>JBBWWR010000199.1:0-405162 GCA_039583875.1 Platanthera guangdongensis | reverse complement strand
AGGGAGTTGTAGAGGTTGCTAGGAAAAATTCTGATCTGCCTCAGAAATTTAGTCCAGCAGAAATCGTCGAACGGAGCCGACGATCGCCGAATGGAGATCGACGATCGCCGAACGCCAGCTCGACGATCTCAGGCAAAATCGTCGAACGCAGATCGACGATCTCAGCCAAAGTCATCGAACGTACAGGTCGACGATCTCAAATACCTGATCTCAGCTATAGTCGACCGTCGAACGGAGCTCGACGATCTGACACAAGATCGTCGAAACGCAGCTCCAAGATCGTCGAACAGAGGTCAGAGCTCTGGAAAATTTTTCAAAGGTAAATCAAATTTAATCCTAAGGGTCCTTCATCCCAAATCTTTAACCCTTATACTGAATGGATTTACCTCCAAGGAGATATCATCCTGAAGGATATAAGAGTCAACAGGGATGTCTTTCATTTCAGAATTTAAAGGCTATCAACCTAGGCCAAGGTAAACTGGGTCAAAAATAAATGAATTGTCTTATGTGCAGGGAAGACCTATCAACATATCAACCAGCAATGGTATTTTGGATAGTGGGGTGCTCTAAGCACAGGACACAGGGAACAAGGACAACCTCATCTCCTTTAGAGCCAAGCTTGGACCCCAAAGTTATCTTTGGTGATTCAAACTTTGGACAGACTAAAGGATATGGTGCAGTCCAGATTGGTTCAGTAACTTTCAAGAAGGTAGCTTATTGGAATGACTGAAGCACAACCTAATTAGCATCAGCAGCTGTATGATGAAGGCTACCAGGTGACCTTCAGCAAAGCCTTATGCAAAATCAAGTCAGAGGACAACACAACAGTGTTGACAGGTAAAAGGAAAGGTAACATCTATCTAGTAGATTTCTTTCAACTAATGTGATATCTGTTTGTTCAATTCTGTCTGTAGACCAATATCTTATGGCATAAGAGATTAGGACACCTAAACCTTAGAACTATTGCTGCTATCCAAGGACAACCTTGTTAGAGGACTACTTCTGGCCCCTACAAGAAGGAAGGACTCTGCAGGGCTTGTCAATTAGGCAAGCAAACTAAAAACAGCTTTAAGTCACTTAATAAGAGTGATTCACCTAGGATATTGTATCTGTTACACATGGATCTTTTTGGACCCATCACAGTACAAAGCCTAGGAGGGAAATCCTACACTTTAGTAGTTGTAGATGACTTCTCTAGATTCACTTGGGTGTTCTTTCTAAGAAAGAAGTCTGATAACTTTAAGTGTTTGACAGAGTTTCTCAAATGTATACAGATTGAGTTCAATACTCACATTGCCCTGATCAGAAGTGATCATGGGACAGAGTTTGATTCTCTTCTTATGCAAGAGTTCTGTCAGTGTGAAGGGATCAGGCATACTTTCTCAGCTCCTAGAACTCCTCAACAAAATGGGGTAGCTGAAAGGAAAAATAGAACCCTTATTGAATTTGCCACTACACTGTTGTCAGATGCTCATCTACCTCTATCCTTTTGGGCAGAGGCAGTGAACACCTCCAACTATGTGCTGAACAGAAGTCTGATACATAAACTAAAGGGAAAGACTCCCTATGAATTACTCAAAGGGAAGAAACCTAAAGTTGACTATTTCAGAGTCTTTGGTTGTATTTGCTACATTCACAATAATGACAAGAAATATTTAGCAAAATTTCAAGCCAAAGCTGATGAAGGAGTGTTTCTGGGATACTCCATGATCAGCAAGGCTTATAGGGTCTATAATAAATCATCTTTGAAAATTGAGGAATATGTTCACATTTCTTTTGATGAATCTAACATGTCTTTCAAGGAGAAGATTTCTTCTACCATAGAACCTTTGCAGGAACATTCTCTAGTTGAAGATATGAACAAGTTACAGGTTACTCAAGAGGATGAAAGCAGTGAAGATGAAGGGAATGCTCAACATATTGAAGAACAACTTGAAGAGCCAGTTGTTGTACCACAAGAGGAAACAACAACACAGTGGTGAACAGTCAACACCCCTGTTGATTTAGTAACATCAAGAGACCATCCAATTTCCCAAATAATTGGAGAAATCTCAGCTGGTGTGCAAACCAGAAATCAGGTCAACCAAAACCTGTTGCACACCTGCTTCCTATCTCAAATTGAACCTCAGTCCATTCAAGATGCAGAGCAAGATCCACAATGGATCATTGCAATGCAAGAAGAGTTGCATCAATTTGAGAGGAACAAAGTATGGGAACTAGTGCCAAAGCCCAAGAATCACTCCATTGTTGGAACAAAATGGGTATTCAGAAACTAATTGGATGATCAAGGAGTAATTATAAGGAACAAGGCAAGGCTAGTTGCTCAGGGATACTCTCAAGAGGAAGGAATAGACAACGACCAGACTTTTGCACCTGTTGCAAGATTGGAAGCCATCAGAATATTTCTAGCTTATGCAGCTTACAAAGGCTTCAAAGTATATCAGATGGATGTCAAAAGTGCTTTCCTGAATGGAGACATCAAAGAGGAAGTTTTTGTCAGACAACCTCCAGGTTTTATCTCTCCTACTTTTCCTGATTATGTTTTTAGATTGAATAAAGCACTATATGGTCTCAAGCAAGCTCCTAGAGCATGGTATGAGACCCTAGCATGCTTTCTTTTGGAAAATGGTTTTATAAGGGGTAGAGTATACCAAACTCTTTTTATTAGAACCCATAAGTCCCATACCCTGCTAGTACAGATTTATGTAGACGATATTATTTTTGGTTCTACTGACTCTAAATTGTGCAGAAGGTTTTCTAATCTGATGCATTCTAAATTTGAGATGAGTAGCATGGATGAGCTATCCTTCTTCTTAGGATTGCAAGTCAAGTAACATGCTGAAGGCATCTTTATTTCTCAAACCAAATATGTAAATGAATTGGTTAAGAAATTTGGTATGTTTGAAGCATCTTGTATGAAAACACCCATGCCTACTAATGCTGTATTGGATGCTGATGAATATGGGAAACCTGTTGATCAGACAACATATAGAGAAATGATTGGCTCTTTACTGTATCTTACAGTTAGTAGACAAGATATAATGTTTGCTACATGTATATGTGCTAGGTTCCAAGTAAGCACTAGAGAGTCACACCTAACTTTAGTAAAGAGGATTCTCAAGTATGTTAAAAGTTGTCCAAATCTAGGTCTCTGGTATCCAAAAGATTCAGCATTTGAGTTAACTAGATTCTCTGATGCTGATTATGCTGGATGCAGAATTGACAGGAAAAGCACCAGTGGAACTTGTCAGTTCCTTGGTGACAGACTTGTCTCTTGGTTTTGTAAGAAACAAACATCTGTGTCAACTTCAACTGCTGAAGCTGAATATATGGCTGCAGGCAGTTGTTGTTCACAAATCTTGTGGATTCAAAACCAACTCCTAGACTATGGCTACAACTTAGAGAAGTCTAAGATCTTTTGTGATAACACAAGTGCTATTTCCATAGCTCAAAATCCAGTCCTCCATAGTAGGACAAAACACATAGAGATTAGGCATCATTTCTTAAGGGATAATGTTGAAAAGAATAAAATTGAACTACAATATATCCCAACTGATTTACAAAGGGGAGATATTTTCACCAAGCCCTTGAATGAAAAGAAACACACCTTCTTCCTAAATCAGTTAGGAATGTTAGATGAAGGAAGTCTTAAATAATATCCAAGATTTTGAAAGCTTAAAAATTGACCAAGACTAGGCAAACATTCTGATTTTTCTTAGTGTCTAGAATTTTTCTGCTCTCTGAACTGTGCTCGACGATTTGCCCCAAGATCGTCGAACGGAGATCGACGATTTCCAAAAATCGTCGAACTGAGTTCAGCGCCTCTCAGATAGTATAAACTATCTCTTCCGGTCAACGATCGTCGAACGGCGCTCGACGATTATGTTCTCTGAACGATCGTCGAACGGAGCTCGATGCTCTCCAATATCGTCGAACGGAGATCGACGATGTTGAAGACTCTTCAGATTCCTTTAGAAGCCTAGATCGTCGAACTGAGTTCAACGATCTTTCCAATTCTGCGTTGAACCCTAATATAAAACTCATTTTTTGCCGTCGTTCTCTTTTGCGCTTTCGATTTCTCTGCAAGAATTTTCTTTCCCTCCAAACAGTTCTACACTTGGTCGTTTTGTTTGTTGAGTTTTTGCAGGTACCAATGTCTGTGTCAGTTGCTGTTCTTGCTGCAATGAAGTTTGATGCTGGGTTTGATATTGATATAGAATCCTTCAGCACGACTGACTAGATTTTTCAAGATATACTGGGTTTGTTCAAGGACCAGAATCTGACTTTAATAATGACCACCAGGATCAAGCTGGCTTCTGATGAGATCAAGGAGTGGGTTTATACTACCCATAATCAAGATAACAACACTATTGTTGGGTCTATAGCTGGAACTCAGGTACCCTTGACCCCAACAATTTTATCAGAAGTTTTTGGATTGAGAAATGGAGAAGATTCTGCTGAATTATCTGGAGATGAGTTTTCTGAACTGCTTGCCAGAATGGGTCATCCAGATGGAAACCCTAGCAAGCTCTTCAAGAGGAATCTGTCTGTATAATATAGGTTCCTGGCAGATGTGGTTGGGAAAGTGCTACTGGCAAAGCACTCTGCACATGATACAATATCAAGATATCAGCTCTGCCTCATGGGAGCTCTTGTAGATAAGAAGAATCTGAATTGGGGAGAGGTTTTCTTTGACCTCATCAAGAAGAAAATCAACAAGAGTTTTGTTAACTTTGGGAGAATCCTTGGATTATTTCTGCAGCACAGGTGTCCTGCCTTGCTAGTCTCCTCTGGAGTTCATATCAATGCCTCCAAGAGACTGACCTGTGCCCTCTTTGGCAAGTGGGACAGGCAAATCAGCAAGCCTAGCAGGCCCTCCTCCAGTGCTCCTTCAGGCACAAGGACTCAAAGAGTCACTCCTCCACAGGTCTCTGCCCCTGCAGATGACCTGGCTGCTGCTGTTGCCTCTCCTCCTCCTCCTCCAATTCCATCCCTTCCCATACCAGCCACCATTCCAGCTCCATCCACCATCATCTTATCCAGCCCATCTCCAACATCAACACCTTCTCCAGACCCTATTCTACCTCCACCAGCAGACCAATTCCACCCACTATTCTCCTATCCTCCACCAGATATCACCTCATCACCCTCCATTCCATCCTTCACCCTACTGGATGATTCCTTTATGGATGATTCCCCATCATCTCCTCCTGAGTTACCTTCCTCCTCCACTTCATTTCAAGACCTCCTACACCAGATCATTGATCAACCAACATTCACCCCATCCATATCCATTCCTCTATCCTCCATATCCACCTTGCCAACACCTCAGCCATCCCTTCCACAATTCTCCAGCTCTCCACTTCCAGAACCTTCAGCTGCTTCCCTGCCTTCTACCTCTGCTCCAGCTCTTGAGCAAGTAGACCTCTCAGCCCTAGCTGACAGGCTGTGTGAGTTACTTGCCCGCAGGCTAACTCTGCTGTTGGAGACCTCTTTGGATCCACTCCACCTGTCAGTGGCAGCCCTTTCTGCCAGGCTCTCTTCCCTCTTCCCTCAGGAAGCACCTGCAGCAGTGTGCCTTGATCCAGATATGTCTGCATCTAGGCAGGGGGAGATGCCTTATGAAGTGAATCTTCATGCTGCTGCTGCTGTTTCTGCAAGCCCTTTGTCTGCTGCTGCTGTTAGTTCTGCTCCTCCTCCTGTTGCTATTACTGTGCCTTCTACAGTCCTTGCAATAGACCTCAGGCCTTTGCTATCTGTTTTTGATTCTGCTTACTTTAGCTGTCTGCCAGAGGTCCATGCTGTCCAGCCTCCAGAAGATTTATCCAAGGCACTTATGCCTTTTTCTTGCTGTGACCCTAGCATGATCTCCTCCTTTGTAAATTCAGTCATTGCTGCTGCTGCTTCTTCTGAAGAAAGGACTGATTTTGCTTCTGAGAATGTTGATACTGCTGCTGCTGAAGATATTCATACTGCTGCTGAAGTTCTTACTGTTTCTGATGAACCAATCTCCAAGGACATTCTGATGTCAGAGGCCACTGAATTTGAGCCTTCTGCAGTCTTTGATGATGTCCCTTCTGTTTCTGTGGCTGATAGTGAATCTGCTATTGTTAGTGAAGTTGCTGCTGTTGTCACCTGTCCAGAGCCAACTGCTGCTGCTGTTGTTGCACCTTCTCCATCTGCTGCTGTCCCTGCTGTTACCATCTCAACACCTACTGCTGCTACTGTTTCAACTTCTGTCTCATCTGCTTCTATTCAGCTTAAAAAGGACTTGATGAAGAAAATAGATGCTCTCTATGATGACTAGAGTTCTGAATATGATGAATTTAAAACAGACTCTGATGACTCATCTGCTACCATTGCCAGGAAAAGGAAGGCAAGGAGCAAAGCAATGAAAAGGGTACCTCCTGCTAAAGTTAAAGATAACAATGATATCCCATATTACATTCTGCATAACTGCCAAATTACTGAACACTGGATGCAATATTCTAAAAACTAGCTGAAAGCAATGAAGAAAAAGAGAAAATATGAGAAGGGTTCATCCCAATTCCAGCACTCTCATCCTCCTCCACCACCTCCTCCTGATGCAAGGGCAGGTAGAAGCTCTGCAAGTCAACCCCCAGCCAGAAGTCAGGCTCCCTATCAACCTCATGCCAGATCTTACCAAAGAGAAAGCCAATCCAGGGGATCACATTCTAGGAGAGGAGGATATAGAGGAACTCAAAGAGATATTCAAGTATATTCCAAAGGGTACTCTAGGCAGCACCCATATTCTAGGGGAGGACATAGTTCTTCTGATACAACTTTTGGTCCTTTCCCCTACAAGCTGGAAGAGACTGTGTCTGCCAGGCCTCCTCAAGACAATCCTTCCAACAGGTATGAGCCACCTGTACCTTTTGAGGATCCTGAAAATAATCCAGCTGCTTGGACTGCAAGGTTAAAGGAATTAGCTGCACTGGACCAAATTAAAAAGGCCAGAGAACAAGGATTAGATTCTTCCAAAATTTCAACAATGTCTGAGCAAAGACAAAAAGAACTAGAGAAGTATGCTTCAAGCAAATTCTTTGATGCTGACAGATACATGGATTACATCCTGAAGCTGTGGTTCCCAGCCCTAAAAAGCAAACTTATTTGGGTGCAGCAGATAACACCAGACCCAACAAAGAAGCCCTTAATCCTAACAGAGAAATTAAACTTGTTAAAGGCAAAGAGAAGAAGTGATATTGTAAGGTGACAGTTTCTGTGATTTTTGATTGCTATCTGGATGATATATATCTCTGTGATTTTGCTTGTCTAGCTGTTGTTTTTATGTTTTTCTGATTGTATGTTGTCATTTAAATTTTCCAAAGTCCGTAAATAGTAATCCTAACCCAAATAGGGGGAGATTATTGGAACACCCTATTACTAATTTGGGTCAGGATCACTATGTCTTTAGGAATATTTGCTTGACCTCCTATATAGCTTAATAGGTCAATTAGATTTGAGTCTAAGGGTTAGAAGCCTAGGTTTGGAAGCTGCCCTGGAGACCAAGATTTTGTGTTTGGAGACTAAGTCTGATCGTCGAGCTCAGCACGACGTTTCGTCAAACTCCGGTCGACGATCGTCTAGCTCAACTTCGACAGATCGTCGAACTCCATTTGACGATCGCTGAGCTCAACTTCATTATATCGTCGAACTCCATTCGACGATCGGTGAGCTCAGGTCGACGATTTTGACTATGCTTTGGATCTTTATCTCTGAGCTCAGTTCGACGATCTTTGAGCTCAGATCGACGATATTTTGCTGCTGTATATTTCCAGATCGCTGAGCTCAGCTCGACGATAGCAGAGCTCAGTTCGACGATTTCAGATAACTTCCAGGATGTTTCTACATTCAAATTCAAATCAGTTAGGAGTTATTCTGCAATTAATTCAGAGATTTGCTAGCCGTTTCCATTCATTTCTGGACCAAGTTTCAAGGGATTTTTCAAGGAATATTTCTGTGGACTTTCCTCCAGAAGAGATTATGCAATTAGGATGCAATTAATGCAGGCCAACGACTATTCTTCTCAGAGAGAATGTTTTGTTCAGTACCAGAGAATAAAAGATAGGATTTTTGAATCTCTAAAGAGAACACACACAATACAGAGAGAGATTACAGATTACAGAGACACATTCAAAAATCTTCTGTCAAAAAGAATTCTGAAGAACACACATCCAAGGAGATCAAGCTTTTTCAAATCTTCAGATCTCTGTAGTTTTCAAAGTGTTCAAGGCCAACATATTTCCAGACTCCAGACACTCAACATTTCAGCTATTGTTGAAATCATCTATTGCTGGAGTTCAACCTTTGAAGGCCTATCACACTCAGCAAAGCTTTTTCTTTCTGAAGATCTCAAGGATTCATGGGGAGCTTTGACATCAATCCACATAGTCTTCTCAGTTGTTTGAGAAAGAGAAGACTTTCATCACTCTCTCACCCCCACTCTGTAAAGGGTTTCTCAAACTCCCTTCAAAAGTTTGAGCTTGGTTTTTGAGCACCTTGTCAAAAGCTCATTGGTGGCAAGACACCTGATCAAAAAATCTGCTTTGGTTTTTGAGCACCTTATCAAAAGCTCATTGGTTCCCAGGACACCTGATCAACTCATCCTGCAGTGGATTCCTACCTAGGGTGGTAGAAGAGTGGATGTACCCAAGTTTAGGGGAACCACTATATTTCCTTGTGTCTTCTGGTTTTGCTTGTGTTCATGTTTGTTTCTGGCCTTGATTTTTTTGTGCTTAGCTTTTGTTTAAACTTGGTGCTGTGATTAGATTTATTTTTGCTTCCCTGCTCACACATATTACAACAATTGTTGTAAAAGTTTTCAAAGTACCATATACTCTATTCACCCCCCCTCTAGAGTATATCAGATCTAGCTGCTCTTTCATTAAGTTCTTCTTGGGTCTCCAAGTTAGACAGACTGAAGATGGCTTGTCCATATGCCAGTCTAAGTTCACCCTAGAGTTGATAAAGAAGTATGGTATGGAATCATCCTCTACCATGAAAACTCCTATGGGGTCAAGCATGTCTCTAAGCAAAGATGATGCAGGGAAACCTGTAGATGAAACTTTGTATAGAGGGATAGTTGGCTCCCTACTGTATTTGACTTCTAGTAGACCAGATATCATGTATGCTATATGTGTCTGTGCTAGGTACCAAGCATGCCCTAAAGAATCTCATCTGACTGCAGTCAAAAGGATTTTGAGATATCTTAAGGGCACACCTTATCTAGGACTTTGGTACCCTAGGAATGGAGATTTTGTACTAACAGGTTATTCAGATGCAGATTTTGCAGGCTGCAAGGAAGATAGGAAGAGTACTACAGGAACCTGTCAATTTCTAGGTGGAAGGCTGGTGTCATGGAGCAGTAAGAAGCAGACCATTGTGGCTATCTCCACAACTGAGTGAGAATATGTGGCAGCAGGAAGTTGCTGTGCACAACTTTTGTGGATTCAACACCAGCTAGAAGACTATGGTATTGAAGTAAGTAGAACACCTTTATTTTGTGATTCTACAAGTGTCATTTCTATTGCAAATAATCCTGTCTCCCATAGTAGGACTAAGCACATAGAAATTAAATACCATTTTCTTAGAGAACATGTAGAAAAAGGAGACATTTCACTAGAATATGTTAAGACAGATAGTCAGAGAGCTGATATGTTTACTAAGCCCCTAGATGAAACCAAATTCAATTATTTTAAAATTGAATTAGGAATGTTAAACTTAGAATAGTTTAAAAATTTGGCTAAGTAAAATGGTGTCGACAAACAGAATTGTCTGTGTCGACACATAGAAGTGGTGTCGAAATTTCAGAGAAATGGTGTCGACACATCTAGACAGTCAGTGTCGACACTTCAGAGAATTAGTGTCGACACATGTAGAGTAGGTGTCGACATATCCCGGGTGTTGTCGATACTTAGGATTTACACAAAATTCGTCGAGTAGAGTTTCGACTAATCGTCGAGCTGAGATGTATAAGTGTCGACACATATATTCTATCAACTATATTTGTGTCGACACATAATTGTCGAGACATTAGAAGTAAGTGTCGACACTTTTCAACAGTGTCGACACATTTCAAGTATTTTGACGCGCCTTTTCACCTTCGATTTTAGAAAGGTATAAATAGGTCATCACCATTGTTTGTCGACACGCTCACCATAGTTTCGAGACCAAACTTGTGTGTTGACATCTCTCTTCTCTAAATTCAAAATTTCTTCAAACCCTAATGGCGCCCAAGCTAGAAGAGAACATCAATGAAGGTTATGAGCTCGTGTGACACGCCTTTGACATCGCAGAACCAGAAATCCAAGGTGTGGTAACCCTAGTTGCAAAGACTGGGTTAGAGTATCTTGTTTCCGAACCAATCAAGATTTGGAAGAAGGAGGTCCTTGAATTCTTTAGTGCAGCTACACTTGATGAAACTGGACTGAAGATTAAGTCCAAAATCTATGGGGCAAAAGTCAAGATCACCCAGAAAAGTCTAAGAAAGATTCTACATCTACCTAGAACTAAAGAAGAGGAAGATGTACCTGCATCAAAGACAAGAGAGGCACTGCAATGGTGTAGACTTGATTCAAGCATGAAGATTGGATCAGTCTTTAATAGGAAAGGGATGAACATGCAGGGCAAGTTCTTGTCTGAAATAGTAGGCAAGGTGATACTGAGAAAGCCTGGTGGGCATGATAGAATATCAGCTCACATGTTCAGTTTAATGACGAGGATAATTTTCCAACTTAAAACTGATTGGTCAGCAGTAATGTTTGATAAGATAAAGGAAAGTCTGAAGAAGCCCAATATGGGTAGGATTATGAGTTTATACTTAGCTGGAAGTATACTTGATGTCATGAACCAAACTGCTGGTTCTAAGATAAACCATTTAAGGAGAATGGATATTAGGATTATCTCAAGGTGGGATAGAGTGTTGACAAAGGAGATGCCTAATCCTGAAAAGGAAGTTTCTCATCAGAAGAAGAAGAAGAAAGCCATTGTGGCTCCTGAATCCTCAAGTAGCTCAAAAGAGTAGATAGTTTTTAGTTCTGATGATGGAGAGGCTGGCAATGCTGGACAGTCACCAGTAAGACCTGAAGATGCACAGAGGCAGGGGGAGCTACCTTCTGCTAGCCCTATTCACCTGGATCCACTCCATGGGGAGCCTCAACATGTAGATTATCCAACCCACTTAGTTAGTGAAAGGGCAACCCAAATAATTCTTGAGGTAATCAATGAAGTTAATCAATCTATTTTCAATATTGAGGATGAAGTATTGACTGAATCATTACTTGATATTGATCAGCATACTCAGATACACAATCAACCCCAAGATGTTGTTATGGAAGACACATCAGTTGCTGACAATGCTCCTGATATAAGACACTCTCCAGTTCATACTCAACAGGAGTTTACACTAGAAGAGTTGTTCCCTGATTTACTACAGATTGATTTTGAGGGAGAGAAAGCAGCTGTTGAGGGGGAGTCAGCCAATCTTGAGGGGGAGCCTATAGAGTTTCATGAGGAACCTGCTAGACATGAGACTGAGGAGCTACCAAGAGCAGAGAAGGAATTACCCCTACTCTAAAGGATAGAGTAGACATAGCTAGTACTTCTACTTCTGAAGATGAAGAGGCTGCTAGAGCCAAGAAAAGAAAGCTGCAGATTTTCAAAAGGAGAAGCCAGACCTACAAGAAAGCACTGCAAACCATTGTTCCACAACCTGCCCCAACTGCTGATTATAGTTCATTGTTGGTGGCTTTGCAGATCAAACTGGATTAGCAAAGGAAGGCTCTACAAACTTATATATATGAAGGATATAAATCCCTTCAATTTGATCTGGCTCAAGATATAAAATCTATTAGATTTGAAGTTAATCAAAACAAGAAGGAAATGACTGACTGTTTTCATAAAGGAGGCAATGCAGTGGTATATCTGGCTACACATCAAGAGCAGATAAAGAAACAGGTTGATGGCATGGAAGTGAAACAAGGATATGTCTTAGAAAATCAAATAAGAATGAATGAAAACTTGACTGAATCCCATAATGTGATTGTCACAGAAATGAAAAATATAGCTACTGCTCATACTGCAGCCAGGACTACTGCCAAGGCTGAGTTTGATAAGCAACTACAAGAGAGCCTAAATGCTGTTAAAACTTCCATTGAAGATTCTCAAAAGGCTATTACTGACAAGCTTCAATGGTTAAAACCTTTTTATAAAGATGGAGTTAACTATTTGAATGCTCAAATCAGATTTCAGAAGGATGATCTTAGAGATCATATAGAAAGAGAAGTCATAAAGGGGGAGAGGGTTTTAGTCAAAGCAGGCTCTGACCATGCTAAATGGATTTCAAACAGCATCAGAGCTACCCTTGGATATCCACCCTTGTGTGATGATGAAATGTAGCAGAATCTGGGATACCTCCTGCATATTTTGGAGGAGAACAAGCTGAAGTAGCTCAGATGATCTACCCTCCTGCTGATTTTGAGATGATACATCAGGAGGTACAATCTATGTATAGCCCTCCTGAGAGTAATAAGAATATTATTATTGAGAAAGTAGTACATCCTGTGCCTGAGGAAGTTTTGAAAGAGCAAGAAGCTCAATTATCCAAGAAGAGGTTCAGAGAACAGGCAGAGTTAAGGCCTGATTTTGAACAGTGGAGCCCAACTTCTAGAAATATTATACTAACTGCTTGGAAGGCTGCAAAGGATAATATCCTAGACAAGGGCAAATAGTATTCTGAGCAGGAATGGAGAAAACATGAAGCTAGGCAAGAAGCCATAGTACAATACAGAAGAAAGGCTAAATTAGGGAAGCTACCTCCTAATGCATGGGAGCCTAGCAAGTATTTCCCTAAGACTTATCATTATTTTGAGAGACATAAGATAAGGGCTAAGGAACAGAAGAAGAAAGATCTTAAGGGAAATAAGCCTGCTGATGACAATGATGCTCCAGTTCAAGCCAAGATTCAATCTGGGAAGGGCATTATTATCAAGGAGCCAGAGCAGCCATAGGATAGAATTTTCCTAAGTTTACAACTTTGTAATCATTTGCATTAAACTCCATGTAAACTTTTGATTAATAAAACTTTTGGAAGTTGTAACAAAAAAATGTTTAATGATTCAATCTATTACATTGTTATTCTGAGATAATTGTTTATACATGTTTTGTTTATACATGTTTAGTTTTTATGCTGTCATATAATACTGTTATACATCATATTGAGTATTTGTTATGAATGGTGTATATCATTGACTAAGGGTTATGACTTCTCCAAATAGGGGGAGAGTGTTGGGTACATTGGAAAATGTGTACCAGATTTGAAGAAGCCTCACCCTACTCAATGATATACATCAAGGTGTATTTGATGTGCTTTGAGTTTATATGTGCAGGTTAAGTAATTGCAGGAAATGCAGAAAAGTTTCCAAGTCCATGTGTCGACACCTAGAGATGAAGTGTCGACACTTATGAAGGCTTGTGTCGACACCTAGAGAAGCTGTGTCGACACTTGGAGTAATTGTGTCGACACCAGGAAAGGCAGAGTCGACACCAGAAGAAAAGTGTCGACACATACAGGCAGTGTTGACACACTATGAAGAATTGTCAACATAATCTGTGTCGACACTTAGAGGCAGTGTCGACACCCAAAGAAGCTTTGTCGACATCAAATGTGTCGACACCAGGAGGCTGTGTCGACACTCAGTAAGCTTCAACAAAGTTAAAGTACATGTGTCGACACAAAGGAGATGTGTCGACACTCAGAAAGTTTCAACACAAGAAGGCATGTGTCGACACAAAGGAGATGTGTCGATACTTAGCAAGTTTCAACACAAGAAGGCATGTGTCGACGCAAAGGAGTTGTGTCGACACACAGCAGAATTCAAATAAGTATTAAAGAAGAAGTATTTGTGTCGACACACTCAACCAGTGTCGACACACTCAACAGAAGGCTTCTATCGACACACAGAATCAGTGTCGACACATTCTGAAGAAGCAGTGTCGAGAAGCTGTTACAACAACACAAGGAGTTGTGTCGACACCATCAAGGCTAATGTCGACACTTAGTTCACTTGTGTCGACACTTAGTCTATTTGTGTCGACACATAATGACTAATTGTCTCGACACTTTCAGACAGTGACAGTGATTTCAAGAAGTGACTGGATGACTTGACAGCTGCCATTTCAACCGGTCAACTGCAACTGTCAAAGCTGCCAGAAGGTTGTTAGAAACCGGATCAGCCGGTTACCTTGGAGGAAGACTATATAAAGACCTTTCTCCTTCAATAGAATGATAGATAACAATTAATCAAGAGATCTAACAACACAAAAGAAGAAGACCTTCAACAAAAGATCTAAAAGTTGGAGAGAGAGATCCTTCTAAGAAGAGCAGCTGCTGAACCAGGCTGCATAGTAAGATTCAGGTTGAGATCTGAATTTCAAGACAGAAGTTGATTGAAGATCATCTTCACAGGAGATTCAACCCTAATAAGTTCTAATTCAAGAAGCTTTGAATAAAGCCAAGGGAGGTTGATCTCTGCCAAGTTATTCTAAGAACTCATCAAGAAACCAGTCAACTCATCTCTCTTTGTCAGAGTTGTGGTTAATTACTTTGTATAATCAAATTCCTACAGGATCTTGTATAGATCTGAGCTGTAAGCCTATTTTATAAAGGCTGGGTGTAGGATTCTGTGTGCTCTGAGTGTAGGTCTTGTTAAAGACTGAGGTAAGACATTGTGCCTGAGTTATAGGAGACTTTGTTCTCTGAGTGTAGGTCTTGTTGAAGACTGAGTGGTAGGGCTTTTTGCCTGAGTTGTAGGAGTGGGGACACTCTGAGTTGTAGGAACCTGTTTGGGGTTCTGAGCTGTAAGATCTGAGGATCTGAGGAGAAGTATTGAAGTTAGGCCGAATCTAGTACACTACTAGATATGCGAAGGGGGAAAGTGGATGTACCCAGACCTTGGGGAACCACTATAAAAATCTGTGTGCACTCTGTGTTTGTTTATTTCTGTGATTGCTGAGCTAGCTGTGTTGTGATAGTTGTAGAATTGCATTTGCTGTTCAGTGTTTCTGCCTTAAAATTAAAAAGGAAAAGTACACATATTCACCCCCCTCTAGGTGGTTAGGCACTATTTCTTTCAAGACACAACTATCCCTACTGATTTAATTGATTTCATTGATTGTGATATAGATATGGATGAGACAGTTAAAGCTCGAATAAACACTGTTGGTGATTATATTATCAATCCCACAGTAAATATTTTGAGTTTGTTAAATATTTTTGATACAGTTCATTTCAACTTTCTTCTAGAAGACAGCTCAAAGCCTTCTATTACTATAGTTCCTTACAGTTCTCCAATAAGCCCCAAAGTTGCCATGTAACTTAAGGCCAATTTTGCAAGTGTAGATACTTCAGCTGTTCCATCCCCTCCAAGAGCAACTTCTCTCATTGTACCATCTCCTTCCAAAGATAGTTCTTCCTAAGAAGCCATCTCAGCTCTAACATATAAGATGGATGACAGTCACATGCCAGATCTGGATAAGATCATGTTGGCAGATATAGAACAAGAGAATCTATTAGTTGTAGAAAAAGTTGCTGAATTAGTTATTCTACCTCCAGCTCCTCCTCAAGATGATAAGTTGCTGATCTCTGTAGAAGAACTAAAGGAAATTGATGCCTTATATGACAATACATAGGGATCTTATGATGATGAAGACGAGGAAGATGATTCTGATGATGATACCTCTACCAAGAAGAAAGTATCTAAGAAAAGAAAGGATGTTCCTCAAGCTGCACCAAAACCTAATCCCACTCATGATACCCCATATTATATTCTACAAAATATCACTCCCTACAAGGGTATGCCAACATGGATGTGGCTATCAAAGAATGAGCAGCATGTAAGAAAGAAAAGCAGGAGATACTCCCCTCCTCCACCTTCTCAAAGATATAGGAAAGATCCACCTCCTCCTCCTCCACCTGCTGCTGGTGCTTCAGGACTTACTCCTCAGAGGTCTACTTCTTATGCTCAAACTTATCAAAGGTAACCTGACAAATCCTCTAAATCTCAAGGAAGTAGCCAGTAGAGGCATTACACCAGAAGACAACAACAACAACAACATCAACATCAACAACAACAACAACAATAACAAGCTCATGAAACTGAAAAAGTCAACAGTCCTAAAAGGCCAAGGTCTCCAACTATACCATTTGTGGATCTAGAAATTGAGACAACCTCAAGAATGGCCACGTACCAGGAACTTGTTAGACTCTCAATGATAAATAAAGCTAAAGCTAAAGGCAGAGATCCATCTCAATATTCTACCATGTCATCATACAAAAAAGAAGAATTGAATAGGTATGAGAAAGACAATAAATTCTTTAATATAGATGATTATATGTATTTACATCCAGAGACTGTGGTACCAAGAGCTACTTCTCTCAACATAATTGGAGCTGCTGATATGACATTGTTAAAGAGAGAAGCTACCAACCCAAATAGAGAAATCATATTCAGACATCCTTCTGGAAGTTCTGATCAAGCTGACAAGGAAAAGCCAAAGAAGATAAATTGAACATTCTGCTGAGTCTTTATATTTTCTGAACTCTTATTGTTACATCATGAAGCATTTTTGTAAATATCTGCTAGATGTTTTTAATTCTCTGCCAGATATATTTTTCCTGCTTTATGATTATTTTATTTCATTTGTATTAGTGACCTCACCCAAATAGGGGGAGATTGTTGGACCCCTAGTTAAATTTGGGCTAGGTTCACTAACTAGGATAATTGACCCATCATGTATAGCCAGGGTCATGACTTTATGTCCTAGAGTTTAGGCTAAGTCCTTAGATTCAACCTTGATGGACCATCGAGCAGAAGACCTATGAAGACTCAAGACTTAGAAGAAAAAAAAGTTCAGAAAGTTAGTTCAACGTTCGTCGAACTCAGCTCGACAAACTCAGAGATCATTCTCTGAGCTGAGCTCGATGATATTTGAGCTTAGGTCGACGAAATTCTGGAAGTTCAACTTCAACACATTAAGTCCAAAATACTTTCTCTGAACTCAGGTCGACGAAGATAGGATCTTAGCTCAAAGAACTTGGAACACAGGCTCTACAAGATTATTCAGAGAATGCAGTTCCCCGAACTCAGGTCGACGAACTTTGGTCTCAGGTCAACGAAATATGTTCTCGGGTCGACGAATTCTGTACAGATTCCAGACTTAGTATTTTCCTGTTAATCTGTCCTTATTCCATATTATTAAGCAGTACTTGTCCTGAGTAATTAATGCATATATTTTCTGAATATAACAGTTAGTGGCAGCATTGATTATGGTTTTCATCAGGATAATTACATGCTTGTTTTATTAGGGACAGTTGGGGAAATTCATTTATGACAGACATTCCAGCCTTATTTCATTCTCTCCAGGAAATCAGTATTTAATGATATAATTCAAAATTCAAAGGAGAGATTGACTGGAATAGATAAAAAGAAACTCCTTCCTTCATTCGACACAGAATACAGAAGATAGAACACATACAGACAGAACAAAGAAGAATAATAGAGAAGAACATTCAGAGCACCAAACTTAGATCCTAATTATTCTAAAAATTCTTCTATGTGCTGAAACATTTCTGTCCTGGTATTTGAAGAAGAACATCCAACAAAAATCAAGAGTCTTCTTCAGAAGTTTGGAATCCTCAGAGACAACCATTCTATATAAGTCTACTGGATTCCTAAACATTGACAGATCAAGGCTGAAGACCTACACCATGAAGCAAAGCTCCAATCTTCCTGAACACTTCAATATCTTAGGGGGAGCTTTGATAACATCAATATCCACTAGTCTTCTCAGTTGTTTGAGAAAGAGAAGACATCGTAAATCTCTCACTCCCTCTCTGTATAAAGGGTTCTTTAACTCCATTCAAAAGTTTTTCCTTGTTTGCAAGTCTCCTGATCAAAAGACTTGAGTTGTTTTTTGGGCACTTGATCACAAGCTTGAAGGTGGCAGTCACCTGACCAAGACCTGTAGTAGATTCCTACCTGGGTGGTAGAAGAGTGGATGTACCCAGGTTGGTTAACCACTGTAAAATTCTTGTGTTGACTGGTTATGCCGAATTTCTCTATTATTTTTGTTGTGGCTATGATAGATAGAATAATTTATTCACTATGGTATATTATCTTAAAAACAGTTAAAATTTTTATGAAAGTGCAGGTTAGATCTGAAATACTCTAGAGGGGGGGCGGGTGAATAGAGTATTGTGCTCTCTACAAACTTTTTACAACTTTTACTGTAATCCTAAGTGAACAGATTAGTAAATAAAGTAAAAGGGCACAACAACCTAACAAATCAAAGAACACAGCCAAAACAAAAGAAAGAGGGCAACCAGACGACACAAGAAATTATAGTGGTTCCCCAACCTGGGTATATCCACTCTTCTACCACCCTGGTAGGAATCCACTCAGGTTTTTGATCAGGTGCCTGACACCAATGCGCTTTTGTTCAGGTGCTCAAAAACAAAAACCTCAAGTCTTTTGGTAGGAGACTTGCAACCAGGAATAATTTTGAAGGGAATTAAAACCCTGTACTGAGGATGGAAAAGGGGTGATGGGGTCTTCTCTTTCTCAATAACAACTGAGAAGACTTGTGGATTGATTTTAGCAGATTGCTCCCCTGAGATCTTGAATGAATCTGGAAATCTGGAGCACTGCTTCAGGTTGATAGGTCTTCAAAGCTTGATTGCCTTGACCAGAGATTGCTTCAGGAACTTCTTTGACAGATAGAGATTGTTGTCCTTCTTAAGTTATCCTGTAGGATTGAAGGAAGAAGACTCTTGATGGAGATTGTATGTTCTTCTTCTTCTTGATGATGTTCTCTGGCCTAGGCTGATTGCAAAAAAATAACATTTGACTTCTATAAGATTGTTCTTGAGTACAATGTCTGTCTATGTGTCTGCAACAGCTTAATCTTTTCTTTTTTGACTGAAGACTGACTGAAGAACATTAGAAATTTGAAACCTTGAGCAGTAAATGCAGTCGGCCTGGGAAGGAAGCAGCAATCAATGATTTCCCTAACTGTCCCATAGAAAAACGGCATGAAATAATCCATGATCAATGCTCGTTCTAACGGTAACATTCCGAGAAGATTGAGCATTAATTACTCAGGAATCATTGCCAAGAAAAGGGATGGAAAACTGGAGAAGACCTAATCTGGAATCGTCGAACGAAGAACAGAGATCGTCGAGCTGAGTTCACAGTTCGTCGAGCTGAGCTGATGAGTTCGTCAACCAGACAATAACAATTAGTCTTCAAGGGAATCTTGTCAATTCTGCTACAATCTTCGTCGAACTGACAATCTTCATTCGTCGAACAAATAATCAAATTCATCGAACAGATAATCATCTCTGTCAATCATTATTCGTTGAGCAGAGATCCAAATTCGTCGACTGAAGAATGATTGTGGACTTAGAATCTAAGAAGTCTCTGGCTGAGAAGGATACAAATCGTTGACCAGAATTTGTCGACAAAAGAATATGGTTCTCTGAGCTGAGATCGATGAGTGTCGCTGATTCATTGAGCTGAGATCGACGAACGTCGAACAGATTTCCTTGAGCTGAAAAATATCTCTAAGTCTTGAGTTTCTTTGGCAATCTGGAGGATGGCTAGTCCACAAGAGGATGTTCTAAGGACAAACCATAGACTCTAGGACACACCCAATGACCCTGACTATACAAGGTGGTCAAAGACATCCTAACTCAGTGAACCTTTCCCAAATCCAAAAGGGATCCAACAATATCCCCCTATTTGGGTGAGGTCACTAAGTGAAGACACAGATTGAAACAAAACAAAGCACAAAAAGCATATATCTGACAGAGAATTTATAACACATGTAGCAGATATATAAAAAGCTTTGTTCAAAAACATAACCAGAGAGTTTGCAAAAGTAAAAACAAAATAAGACAGGAATGAAGAAAAAAAACTTGGATCATATCTTGCTTTTCTTGGATTTGTCTTTGTCTTTGTCTTTGTTGTTGCTGCTGCTAGCTCCAGGCTTTGAGAATTTGATTTTTCTATTTGGATTAGCTGCCTGAGCTACATTCATTGTCATATCTGCTATACCAAGCATTTTCTGAGAAGAGGCTCTGGGAACAACAGTCTCTGGATGGAGCTTCATATAGTCATCAACATTGAAGAGCTTGTTGGCTTTATTAAATCTTTTAAGTTCTTCTTTTCTATACTTTGACATAGTTGTGAATCCAAAAATGTCCTTACCTTCAGCCTTTGCTTTATTGATCAATGATAGGCCAATCAATTCCTGGAATCAAGACATTTTTGCAGTGTTGGCTATTTCAGGATCTTCAAAAGGGATAGGAGGTGAGTTTGGCCTTTCAGGATTCTTAGTTATCTGATATGCAGATGTATGTTGCTGATGCTGCTGTTGATTTCCTGAGTAATGATGCCCTTGCTGACTGCTTCCAGTGGATGTCCCTTGATGTCTCTGATATGTTTGCATAGGGGCAGATCTCTGAGAGCTAGAGCCAGTGGTACCAGCTGCTGGAGGAGGAGGAGGTGGATCGTTTCTACATCTATGGACTGGAGGAGGAGAATATCTCCTACTTATTTTCCTTTCCTTTTGCTGGTTCTTAGATAACCACATCCAAGCAGGCATTCACTTATAAGGAGTAACATTATGCAAAATGTAGTAGGGAGTGTCAGCAGTTGGATTGGGCTTAGGAGTAGGAGGAGGAGGAGCCTTCCTTTTATTTGGCAGCATTTTCTTCTTTTTCTTTGTAGCTTCTTCATCTGAATCATCTTCATCATCATCTTCATCATCTTCACTACCAGAACCCTGAGGGTTATCATATAAGGCATCCAATGCTTTTAAAGCTTTATCATCAATGACAGTCTTTTTTGTAGCAGAAGTAGAGGTTTCAAGAACTGGAGTTTCAGAAGTACTTGAAGAGGAAACTATACAAGAATCAGAAATAATTGGGACAGAGCTTTCAGCTGCTGCCTTATTTTCCTCTTCAATATCAACCAAGATTAACTCATCCAGATCAGGCATTGGTGAGTCATCCATAACAAAAATTGGTGCTGAGACAGCTTCTGGAGAAGATGGAATAGCTGTAGAGGTTGAAGCAAAAATTGGAATGTCAAAACTGTCACAGAGTTACTTAGAAACTGCTGGACTAACAGGGGAAGTATAAGGAACAATAGCCAACTGTGGCTTAGTGGTAGGGAACTGTACATAAATTGTATCAAAATTTCTCAACAAAACAGTCAAATCAACTATGGGATTTAAATGAAAATCACCAACAGTTTGTATCTGCTCTGGACCTGAATCATCTAAGTCAATGGTAGTATCCATAAAATGAATCAATTCAATCACATCTGAATCAATTTCTGGCAAAATTTCTGCAGGAGGAACTGCTGCTGCTGCTGCTTCTACATCTACATCTGCTGCTGCTTCATCACAGAGCATCTCTCCCTTCCTGGGTTCAGGAGAACCTGGAGCCAGGCCCTTGAATGAAGAGGGGGCAACAGAAAGGAGAGATACTTGGGGAGTTAAAGAATTAATAGAATTCACAAGATGTGTAATGACCTCTGTGATTAGGGATTTGATGAGGGGAGTGGGCAAGGATATGATGGTAGATACAGTGGAGGAGTCCAAAGATGGAGAGGTAGTTGGTGAAGGTAGAGAGGTAGATGAAGTAGGGGGAATAGATGGAGGAGATAGAGGAGGAATGACATCTGCTATGGTGTTGTCTGGTGGAGGTGGAGAAAGGGATGGTATATGAAAGTGTGGGATGTTAGATAGCTGAGGTGGAAGAGGTGATGCTGGAGGAGTTGGGTGTGGATTCTCTTGAAGGGGGGTAGATGGACTATCAGTGATGTCAAGTGGTGGAGATGGAGGAGGAGTAGGGACATGAGAATGTTGTAGTGATTGGGGTGCTGGAGGAGATGGAAGAATGGGTGAGGATGGAAGATGGGTTGCTGGAAGAAGTTGTGGAGATGGGATGGACTCTTCTACAGGGTGGGGAGTGGCCTTCATGGCCCTGGTGCTCTCAGAAGCTGGGATGGAAGAGTAGGAAGCCTTGGATGGCTTAGAGATCATCCTCTCCCATCTGCCAAACAAAGAGCATGTGAGGCGCTTGCTGGCATTGATGAAGATGGTTGGGGAGACCATAAATTCACCTGCTTTCGCTTGAAGGAAAATCCCCAGGATTCTTCCAAAGCAAACCTCTTTATTACTGTTTTTCTTCTTGATCAACTCAAAGAAGATCATGCCCCAATCAACGGGACGCTTGTTGACCACTATGCACATGACAAGGAATTGATGTCTGGTTATGTAATTGTGTGCGGAGTGCTTGCCCATCAACACTTTTCCCACAATATTCGCCAAGAACTGGTAGGCGGCAGAAAGTTGTTTCTTTAACAACTTGTTAGGGTTACTCCCAGTAAACCCCATCAATTTCAGCATCAGACTATATTCTTCAGAATCTATATCCACATCATCTTCTCCATTGACCAACGCAAAAATCTCAGAAAGAATGGCGGGGGATAAAGAAACAACATTACCCCCGATAGTCCCTGTCAATGTATTATCCTCAGAAACAGACGAGGTATATTCCCATTCTTTAATCTCAGTTGAATGCAGTCTGATTCTTCGTGTCATAAAATCCCTGAGACCCTGCTCTTCGAGAGGTTCCAGAATGTAGAGAAATATATGGTCAGAATGCTGGAATGAATCAAAATCCATGTCAAATCCTGTGTCGAATTTCATGGCAGCCAGGGTGCTTGCTGGAATCGCAAAAAGAAACAGTTCTTCGAACTGAGGTCGACGAAATAAATGATAGATAGATAATTCCTCGATCTCATCCAGAAGAAATGAAAATAGTTCGTCGAACTCCATTCGACGAAATATCTTCTGAAGCAAAGTTCTTCGTTCTCCGGTCGACGAAAATTGTTTCCACACAGAGAATTCGTCGATCTCCGTTCGACGAGCATCTCTCAAACTTTCCCTAATTCGTCGAACTCCGTTCGACGAACTCTGGAAAATTCGTCGAATGCAGACAGAAATAAATTTAACTCTTCTCCATTGATCATTCCCAGTTGATTTATAAAGAACAGATGATTTTTCTCATCCAAGGGTTTGGTGAAAATGTATGTTCTCTGTAAATCAGTAGGAATATGGATTAGGATAATTTTCTTTTTGTCTACATTATCTCTAATGAAATGATGCCTTATATCAATATGTTTAGTCCTACTATGGTGAACTGGATTCTGTGTTATAGCAATAGCACTAGTATAATCACAAAATAATGTTGAATTATTTAAGGTGACACCATAGTCTAGGAGTTGTTTTGTATCCATAACATTTGTGAACAGCAGCTGCCAGCAGCCATATATTCTGCTTCTGCAGTTGATGTAGACACAGCTGTTTGCTTTTTACAAAACTAGGAGACAAGTCTCATACCCAGGAACTGGCAAGTTCTAGAGGTGCTCTTCCTGTCCACTCTACATCCAGCATAGTCAACATCTGAGTATCCAGTTAACTCAAACTCTGACTCTACAGGATACCAGAGTCCTAGATTAGGACAACTCTTTATATATCTCAAAATTCTTTTTAAGAAAATAAGGTGAGATTCTTTGTGGTTCACTTGGAACCTAGCACAAAGGCATGTGGCAAACATGATATCAGGTCTGCTAGCTGTTAGGTATAATAGGGATCCAACAATTGCCCTATAATGCTTCTGATCTACAGGTTTCCCTGCTAAATCAGAATCCACAACAGCATTGGTAGCCATAGGTGTTTTCATTCCTGAAGCATCACCCATCCCAAACTTCTTAATAAGCTCTTTAACATACTTAGCTTGGGAGAGGAAGATACCATCAGGGAGCTGCTTCACTTGGAGACCAAGGAAGTAGGAAAGCTCACCCATGCTACTCATCTCAAATTTGGAATGCATGAGGTCAGCAAATCTCTTGCATAATTTGGGATCAGTAGACCCCAAAGATGAAGTCATCCACATATATTTTTACTAACAATATTTGGTCCTTATGATGTCTAGTGAAAAGAGTTTTATCTATGGTTCCTCTTGTAAATTTATGCTCTAAAAGAAAGCTTGCTAAGGTCTCAAACCAAGCTCTTGGAGCTTGCTTTAAACCATAGAGAGCTTTATGCAATTTAAACACAAAATAGGGTTGAGTTAGATAGATAAAACCCGGAGGTTGTTCTACATAAACCTCTTCTTAAAGCACTCCATTCAAAAATGCACTCTTGACATCCATTTGGAAAACTTTGAATCTCCTGTGAGCTGCATAGGCAAGGAATATTCTTATGGCCTCTAACCTTGTAACACGGGAAAAGGTTTGGTCATAGTCAATTCCTTCCTCTTGCCTATATCCCTGAGAAACAAGCCTAGCCTTGTTTCTCACAATATTTCGTTGAGCATCTAGCTTGTTTCTATAGACCCATTTGGTTTCAATAACTGGGTAGTTATGAGATCTTGGAACCAAATCCCAAACTCTACATCTCTCAAACTGATTTAGTTCCTCTTGCATTGCAATGATCCAGTGGGGATCTTGCTCAGCTTCATGGATGGAGAGAGGTTCAATCTAAGAGAGAAAAACAGGCATGCATCAAGTCTTGGTTGAGTTGATAATTGTCTGTACACCTGCTGAAATGTCTCCAATCACTTGAGATCTGGGGTGATCTCTAAGTGTGATAAGATCAGTTGTTGGAGTTTCTTCAGCAACAACTTTTGTAATTAATTCCTCTTGAGGAATATTATTAGCTGTTGAGGGAAGATCAGCCACTTCCACTTGAATTTCTTCTTCACTGTCTTCAGCAACCTGTGGAGAAGGATGGGTTAACACCTCTTGAGTAAGGTTTAGTCCATCCATAGACTCACATAGTTGTGGAACCTGCAAAGAGCTATTGGTAGAAATCTCTTTCTCCTTATAAGACATGTTAGCTTCATCAAAAGATACATGGACTGACTCTTCAATTTTAAGAGAGGATTTATTAAAAACCCTATAGGCCTTGCTTACTTGGGAGTATCCTAGAAAAATACCTTCTTCAGCCTTAGCCTCAAACTTTCTAATGTATCTTTTGTTGTTTGTGTGAATATAATATATACAACCAAAAACTTTAAAATATGTGATTTTAGGTTTCTTTCTTTTAAGCAATTCATAGGGGATCTTATTTTTCAGCTTATGTATGAGGCTTCCATTCAGGACATAGTTAGCAGTGTTTACAGCTTCTGCCCAAAAGGATAGAGGCATGTAAGCATCTGCCTATAATGTGCCTGCAGCTTCAATGAGTGTCCTATTTTTCCTTTCAGCTACCCCATTTTGTTGGGGAGTTCTAGGAGCTGAGAAGCACTGCCTGATACCATCCTTCTCACAGAACTTATGCATAAGAAGAGACTCAAACTCTGTGCCATGATCACTTCTGATCAATGCAACATGAGTAGAGAACTCAATCTGTATGGTCTTGAGAAAATCTGTAAGAACCTTGAATGTATCTGACTTAGTTCTCAGAAAGGCTACCCAATTTAATCTGGAGAAGTCATCAACAATTACTAAAGTATAAGACTTCCATCCTAGGCTTTGTACTGCAATGGGTCCAATAGGTCCACATGTAGCAAATACAAAATCCTAGGTGAATCACTCTTATTAATGGATTTGAAACTAGTTTTAGTTTGCTTGCCTAATTGACAAGCACTATATAGGTTTTCCTTCTTGTAAGGGATAGAAGGTAAACCTCTAACAAGGTTGTCTTTAGATAACCTAGCTATATTTTTAAGGTTTACATGACCTAATCTTTTATGCCACAACTCATTTTGGTTACTAGTGATATTGAGTAAACAAATATTAGTTTTGGCAGAAATAAAACAAATATCAGTTTTGGCAGAAATAAAATCTACTAGATATATGTTACCTTGTCTAATTCCAATTAAAACAGTTTTGTTTTCATTATTAATAATAGAGCAGGAGGTAGAGTTAAAGTGTACCTGATAACTTTCATCACATAATTGGCTTATGGATATTAGGTTATGTTTGAGTCCTCTTACATATGTAACACTCTTGAAAGTAACTGTTCCAATCTTTACTGCTCCATATCCTTCAGACTGGCCACTATTTGAATCACGAAAGATCACCTTTGGTCCTAGCTTGGACTTGTAATTAGATAGATTGTCCTTGCTGCCTGTCATATGCTTGGAGCAACCACTATCCAAGTACCAGGTCTGACTCACCCTTGGACAACTCTTCACCTGTACCTATAATAAGAAACAAAACTCAATTGTTCTTGACCCAGGTTACCTTGGGTCCATTATTTGGTGGAAATGAAAAGCTGGATATAACTGACAAAGTAGGTTGAGATTTATAACCTAAAGGATGATATCTCTTAGGTGGAATAACCCAATCAGCTACTGGATTGAATGGTTTATTAGCTGGCTTATAATTTCTGTAAGAGAAATGATTTTTGTTTGGTCTTTCTGTGTTCGACGAATTCTTGTAAGTTCGTCGACCAGAGTTCGACGAATAGGTCTGAGATCGTCGACCTCTACTCAGAGAATGACAATAGTCATTTTATATACCCCATGTTCGTCGACCTCTGCTCGACGAACCTATAGAGTTCGTCGATCGCAGTTAGACGAATTGTTATAACTGAAGTTTGCGTTCAGCATTCGTCGAGCTAGGTTCGATGAACTGGCCACATTTCGTCGATCTAAGTTCGACAAATGCTGCCGAACCTTGTTTTTATTAGCCGTGTTCTGATTTTTATTGCTCATGTCTATGGGTATCTTCTCTTTTCCATTGGTAGAAACAAATTTAATGGGTGTGGTAAGAATATTTTTCTTAATTATGGGGGGCAAACCTGATGAAGCATCCAAGCCCAGCTTGCCATTTAATCTGGCATTTACTGTGATTGTTATATCCATCAGCTTGAGACTTCTTCCATTGAGAGATTGCTCAAGTTGTTTGGTGTCACATAAATCAGATTTTAATTTAATTATCTGCTCATGTGCTAAAGTTAGTTGATCTTTTAGTTTAATATTTTCTGAGTTAACAGATTCAAGATTTCCTAGTTTTTCTCTAATGGTTTTTATTTCTTTTTCTGAACTAATTAAGTCTAAACACATAGCCTTGAATTCAATTTTAAATGAATCAGAATTAAAATTAAAACTTGAAAGAACCTGATCTGCCTCTGACTCTGAGGCTGCCTCATCTTCAGATTCATTTTCTGATCCTGAATTGCTCCTAGAGGCATCAATTGCCATAAGGCAAATCTCCTTGGATCTTGCTTCGTCCTCTTCTTCACTTGAGCTGGAGGAGGATGATTCTTCTCCAGTATCACTCCATGTTTTAGCAACAAAGCCTTTATCTCTCTTTTTGTACTTGCTGGAGGAGGGTCTGCTGCTGTGTTTTCTCCTATAGTCTTTATCTCTGCTTTTCTCCTTCTTCTGGCTTTCTGGACATTCAGAGATGTAATGTCCAGGCTTTCTACATCCAAAGCACACAACCTCCTTGGTTGGTGTCTTGTCAAACTTGGGCTTATCATCCTGCCTGGATGATTTTCTTCTGAAATCTTTTCTAGCCATCTTATAAAATCTTTTCGCAAAGAGGCTCATTAGTTCTCCATTGGATGTTGAGGTCTCACTTTCCTCAGATGCCTTGAAAGCTATACTGTGATCCTTTCTCGCTGGAGTTGTTGATTTTTGTTCAGCTGCTTCTCTTGACTTAATCAACTGCTCATAAGACTTTAGTTTGCCTAGCAGAGATTCAGTTAATATCTGATTTAGGCTTCTGGCTTCTTTAATATGCCAGATTCTTGAGTCCCAAGAGCTGGGGAAGCACATCAAGATTTTGTCATTCACCTCTGTCAGGGTGATGTCTTTATCCAAGGTTTTAAGCTCATTGATGATTGAGCTCAACTTATTGTACATTTCAGCAACTGATTCAGCATCATCCTTCTTAAAATTCTCATACAGAGATATGAGATTTGATCTCCTGTCTTTCCTTTCATCAGCTGATCCAGCTACCATTTGGTTGAGGGAGTCCCAAATGACCTTGGCTGAGGTGCACTCAGCCACCTTCTGAAATATGTCATCTGACATAGTCTGAGCCAAGATGTTCATTGCTTTTGCATCTGTAATTTTGGCTTTCCTGTAAACATCATTATTATCTGGAGGAGGTACTGCAGTCAAGTTTGTAGAGGTGCTTGTAGAAGCTACAGGTGCTGGAGGTACTCCTGTTAAGATAGAAGAAAAAATATCTTCATCAATAGAATTCATATACAATTTGATTCTTGCCTTCTAGATGGAAAATCTGTTAAGATTGCATACTGGAGGTTTGATACTTGCATAATCTTTATTTTGACCCATTTCTGTGAAGAAATAATTCTAATAAAGGAAACAAAACAATCAGATCTAACAAGAGGGATCTTTATGGTTCACGTGTTAGCCTGTACAACCAATTAACCTCTTAAGGTGTGGTAGATTAACCAACTTCCCTCTGATACCAATTGAAAGTGCAGGTTAGATCTGAAATACTCTAGAGGGGGGGGGGGTGAATAGAGTATTGTGCTCTCTACAAATATTTTACAACTTTTGCTGTAATCCTAAGTGAACAAATTAGCAAATAAAGTAAAAGGGCACAACAACCTAACAAATCACAGCACACAGCCAAAACAAAAGAAAGAGGGCAACCAGATGACACAAGAAATTATAGTGGTTCCCCAACCTGGGTACATCCACTCTTCTACCACTCTGGTAGGAATCCACACAAGTTTTTGATCAGGTGTCTGACACCAATGAGCTTTTGTTCAGGTGCTCAAAAACCAAAACCTCAAGTCTTTTGGTAGGAGACTTGCAACCAGGAATAATTTTGAAGGGAATTAAAACCCTGTACAGAGGATGGAAAAGGGGTGATGGGGTCTTCTCTTTCTCAATAACAATTGAGAAGACTTGTGGATTGATTTCAGCAGCTTGCTCCCCCTGAGATCTTGAATGAATAAGGAAATCTGGAGCACTGCTTCAGGGTGACAGTTCTTCAAAGCTTGATTGCCTTGACCAGAGATTGCTTCAGGAACTTCTTTGACAGATAGAGATTATTGTCCTTCTGAAGTTGTCCTGTAGGATTGAAGGAAGAAGACTCTTGATGGAGATTGTATGTTCTCCTTCTTCTTGATGATGTTCTCTGGCCTAGGCTGATTACAGAAAAAGAACTTTTGATTTCTGTAAGATTGTTCTTGAGTACAATGTCTGTCTATGTGTGTACAACAGCTTAATCTTTTCTTTTCTGACTGAAGACTGACTGAAGAACATTCGAAATTTGAAACCTTGAGCAGTAAATGCAGTTGGCCTGGGAAGGAAGCGGCAATCAATGATTTGCCTAACTGTCCCATGGAAAAACGGCATGAAATAATCCATGATCAATGCTCATTCTAACGGTAACATTCTGAGAAGATTGAGCATTAATTACTCAGGAATCATTGCCAAGAAAAGGGACGGAAAACTGGAGAGGACCTAATCTGGAATCGTCGAAAGAAGAACAGAGATCGTCGAGCTGAGTTCACAGTTCGTCGAGCTGAGCCGATGAGTTCGTCGACCAGACAATAGCAATTAGTCTTCAAGGGAATCTTGTCAATTCTGCTACAATCTTCGTCGAACTGACAATCTTCATTCGTCGAACAGACAATCAAATTCGTCGAACAGATAATCATCTCTGTCAATAATTACTCGTCGAGCAGAGATCCAAATTCGTCGACCGAAGAATGATTGTGGACTTAGAATCTGAGAAGTCTCTTGCTGAGAAGGATACAAATCGTTGACCAGAATTCGTCCACCAAAGAATATGGTTCTCTGAGCTGAGATCGACGAATGTCGCTGATTCGTTGAACTGAGATCGAAGAACATCGAACAGATTTCCTTGAGCTGAAAAATATCTCTAAGTCTTGTGTTTCTCTGGCAATCTGGAGGAGGGCTGGTCCACAGGAGGATGTTCTAAGGACAAACCGTAGACTCTAGGACACAACCAATGACCCTGACTATATAAGGTGGGTCAAAGACATCCTAACTCAGTGAACCTACACCAAATCCAAACTAGGGATCCAACATTTTATTACTCTATTCACCCCCCCCCCCTCTAAAGTAAATTAGGTCTAATCCCTCCTTTCACAGACATCATCTATTCACCCCCCTCTATGTGATTTAGGTAGATGCTAGATACTTTCAATTGGTATCAGAGGGGTGCTGTTCGATATAAGGTTAACACCTTGAACAAGATCCCAGATCTAGTGCCAAGAGATTCCGCTTAGTAACAATGGACAGAAGTAAAGACATGTCCTCTATGAATTTATTATTGTGCACTAAAGAAAACTTTACCATTTTGAAAGAACGAGTAATGTTCTTCATGGACGCTGCTGTTCCAAGAATATTCTAGATTGTGGAAGAAGGACCGCACATACCTACACAAGCCTCAGCTTTCGAATTCGTCCATCATGATCCACAAGAAAATGATGGATCTCACAAAGGATGAAATTATTTTAGTCTCCTTGGACAAGAAGACTATGAATATTATCGCAAGTGCAGTAGACGACTCAATGCTTCAAATCTTATTCCACTACAAATCTGCCAAAGAAATGTGGGACTGCCTAGTAGTACAGATGGAAGGAACAGATGAAGTTAGAGACGACCACAGATCATTGCTGAATCAGGAGTACGAAGCGTTCAAGTTAGGATCAAGTGTACTATTGTTGACAGCTTCAAAAAATTCTTCAAGATTGTCAACAGCCTTAGGAATTATGGTCGTACCTTCACTCATGCTGAGCTCAATGATAAATTTCTGAGATCCCTGACTAAGGACTGGGACACCAAAGTCGTAGCTATCAAAGAATTTGGGAAGTTTCTTGAAATTGACACCCAAAACCTATTTGGGAAATTGCTCTCCTATGAACTGCAAATGAACACCAGAAAGAAGGAGGAGCAAAGCAACCAAACTTCCAGCATATAGAAGACAGTGGCCCTAAAGGTTGAAGTTTCTAGAAAGTCCAAAGCTGTTTCATTATTAAGGACTCGAGCTACTAACACCCTAGAAGACTTCGAGCCTAGCACATCAAGATCTGAGCTATCAGATAGAGAATTCCATCTGATATCTAACCCGTTCAAGAAACTGCTCAGTAAGAGGAGAAAATTGAAGAATTTGTCCTCCTCTTATGATTTCAGAAAATCCCTTTGTGATGGTGATCATTCCAGAAAAAGATACAACCGAGAGGACATGTATAGATCTAAATTGAACAAACACTCTTCCTCTAACGTTGTGTTCTACTGTTGCAATAAGACAAGTCACATGATTGATGAATGCCCATACAAGAAGAAGGAGGGCTCCAAGAAATAGGAGAAAAGATCCTTCAAGGGCAAAAGAAAAGAAGAAAAGAGCTTCGTCGCCAAGAATTCCAAGACTCTCAGCGACAATGACTCAAGTGAGTCGAGCTCGGAGAATGAGGAAGCCAACTTCGGGCTCATGACTCAATCAGACGAGGAAGTTGGCGACTTAGAGTACCACGGGAAGGTGAACTCACACACAATGCTCTCTCATTCAGATACCTCCTCTAATGGTCATGAAGGCTACTCTTCTAAAGAGGACGAGTCTGAGTTAATGGTTCAGCATGAGAACCTTTTGAAGGCCTTTGACAAATGTCGAAAGACAGTCAAAAGACAGGCAAAAGAGATTACCTTTCTCCAGGTAGTGGAATCAAGCCTGAGGGAGGAAATTGCAGAATTGACTCCTCTCAGAAGTGAAGTTCACTCCTTGCAAGAGGAATTAAAAAGCTCGGCTGAAATATTAAGTCTGAAAGAGAAATATCTTGATGAGATTTAAGAAAATCTCTTGGTGGGGAGAAAACTCGTTGAGAGTTACTCCAAGCCCAAGACTATTCTCCCTCTCATTGATGAGTTCTCAGCTCCGAAGAAGGGCAGTGGTCTTGGCAACGTAGTTGGAAAAGATAAGGTTGTCAAGGAAGAAGCTCCAAGCTCAGTCAAGATCATCGATGCAGGCTTGGTGGATGAAGAACCACTGGAAGAAGAATTGATTCAACCTATAGAGGATGCACTAGATATTGCAGAGCCTATTGGAGGGAGAGCAAGAAATCTAGGGTTCAGACACCTAAGAGATCACCCATCTAATCAAATAATTGGAGAACCAGGAGACGGTATTTGAACTAGGAGAGGTACAACTAATGAAATTATGCATCTTAGTTTTCTGCCTCAGGTGGAGCCAAAGAAGTTTGAAGAAGCAAACAAGGATGCTTCTTGGATTTTGGCAATGCAAGTGGAGCTCAGTCAATTTGATCATTGAAAAGTCTGGGAATTAATACCCAAGCCCAAGGGACAGAACATGATTGACACCAAATGGATCTTTAAAAACAAGCTGGATGAAAATGGAGTAATTATCAAGAATAAAACCAGGTTTGTAGCTCAAGGATACTGACAAGAAGAAGGGATCGACTTCGACCAAAACTTTACTCTAGTGGCCAGGCTCGAGATGATCTGGTTGTTTCGTGCGTATGCTTCCCTCAAAGGCTTCACCGTCTACCAAATGGACGTGAAGTCAGCATTCCTCTATGAGAATCTGAAAGAGGAATTATACGTAGCGCAACCCCTAGGTTTTGTTAATCCTAATTTCAATGATCATGTTTACTTTTTGAACAAAGTCTTATATGGCTTAAAGCAAGGTCCATGAGCTTGGTATGAGAGATTATCTAGCTTTCTTCTTAAGAACAAGTTCACAAGAGCAAAGATAGATAATACATTATTTGCTTAGGAAGTAAAAGTCAAGATTCTACTAGTGCAAATCTATGTCGATGATATTATATTTCGCTCAACGGAAGATAATCTTTGCAAAAAGTTTCCAAACTTATGCAAGGGAAGTTTGAAATGAGCAGTATATGAAAGCTGAAGTATTTCTTTAGACTTCAGGTGAAGCAATCTGAAGATGGAATTTTTATCTCTCAAACGAAGTTCACCAAGGAGCTTCTTAAGAAATTCAGAATTGAAAACGCAACCTCTATGAGGACTCTAATGAGTTCAACTGTGTCTCTAGACAAGTATGAGAAAGGGAAAACTTTTGATGAAACAAAGTACAGAAGCATAATTGGATCTTTGCTCTACCTCACTTCCAGTAGAACGGACATAATGTTTTCAACATATGTCTGTGCTAGATTTCAGGTGAACTCTAAGAAATCTCATTACATCACTGCAAAGCAAATTTTAAGATACCTTAAGGGCACACCCAATCTTGGCTTATGGTACCCAAGAATAATGATTTCGAGCTAATTGGTTTTCAGATGCCAATTTTGCAGGAAGCAGGGATGACAAGAAAAGCACTTCCGGGACGTGCCATTTCCTTGGAAGGCATCTTATTTCATCGGGCAGTAAGAAGCAGAATTGTGTGGCAACTTCTACTGCTGAGTCAGAGTATATCTCTGCGGGTAGTTGTTGCGCACAGTTTCTATCGATCAGGAATCAACTTGAAGACTACAACTTGAAGTTTAAAGGGATTACGATGTATTGTGATTCCTCCAGCGCAATAGCAATCGCGAATAATCCAGTCTCTCACAGCCGGACAAAGCACATCGAGATGTGATACCACTTCATCCGGGAGCATGTTGAGAATAAGGATATAACCCTCAACTATGTCCTGCCGGATAGGCAGGTCGCAGATATTTTTACGAAGCCGCTGGATGTGGCCAAGTTCTCGTTCTTCAAAATTAAACTAGGCATGCTGAATATAGACTCATGAAGAAGGCCAAGCAAGCAGGAACTCACTCGGGAAATGTTTCAGAAAGGCAAAGATATCCTAAGTCAAATTCAGTGAATATCGGGCAGCACACAATCCGATTCGTCGGATATCATGGATACTCGTCGAATCTGACTAGGATCCTAGCGAAACTCGCCGAATTTCACTTAGGGAAAATTTCTACATTACTTTATTGGATCTGAAGTGTCGTAAATTCCATGTACGCATCTTCTAGGTCAATTTAAAATTATATAGATATATATATATATATATATATAAATAGTCAAGAGGGGGCAACCGCAATTACAAGTTCTACGAGTCATTGAAGCCGATTCGCCAAAACATCCTATCGTCTCTTCGACTCCCTTTACAAAGTCATCATCTTCCCCTAGTGGTTCCGGTGGTTTACACTCTACTTCTTCCTTGATTAGGGTCATGAACATTGTCCAAATCCTAGCCGGCGGTGCCACAATGTTCTCGCTGACAAATTCTTATAGTACTGTGTTCTGGAGCACCAGTTGTTGCCGATTCTGACAGTTGTCGAAATCCAGTTCTACAAAATTCTATCAAGTTTTCAGTGTTCCTCATGACTCCCAATAACACAAGTGGTCTGCTAGGGGGAGGTGAACTAGATCGCACAGGGTATGCCTCCGCCTCTGATGAATTCTAAAATGTGATCCTCATGTTGGAGACGGCTGGAATTTCCTTCGTCCTCGAACACCCCTGCAAGGTGTTCGACAAGGCAGTCCTAGAATACTTCCAAAATGCCAAGCTTCGTCATGAAGATATAGTCATAAAGAGCAAAATTCAGAAGACCAATGTCAAAGTGAAAGTGTCGCTCCTCTCCAGGCATTTGCGGCTTCCTACAAGTGATGAGGCCGACTACCTTGACGAGGATGACTTCTCAATGGCTCTCCTGTTCTGTGGATTACCACAAGGTATAAAAGCAGTTAAGTACAAATGGATGAATGAAGAAGGCAAGCTTCTTTCAGATATTATGGGCAAGATTTTCTTGTGCAAGACAGGTTCACACGACTAACTTTCTACAGAGATGTTCAAGACCCTTGTAGCCATCATTTGCAGGAAGAACATTTATTGGGGTGCGTTGCTATTTGAGAAAATCAAGGACAACCTTCGCACTCTCAACTTTGGGAGGATTATCTTCTTGTACTTGAACCAGCTGGATGGTGACAAGTTCGATATGATCAAAGGTGTACCTATTCATCACCTTAAAAGATAGACAAAACCATCTTCTCCAGGTAGGATAGGAGGATTGTCAGGAAAGGGGGAGCCCTAGTTTGCTGGTGGAGGAGGTAAAACATGCTCCTGATGTCAAGATTCCTTCTCCACACCCCAGTGAAATTCTTAATAGATCGTGTGCAGGAATTGAGTGGGAGATAGCTGAGACACAAATTTCCACTAGGATAGTGCCCTTGAGTGTTCTTTTAGAGTCAGTGCCTGCTGGTGCAGTGGAAGAGTTTGCTGAGGATGAGGTTCAAGCTCCATCTAAGCATGAGGATGCTGATGACTTAGTTGATGATGCTACTGTTGAGGATGATCACAATGTTAACGATTATGAGATAGCTGCTGATGAGATTTTGGTCGTTGCTACTGAGACCTCTACTACTGATACTGTGCATGTCCATCTCCCAGACATTACTCTTGCTTCATCTTCTGCGGGGGAGGTGACTCGGTCTGAGATTTCGATTTCCACTCAGTTTGACAGGTTCATCTGCAACCTTGAGAAAATAGTTGCCCATGTGACAGGTACTCCTCCAGTTATTCCAGAGGAGGTAGTTGAGATTTCTTAGAGGCAGGAGATGCTGAGGAGCATGCTCCTGTCCAAGCTGTTGATGAGACCTTATTGATTTCAAAAGCTAGATTATCTCATATCCGAGAAGATCTACCCTCTCTCCCAGATGTTCTAAGTTCCAGTGCCAACAGTTCCATCCTGAAAACTATTGAAGCAATGCTGCGAAGACAGCAAATGCAATTTGAAGCCTGCATGCAGAAGATTCTGGATACAGTCAAAGAAACTGAGCAAGATCTGAACAATGGCATTACAAAAGTAAAACTCCAGATTGAAAATCATGATGCCAAGATTGACTCAATGAATGCCAAGGATGCGCAAGCTATCACACTTAACATGCAAGGACACAAGCATACCTCAGACATTCTTGATACTATTGATAAGAGTGCTATGAATATGATTGTTGCCCACAACAGCTCAGTGGCTCACTATGATAGAACTATTTCTGCTTATTCAAATACTATCATTGATGTAGTACGAAAGGGGGATGAGGCTATGAAAGCCAAAGTGAATGCAGTTGAAGCTGCCACGGTAGAAAATTTCAAAAAGTCAAATGACTACTACTATGACAACTTTATGTGGCTACATGGTAAGTTATTTAGTTCTCATGTTCCTACTGTGCCTACCAATGTTGAAGTTCATCTTATCGAGGACTAATCTCAATAGGGGATAGACACTTTGGATTTCTCTCAGGATGTTGTTGCTGAAGTTCCGGTGGTTGAAGATGCTCCTGCTCCAGTTTACAAGAGAAGAAAGTATGGTGAAGGCCCTTCAGTCGTAAGGTCTGAACTGTCATAGAAGAGCCTGCTAGAGACAGAGAACTGGGTGAAGTGTGGAGTCCTACTTCTATAGGAATCATTCTTGACACCTTCACCCTGGTTGATCTTGGCAATGAGAACAGATGGAACCATTACGATTCAATGGAATGTCATAAATATGAATTGGCCTCTGCCAAGAGAAGAATACATTTTAGAAAACACAAGGATAATGAGTCAGCACCTCCAGCCCCTCCTAGATATTATCCTAATCCAAGGGATTTTTTTTCAAGGCAGCGTCTGAAGAATCAAGGCAGGAAGAACTGATGTTTATATTTGTTGTGTGTTGATTGAGATGTGGTACTTGTTGCCCTAAAGACATTAATTTCTTATTTATATATATATATATATATATATATATATATATATATATATATATGGTTTAACCATTTTGACTGGAATGCGCTGTGTTTTAATTGTCTTTAATTTATTTATCTTGTCAAATTTCATATCCTATTATTATTTATTATGTGCAATTCACCTTAACTTATAGGATTCTGACTTCTTCAAATGGGGGGAGATTGTTCGGTATTGTATCCATAATAACCTTGATTTGAAGAAGGGTCCAGTTAAGCTAAGATGAATTGAGATTGTATTTGATATGGCATATAAATTTGGTACTTGCAGGTCTATATGTCTAAGTACACACCAATGTCAGGTTACAGTAGGTCAGTAAACACGGGACTATACAATGTAATCCTTCATTGTGTAGGCCATGGTGTTGACTCACGTGTAATCTCTCTATTGGGGTGTACTTCTATCCCATGTACAGGAGAAGGTTCAAGGGTGGACAAGGGCTTGGATTTAGAAGGACAGGAATATCACGTAAGTAAAATTCGTCGAGCATGGATAGGTATACTCGTCGAATTCGTTGTGTATGCTCATTTATACTCGTCGAATTCGTCGTGTATCCCTACCAAGAATCGTTGAATTCATCATTTATACTTAGGGTAAATACTCTGAGAATTGGAAAATCCGCCAAGTAAAATTCGCCGAGTATCGTTGTGTATAATGGCCGAATTTGTCGAATATACTAGACGATACATGCTAAATTCACCGAGTTCATTCGACGCTACTTCTCTGGATTTTTTCCAAGTCTTATTCATCGAATATTATGGCGTCGAGAGAGTTGAGTCTACTTGATGATATTCGTCGAATACAACCTATGGCGTTGAGTGAATAAATAGCGTCGAGTGGGACAACATCGAAAGAGTTGAGTCCTTTAGCCTATACTCGATGAATTTGTCGAGTATACCAGGTGATACACGATGAATTCATAGAGTATGACTCTCCACATTGGAGTTGAGTGAATGGCTGGACTAAGACTGATTTTCCTCAGTCATATTAGTCGTATATCAAGATACATTCGTCGAGTATACTTGTGATACTCGGCGATACTCGACGAATTTGACTTGGCTCTTTTTTTTGACTTTTTCAAAATCTCTGGTTCGGGTTCGGCAGGCCATGCACGGTGTTTTCTAGGTTTCGTTTTTTGAAATTTGTTTCTAACCGTTAGCATGGAGATCTATATAAATACCTAGGTGATATTTAATTTCCATCTAATCATGTTACTGATCTCAGTTTAAATCAAGAACTTCTTTCGAAACAGAGAAATCTGTCGGCTCATCTCCTTACGCATTGTGAATATCCGATCGGCCGCCGACGAACTACTATGCACGATTCATCTTCTTTAACATACGTGACTGGATCGATTCTCTCTCTAAAGATCTATATTTCTCCAGATCTAGTCATTCGAAGATTCAAGATTCAAGATCTTCAAAGATTTCAGATTCTTCCGTGTTATCCAAGCGTATTCAAGATCCATTATTTTTCAAAGAATGATGGACTGAAATTTTTCAGTTCTTGTTAAAGATTGTGTGTAATATTATTATAATACTCCTTTACATATTGTAGGAGATTTATCTCCGAGTTTGTAGATCCGTTAGTGGATCGAGTTTGTAGATCCGTTTATGGATCGAGTTTGTAGATCGGGTTGTGGATCGAATAGTAGGAGCGTCATCTCCGAGTTGTAGGAGTTGCGTCTCCTAGGTGTAAGATTGTTGTTAATCTGAGAAAGGAGAAGTGGCCGAATCTAGCCCTTCGTGGTAGATAGGTGAGGCCGGAAAGTGGACGTACCGAACTCGGGGATCCTCTATAGATCTCGGTGTTTGCGTGCTTGTTTTTAAAGTATTTTTTATTCCTCAAAATGACAAAGACATCACTTATTCACCCCCTCTAGGTGATTTAGGTAGATGCTAGATACTTTCAGGCAGGTTTCGAACATTCTCAATTCAGCATGTCCCCAGGGAGAGGAATGCGACGACCGATCGATTGGCTAAGTTTGGACCCCGTGTCTGAGGAGCATTGTCGAAACTGTTCTATCCGGCGATCGAGGAAGGTGAATTGATGGAAGTGGATCGACATCCCTAATGGGTAGATACCTTCATTACTTTCTTGACAACATGTAAGATTCCAGAGCGGACCAAGGATGCGAAGGGCTTCAGGCACAAATTGGCACACTAGCTGATGCATGAGGAGGGCTGCATTGGAAGATGCTATCATGGCTTCTGGATCGGTTCGTGGCAGAAGAAGAAATACCAAAAATCCTGGGGGAAGTACACTCTAGCGAGTGCAGAAGTCATTCAGGAGGAAGGACCTTGGAGGCGAGGGTGGTCCGCCAGGGGCACTTCTCTCCATCTCTGAGGAAGGACACAACGAAGTTTGCAAGGAGGTGTCATGGTCCGATAGAGTTTGCAAGGAGGGTGGTAAGCAGGATCTCAATAGCTGGAAGGGCCATTAGCTCGCTTGGGGGATAGGGTAAAAGGTACTTGGTTTTTGATGACCCCGAGAAGATCCTGCTGACCAGGCTCCCATTAGCTGGTAGGGCTGGAAGGCACACTCGGCCCCGAGTAGACCCGTTGTCCAGGCTCTCACTAGCTATCAGGGTCGTAGGCTCGCTTGGTGGGATAGGGTAAAAAGTTATGATTTTGATGACCCCGAGAAGATCCCAATGACCAGGCTCCCATTAGCTGGCAGTGTTGGAAGGCGCACTCGGCCCCTAGTAGACCCGCTGTCTAGGCTCTCACTAGCTGTCACAACCCACATTTTCACCGCATAAAATAACTTATCAGAGTAAGGGAAAATGCACTTCATGATGCTACGTTAGCAGGGGATAACTGCATACGCTCAGACAGATACCTACTTAATCATGGAGAAAGATTCTTTAAGTTATTTTAAGGGAAAAATCAGTTAAAGTGCAGTAGTTAGCCGTATTCCTCAGCTTAGTGGTTCATCTAGTCCACGAATCAAAATATAATTATACGTTGTGGAAAAATACTTATTTAGATTGACTCCAACATCCTACATGAGTATAAACATCCCGAAGGATGACTCATGCTGTGCAAGACTCTAAATTTATAATAGTAGTAACGATGGCTTTTACGGTCGCTAAATATAATAAGTTAGAGTTTTTAAATTATGCAGTGCATGAAGTAGTAGTAATAGATTTTATAGTTGAAAATACCTAACACGCGTTCCTAGCATAAATCCTCCCAGAGAGTAAGTAGTCCACATTATCATATAGAAAACTAAGCAGCTAACAAGTATCTAAAAATAACAATTCTATGGGCGCCAAAAAACTGACACGAACCCACTAACAGAAAAGTAAGTCTGAACCAGTAACTAAATAAAACCACAATCTACCTCGCTGAGATGAGGTAACAACCACGGCCAACACTGCCGCCCAGAAACTCCAAAAAAACTAGCTCTACTATCTGTTACTGCTCTGAACCTGAGGCATTCCAATGACAAAATACCTCATCAAGGAGGTACAAATAGTGGCAGAAAAAGAAATAAGCCAAAATAAAGAAAGGTCAAAAGGGGTATCAACCCGAGACCAAAAGTACTGAAGTAAAGTTGAAAAGAAACATGACATCAACAGGAAAAGACCTCATACGTGATTCATCACATAGAACAAGAGTACACCAGACGCACAAGGCTATAAGGTGACGACATGAATAAATCATAAGAAAAAAGGTACGAAGCCTTTATTAGGCACCTGTGGTCGACTCTACCCAAAAATACGGGCGAGGTGGTCACTTAACTGGACACACCCTCACAAATATAATATCCGTCTAACTGCGAGGGAGTCTCATACTCTCCACCATACACCGTAGACGCCCAAAAACCTGGTAGACTTCCACAAGGTACTAATAATGGCATCAAACATTGCGGAGGTGGTTTCGTCCACTAACTCCCGCAATCAAGAAAACCCACAAGAAAATAACCACATACATCTCAAGATTTGGCTCGTCAGATTCTACTTGACATTACTAGATTCAAGACATGGTTGATCAACCCTTAGGAATGACGTACAATCCTAGATAAATTCTAATACGTTCAATAACGAAAGCTAAGACATGTAAAGCCATCACTAAGACACATCAAGAACGATTAAACATAACCATACAAGATCGAGTTACCATGACAAAAACCTTACAACATCATGTGATCATTGAAATAGTTAATCATAACAATAATTTGGAAGAACAAGCACAGAAAATTTTAAAGAACATGAAAACATAGCCGTTACCATCAAATCGGACAAGGAGAAACAAGGGGAAACCACCACTTGCCTTGGTTTTACCGGAAAAGTCCTCCGAATCACTCCATGTTGTAGATCGTGGCAAAAGGAAGCGGAAGGAGTTGAATTTTAGACAAAAATGGCCGAAATAGAGGTTAGGGCCGAAAAACCCTAACGAGAAATCTCAAGAAACGGGTAAGATATTACCACGATGGCGTAGCTCTCGGCGAGAGCTTTCCGAATCTATGTTCGGTTGAAGATTTCGAGCAATGGAGTACCGTCGGCGGCCATCGGAAGATTCACGAGAAGGAAACTCTCTCTCTCTGTTGGTCGCTGCTCTGGTTCGGGAGAAAAATATCGGAGAAGATGAAGCTCGGTTCTAAAACCTAAGTCTAAGAATATATATATATATATATATATGATGTTTATAAAAAGTTTTGTCAAAAACGGGTTATTTTGAGCGGTTTCGCGAGAACCCAAAATAAAGGTATAGGATGACTCTAAATCGAAATGTGTCCAACATAAAAGTTGTAGATCTCGTCGAGACAAACAAATTTCATGTTGACCATTATTTTGTATGACATAGTTTGGCCCTCAAAACGGTGCCAGAACTTAGACTGTACAGACTACTCGAGAGGAAATTGGTTTACTCGAGATGGACGGGTTTACTCGAGTTGGAGGGGCTTACTCGAGATGGAGACTCGAGTTGGAGGCTTGGGGAACTCGGGATAGTCATACGGACTCAAGATAAAAGGCATAAAACTCTAGTAGATCAGGTCTACTCGAGATAGAAGGCATAGACCTCAAGTGGATCAGTCGAACGGGCTATCTATGAGTAGTTTCGGGAACGTTGAAAATTGAGGTCTAAGATGGCTTCAAATCAAAAAGTGCTCAACATTTGTAGATCTCGTCGAGACGAACAAATTTCATGTCAACCATTTTTCCATACGACGTCATTTTGACCCTGAAAATAGCACCCGAACGCCGACTGAACAGAACAACTCGAGTAGGAAAATAGTCACTCGAGTAGGTCCATAAAATCACTCGAGTAGGTCAATAAAATAACTCAAGTAGGTCCATAAATTCACTCGAGTAGGTCAATAAAATCACTCGTGTACCTGAAAAAATTCACTCGAGTAGGTCAATAAAATCACTCGTGTACCTGAAGAAATTCACTCGAGTAGGTCAATAAAATCACTCGTGTACCTGAACGAATTTTTGTGTGAACAGTGTTTTTTACATATATATCCAAAGAATTAAACTTTATATATGAATAGTAATGTACATTTTTGAATAGTAACATAATATTAAAATAATCATATTTATATATTTTTGAACAAGAAAATACGAGATCAAAACAGAGGCCCAAACGCGCGTAGAATTAAACGAAACACACGTCGTAGGCGAATACTGATGCTACGAACACAACAGCGAAGTCAAAACCAAAATCCAACGAGCCATTCCCAAGATATTAATCTTCAAAGTATACGACGAACATAAACAATCCAAAACTTCAATCACGCGCCGAGACTCCAAAAATGCTCGGATTGCGACGAAACTTGACGAGCAAGTCCAAAATTACATAACTTAAATTGCAAAAGCAAAGTTTTCCCATTACAACAAGAATTCGACCGACTCAACCACACCGACGGGAAAATGCCTTACCGGCATTGCGCCGCCAACTCGACGTTAAAAGTAACATCACGACGTCATAAATATGACATTGCCCATTCAAATAAAATCATCGAAAAATCGGGGGCATTACAGTCACTGACCCTAAAAAGAAGTTTCGTCCCAAAACTTAACACAACTCCAAAACCAAATCGAAACGATAAAATTAAACATAACTGAAAACATAACGACAAACCCAAAACTAAGAGAAGAGGTGCGAATGATATTCTCTCATTGCTGATTCCAATGCCCACATCGCGCTCTCGACGTCTTGATTCCTCCAAAGAATCTTGACCATGAGGATGGTCTTTCTTCGCAACACACGCTCTTGAGAATCCAGAATACGAACAGAATCCTCCACATACATAAGGTTGGGCTGAATCTTGGGAATCGAGTCGAGGACTTGACGATCATTACGAACACACTTCCGCAATTGTCTCACATGGAACACATCATGGACACCAGGGAAGGTTGCATGCAAATCCAGTCTATAAGCTGACACTCCGATGAGCTCAAGAATCTGGAAAGGTCCCATATACCAGGGGTCTAACTTGTGGTTCCTTCCAAACCTTTTAATGCCAGACATCGGAGAAACCTTCAGAAAAACCAATTCTCCAACGACAAACTCCAGATCGACCCTTCGTTGATTAGCATACTTATCATAGCGCTCTTGAGCCACTCAGAGCTTTTCCCGAATATGAGTCACATCATAATTCATCTCCTCAAGGGCCTCCAGACCTAGCAATGGTCTCTCACCAACTGCAGCCCAAAACAAAGGAGTTCTACAATGCCTCCCATATAAGGCCTCAAATGGGGTCATCTGCACACTCTCTTGATAACTATTATTGTATGCAAACTCCATGAGTCTGAGACGATCATCCCAAGCACCACCATGATCCAAAATATAACATCTGATCATGTCTTTTACGATCTGATTTACCCTTTCCGTCTGACCATTCGTCTACGGATGATAGGCGGTGAAATACCTCAAATCGGTACCCAACCCCTCCTTTAAACTCTTCCAAAAGCGAGATGTAAATCTGGAGTCCCGATCTGATACAATGTTAACAGGCACTGCATGTAATCTGATGACCTCTTCAAGATATAGCTCAGCTATCTTATTCGTCGAATACCCAATCTTAAACGGAACAAAGTGAGCACACTTTGTCAATCTATCGACTATCACCCAAACAGAGTCGTGCCCATGTGGAGATTTTGGTAGACCGGTGATGAAATCCATTGAAATACTCTCCCACTTCCAACTTGGAATATCAAACGGTGTCAACTTACCACCAGGCCTTCTATGATCAGCCTTAACACGCTGACACGTATAACATTATGATACAAACTTCGCGATATCTCTCTTCATTCACGACCACCAAACAATTTGCTTTAGATCCTTATACATCTTAGTGGAACCAGAGTGGTAGGCTACACTGTAACCATGAGCTTCAGCACAGATCTTAGCCCGGATGTCGCCAAAGGCGGGGACACAAAATCTACCCTGATACTTCAAGGTATTCAACTCGTCCAAGGAGAAATACGGTAGCTCTCCCTTCACAGTTCTATTTCGGAGGTGCGACAAATCAGGATCATCCTTCTGGTGTGCTCGAGTAAGGGAAATCCAAGAATGTTCTTCTGCTTCTAGACTAGCAGGAACAATATGACTCCCAACCTCAATATCCATCAATAAGAATTCTTCTACCAAGGACTGTACTGACAGATTAAAAATTTTAGCAGTCTTTCTACTCAAAGCATCGGTTACTACATTAGCCTTTCCTGGATGATAAAGAATTTCCATTTCATAATCAGCCACATATTCTAACCACCGACGCTGGCACAGATTTAGTTCCTTCTGAGTGAAGACGTACTTCAATCTCTTTTGGTCCGTATAGATCTTGCACAGCGCGCCATACAATAAGTGTCGCCACAGCTTCAGCGCATAAATTGTGGCAGCAAACTCCAAATCGTGTGTAGGATAGTTTATCTCGTGAATCTTTAGTTGCCTCGATCCATAAGCGATCACCTTACCATCTTGCATTAAAACACAACCAAGTCCGATGTGTGATGCATCAACATATACAACATACTCAACTCCTTCAGTAGGTAAGGTTAAAACTAGAGCAGTACATAATCTCTTCTTCAACTTTTGGAAAGCCTCTTCACACTTATCACTACAAATGAATGCAGTATGTTTCTAAGTAAGTCTAGTTAGAGGAGCAGACAACACTGAAAACCCTACCACGAATCTTCTATAATAGCCAGCCAGGCCTAAGAAGCTCCTAATCTCCTAGGTGTAGAAGGTCTCTCCTATTCCATCACAGCAAAAATCTTGGTCGGATCTATAGAAATACTGTCCTTGCTTACAACATGACCCAGAAAGGACACCTGAGGTAGCCAGAACTCACATTTGCTCAACTTCGCATATAACTTATGCCCCCTTGGGGTCGACAAAACCAAATTCAAATGCTGAGTATGCTCCTCAACATTGCGGGAATACACCAAGACATCATCTATGAACACAATAACAAATCGGTCCAAGATATCCTTAAACACCCTATTCATCAAATCCATGAAAGCAGAGGGTACATTGGTTAAAACAGAAGACATCACCAAAAACTCATAATGTCCATGCCGCGAACGGAAAGCGGTTCGGGCAATATCTGCCTCACGAATCCTAAACTAGTGGTAGCCTGAGCGAAGATCTATCTTTCAAAATACCGAGCTACCACGCAACTGATCGAATAGATCATCAATCCTTGGAAGGGAATATCTATTCTTAATGGTTACCTTTTTCAATTCTCTGTAATCGATGCAAAACCTCATCGATCCATCTTTCTTCTTGACGAACAAAACAGGAGCACCACATGGAAAAGAACTTGGTCTAATAAAACCACACCTCAGTAACTCATCGAGCTGAGTACGTAACTCATCCAACTCACGCGGAGCCATACGGTACGGTGCTCTGGCAATAGGGCGAGAACCTGTCTCTGATACCAACTGTCACAACCCGCATTTCCATCGCATAAAATAACTTATCAGAGTAAAGAAAAATGCACGTCATGATGCCACATCAACAGGGGATAACTGCGGACGCTCAGACAGACACCTACTTAATCATGAAGAAAGATTCTTTAAGTTATTTTAAGGGAAAAATCAGTTTAAGTGCAGTAGTTAGCCGTATTACTCGGCTTAGTGGCTCATCTAGTCCAAGAATCAAAATATAATTATACGCTGTGGAAAAATACTTATTTAGATTGACTCCAACATCCTACATGAGTATAAATGTCCCCAAGGACGACTCATGCTATGCAAGACGCTAAATTTATAATAGTAGTAAGGATAGCTTTTACGGTCGCTAAATATAACAAGTTAGAGTTTTTAAATTATGCAGTGCATGAAGTAGTAGTAATAGATTTTATAGTTGAAAATACCTAACATGCGTTCCTAGCATAAATCCTCCTAGAGAGCAAGTAGTCCACATTCTCATATAGAAAACTAAGAAGCTAGCAAGTATCTAAAAATAACAATTTTGTGGGCGCCAACAAACTGACACGAGCCCGCTAACAGAAAAGTAAGTCTGAACCAGTAACTAAATAAACCACAATCTAGCTCGCTGAGATGAGGTAACAACCACGGCCAACACTGTCGCCCAGAAACTCCAAAAAAACTAGCTCTGCTATCTGCTACTGCTCTGAACCTGAGGCATTCCAAAGACAGAACACCTCAGCAAGGAGGTACAAATAGTGGCAGAAAAAGAAATAAGCCAAAATAAATAAAGGTCAAAAGGGGTACCAACTCGAGACCAAAAGTACTGAAGTAAAGTACAAAAGAAACCAGGCATCAATAGGAACAAAAAACATACGTGATTCGTCATGTAGAACGAGAGTACACCAGATACACGAGGCTATAAGGTGATGACATGAATAAATCATAAGGAAAAAGGTACGAAGCCTTTATTAGGCACCTGTGGTCGACTCTACCCAAAAATACGGGCGAGGTGGTCACTCAACTGGACACACACTTACGAATATAATATTCGTCTAACTGTGAGGGAGTCTCATACTCTCCACCACATACAGCAGAAGCCCAAAAACCTGGTAGACTTCCACAAGGTACTAATAAAGTCATCAAACATTGCGGAGGTGGTTTCGTCCACTAACTCCCGTAATCAAGAAAACACACAAGAAAACAACCACATATATCTCGAGATTTGGCTCGTCAGATTATACTTGACATTACTAGATTAAAGACATAGTTGATCAACCCTTAAGAACGATGTACAATCCTAGATAAATTCTAATACATTCAATAACGAAAGCTAAGACATGTAAAGCCATCAGTAAGACACATCAAGAACGATTAAACATAACCAGACAAGATCGAGTTACCATGACAAAAATCATACAACATCATGTGATCATTAAAACAGTTAATCATAACAATATTTTTGTAAGAACAAGCGCAAAAATTTTTAAAGAACATGAAAACATAGCCGTTACCATCAAATTGGACAAGGAGAAACGGGGCAAAACCACCACTTGCGTTGGTTTTACCGGAAAAGTCCTCCGAATCACTCCACGTCGTAGATCGGGGGAAAAGGATGCGTGAGGAGTTGAAATTTAGACAAAAATGGCCAAAATAGAGATTAGGGCTGAAAAACCATAACGGGAAATCTCAAGAAACAGGGAAGATATTACCATGATGCAGTAGCTCTCGGCGAGAGCTTTCCAGATCTATGTTCTATTGAAGATTTCGAGCACCGGAGTACCGTCGGCGGCCACCAGAAGATTCACGAGATGGAAACTCTCTCTGTCACTCGCTGCTCTGGTTTGGGAGAAAAATATCAGAGAATATGAAGTTCGGTTCTAAAACCTAAGTCTAAGAATATATATATATAATGTTTATAAAATGTTTTGTCAAAAACGGGTTATTTTGAGCGATTTTGCGGGAATTCAAAATAAAGGTCTAGGATGACTCCAAATTGAAAAGTGTCCAACATTAAAGTTGTATATCTCATCTAGACGAACAAAGTTCATGTTGACCATTGTTTCGTACGACACCGCTTTGACCCTCAAAATGGTGCCCAAACTCTGACTGTACAGACTACTCAAGAGGAAATTGGTTTACTCGAGATGGAGGGGTTTACTTGAGTTGGAGAGGATTAATCGAGATGGAGACTCGAGTTGGAGGCTTGGGGAACTCGAGATAGTCATAGGGACTCGGGATAAAAGGCATAGAACTCGAGTAGATCTGGTCTACTTGAGACAGAAGTCATAGAACTCGAGTGGATCAGTCGAACGGGCTATCTATGAGCAGTTTCGGGAACATTGAAAATAGATGTCTAAGATAGCTTCAAATCAGAAAGTGCCCGGCATAAAAGTTGTAGATCTCATCGAGATAAACAAATTATATGTTAACCATTTTTCAATACGACATCATTTTGACCCTGACAATAGCGCCCGAACGCCGACTGAATAGAACAACTCGAGTAGGAAAATAGTCACTCGAGTAGGTCCATAAAATCACTCGAGTAGGTCAATAAAATCACTCGAGTAGGTCCATAAATTCACTCGAGTAGGTCAATAAAATCACTCGTGTGCCTGAAGAAATTCACTCGAGTAGGTCAATCAAATCACTCGTGTACCTGAAGAAATTCACTCGAGTAGATCAATAAAATCGCTCGTGTACCTGAAGGAATTTTTGCGTGAACAGTGTTTTTTACATATATATCCAAAGAATTAAACTTTATATATGAATAGTAAAGTACATTTTTGAATAGTAACATAATATTAAAATAATCATATTTATATATTTTTGAACAAGGAAATACGAGATCAAAACGGAGGCCCAAACACGCGCCGAATTAAATGAAACACACGCCGTAGGCGAATACTGATGCTACGAACACAACGACGAAGTCAAAACCAAAATCCGACGAACCATTCCCGAGATATTAATCTTCAAATTATACGACGAACATAAACAATCCAAAACTTCAATCGCGCGCCGAGACTCAAAAAATGCTCGGATTGCGACGAAACTTGACGAGCAAGTCCAAAATTACTTAACTTAAATTTCAAAACCTAAATTTTCCCATTACAGCAAGAATTCGGACTACTCGACCGCACGGATGCGAAAATGCCTTAACAGCATTGCGCCGCCAACTCGACGTTAAAAGTAACGTCACGAAGTCATATAACGGGGTGACGTCGTAGGCTCACTTGGGTGAAAGGGTAAAAAGTTCTTGGTTTTTGATGACCCTGAGAAGATTTCACTGACCAGGCTCCCATTAACTGGCAGGGCTGGAAGGCGCACTCGGCCCCGAGTAGACCTACTGTCCAGGCTCTCACTAGATGGCAGGGTCGTAGCCTCGCTTGGGGGATAGGGTAAAAAGTTGTGATTTTGATGACCCCAAGAAGATCCCATTGACTAGCTCCCATTAGCTGGCAGGGTTGGAAGGAGAACTGGGCCCCGAGTAGACCCCCTATCCAGGCTCTCACTAGCTAGCAGGGTCGTAGGCTCGCTTGGGGGGATAGGGTAAAAAGTTGTGATTTTGATGACCCCGAGAAGATCGCGCTCACCAGATTCCCATTAGTTGGTAGGGCTGGAAGGTGCACTTGGCCCCGAGTAGACCCTCTATCCAGGCTCTCACTAGCTGACAGGGTCGTAGGCTCGCTTGGGTGGATAGGTAAAAAAGTTCCTCGTTTTTGATGACCCCGAGAAGATCCTGCTGGCCAGGCTACCATTAGCTGGGTTTACGTTATGGTCAGATCGGCCGAATGGGGAGGGCAAACCCTCACTCAGCCAAGTCAAAAGTATTTAGTTTTAAGGATAATTAAACACCTAGAGGGGGGTGAATAGGTTTTCTAGTCTTCTATGACTATATTTTTAACTTAGTGTGTTGTGATTTAATTATGTTCTACTTTCAAGACAAACCCATAAGATATATTATGGTTCCCCAGATTATGGGTACGTACAATGTGCCTCCCGCATTTCTAACAGTATGTTAGACAAGACAATTCTCTAAAACTCAGCTCCTAAGAGCTTATAATACATATCCTACATGATATCTCAGTCTCCTCCAAGACCTATAGCTCGGGCACAAAGCCCTACAACTCAGTGATCAAAAGATAACCTACCTTAGGCTCAAAGGCCCTACAACTCAGGATAGGAGGATATACCTACAATCTCAGAGAGGATGACTCTCCTACAACTCAGGCATAAAGTCCCAACCTCATATCCATAGCTGGATCCTACCTCAGATCAACAAATGATCCTACACTCAGAGAGAATGACTCTCCTAACTCAGGCAAAAGCCCTACCTCAGGCATATAGGCCCTACACTCAGATCCACACAGGGATCCTACCTCAGATCAACATATCATCATACATTTAGCCTTTATAAATCCGGCCTACACTTAGATCCAAGACTGGATCCTACAAAGAGAAAAGAGTTTGTTTGTGTTGATTTGATAATAGAGAAATCTCTCTGTGCCTGCCTTCCAGGATGGAGAAATACTCATCCCTAACTTCTTCTCAGCAATAAGAAATAAGATCATCAGTAAACTACTGCTTGTGCAGGAAATAACTCAGAAACAAGTTTCCGACCTTGCTAATGAAGACGAAAGTTTTGATTGTTCTAGTATACTTCAATTAGCTACCTTGGCTGCAAGAACCAAATGGCTCTACTTCTTCTTCTTTCTCAGAAATATCTTCTGAACTTGCTATAGCAGGTGAACATCGTTATAGCTAACTTGCTGTAACTTTTCGATCACTGTTTGAACTTTTTGCTTCAAGCTCGACAACAATAATGAGGAAGAAGATGAAGTTTAGCCGCTACTTTGCAAAGTGAGTAAACCTTAAATGTTAACTTGTCTCTACTGAAATTATCCCTTTTATCTTCCGCCATTTAACGGCTCCTTGAGCAGTGTGGACCACCTATAGTTGTTGGCTACAACTTGCCTTTACAGAAGAAGACGTACAGTAGGCCTCCGGCGACATTTGTCGTGTTCTGTATCTTTACCAGAACAATTTGAAACTCTGTTGACTTTTATTGACTTTTGCTGATGTCAGCATATGTGGACTTAGCCAAATTCTCAGTTTCAACCCAGGCATTGAGTGCGTTAAGTGAACAACCTTCACTCAACAAATTTGTACTTAGCCAATACTTGTGCATCTCAGGCGTTGAGTGCGTTGAGTGAGTCTTCATCACTCAACGCTTTTGAACTTGGCCAATCTTTCTGCTTCTCAGGTATTGAGTGCATTGAGTGAGACTTGATCACTCAACGCTTTCTTTGACTTTTACAGTCTAATTTCTTAGGCGTCGAGTGAACCTTCATCACTCGATGCATTTGGACACAACCAATTTCTCTACATCTACTAGTCATTGAGAGCGTTGAGTGAGCCTTCATCTTAAAATGCTTTTGTCCTTAGCTACTTCTCTAAAGTCTACCATCTTGATGAGGCAATGAGTGCGTTGAGTGTGATGTCCTCACTCAATGATTTTGGACTTAGTCAATTTTCTTTCTTGTCAATGCTGAGGCTTTGACAGACTCAGCTTTACTCGACGCCTTTTGTTATATGGCATTGAGTAAATTGCCTTCACTCAACGCTTGTGGACTTAGCCGCAAAAATTACTTTTCAAACTATTGAGCTTTGACTGTCCACACCTAACTCAGCGCTTTTTGTCATCTGGTGTTGAGTGAACTGACTTCACTCAATGCCTATGGCCTTAGGCAAACATCTGTCTTTCCTATATCCTTCCTTGACATCTGGCGTTGAGTGAACTGGCTTCACTCAACGCCTGTGGACTTAGATAGATTTCTATCTCTCCACCTTTCGTTTTTTGACCACCTGTCACAATCACTTATACAACTTGTCTAAACTTTGTTCCAAGGAACATCCTGCTTATATTGAACTTGAACATATATCAAATACAATTATGCTCTTAATATTGATTGTGATGCCTCTTCAAATCTAGGGAATATTGAGGGCAATATTGTCAACACAAGTAACTCAAAGGCCTTTCGCCAGGATAGGCAAAAAGGCTTCCGCCGGGGTAAGCGAAAAACCTCCGAGTTGGGGAGAATTCTTCTGGTTGAAGGTGTTGAGTGAAATTCCACTACTCAACACTTTTTAACTTGAGGCGTTTAGTGAAGCTCCTCTACTCAACACTTTATAACCTTTGGCTTTCAGTGAATCCTATTTTATCAATGCCTTCCGCCTTTGGCGTTAAGTGAAGACTGTTCTGTCAACGCCTTCTGCCTTTGGCGTTGAGTGAGTCCAATTCTATCAACGCCTTCTGCCTTTGGCATTGAGTGAAGCATATTCTGTTTGTTGGAACCGATGTTTCACATTCCCTTAGTTTGAGAATATCAACTCCCACGGTGTATTTGATCACTTCTTGTGTCTTGATAGAGTGTGCAGGTTTATAGGTTCAAGCCGAGCAAAGAAAGTCACCTCTGGAACATACCGTCGGGCGATAATAGTTACCGTGGGGTGATAGCCTATCGCTGGTACTATCGCTAGGCGAGACCGCATGCGACAGTGTGGATTTAATTGGCAAAGCACACTAGAAGCTATCGAATAACGCTATTTTTATCGTCGGCTATAGCCTAAGGATTAATATTGACAGAGCTCTCGGGAACTTACCGCCGAGAAATAATGATAACGGGCCGCGCTAGCCCACTCCACGCCGCATTGAATGCGTCGAGCCAAAAGCATGGAGACAATGACGTCGAGTCAGTCACGTCGAGTGGGACTTATCGCCAGGCGCTAACTACTACAGCGCCGCGGTATCTTAATGAAAAGGGAATTATTCGTTTTAGATATTTTTCCAATTTTACAGGACAGCTGGCAGAACGAAGCGCGTGAACCTACCATCGGACGCTAGTCTTATTGCCGATGGTAGCGTATTTTCATAAAGACGTATAAAATGCATCTCGTTCTATGGACCTAATACATAAATAAAAGGAGACATAATTCATACACTTCTAGGGTTTGGTCGCCTCTCTACAGTCTGTTCTTCTATCTCCGTCGAAGGAAAAGAAAACCGCCTCCCTCCCGTTAGCGCACGGAGAACTCCGACGAGCCAAGTAGTACAATAACTATGAGGAGTTGAATGATTGCACACACACAAAGAAAAGGATAGATTTCATTCTCGGCGAACTACCGCCAAAGCTGCTACCACGAGGAGGATTTTATTCTCTGGAAGCTACCACTGAGCTATAACTAGTTACTGCCCCACAGTAGCTTCCGGGAATACTTTCTCTATTTAAAACCGTCGGAACTTGAGTTTCAGGAGATGAGTTTTCACAAATTTTGAAAGGGGAGTTCGCCCTAGCCGCCTAAAGGGAAGGAAGGGGTCATCCCACCTCATTGAGGAGGAGAGTTCTTCAGAGGAGATCAAAAGGAATTCATGTGCAAGGATTGAAGGCTACCAATAGTATGATCAAGAAGCCTTCGTCCTAATATTCACGTGAAGGATCCTCGCTACAAGAAACTCTCATCAAGCGCACTCCATCATAGATCTGAAGAACATCGAAGAGGAAGACTCTCAAGACACAAAGATAGAACCGTTGCAAGCAAATCGTCATCTACATCGAGAGTTCTAGTTAGAGGGGTGTTTTCTCATATTCCTTGTATTTTACTTTAAACTCGTTTTATCTAGTTGTTTGTGTAAGGGAAATCGACCGGAGGGTCGTCGAAATCCGGGAAGGGTTTTGTAGGAAATTGACCGGAAGGTCGTCAAAATTTGGGAAGGGTTTTTGAGAAATCGACCAGAGGATTGTCGGAATCCGGGAAGGATTCCGTGAGAAATCATCCAGGGAAGGGACATCTAGATCGGGAGGTTTAGTGGGGCTCTATGAAACTTCCTTGAGTGAAGGTGAAGAGCCGGATCGAAGTCTTTTCTTGGAGGGAAAAGGAGAGAGCCAACCGGCCAGGGTAGTGGGTCTGTATAGAAAACCAACATAGATTTGATTTTACTGCCTTCGATCTTCGGCGTCACGGAGATCAAACTTTTGTAATAGTTAAAACTGTTTGTTGATTTAATTTGAATAAATAATATTTACTATTTGTTTTCTGTGCTTGTAACGCTGTGATTGTTAGCCTGTAATTCTCACAAGTGTGCGTAGATCTCCAAGGAGGAACTAGCACATGAAAATGAGGTTTGTGACCTATCACCGCGCGTTAGCAACCTAACGCCCCGCGGTAGCTTCCAAAACTAGTTTTCTGGAAAAAAATAATTTGAATTTTCAATTAACTCGTAAAACCTTAATCACCTCCCCCCTATAAGATAGGCCACTAAATCCAACAAGTGGTATCAGAGGGAGGTTATTCCAAAATGGTTTCACCACCGGGAATAATGGCCAACATCGATCTTGAATCGACTAGGAGGGATGAAAAAGTGTACACAGAAAATTCATTAGCACCGCCTCTATTTACAGGATTGAACTATAATGAATGGAGAACACTAATGAAGAATTTTCTTATATTATTAGACATAGAAGTCTGGAACATGACTTGTATCAAGCCCCTAAATAATTTTAATAAGCACGAATGTCATTTAAAAGCCAAAGCAATTAATAGTCTGTTTTGTGGGCTTGGTCAATATGTTTTCTAACTAATCTATACGCTTCCTACTGCATATGATATATGGAAATTTCTTGAGTTAAATTACAGTTCTCTTTATATAGATAATGATTCTGAGCAATTCCTCATGGATCCAAGTGAAGAATCAAATTAAGACTTACTTTTCAACGAGGACATATCAAACTCATCAAGCGAAACAAAAGATGAAAATATATCGTTGGAAGAGGAAAGCCAAGAGGAAGATGACAAAGGAACCTTGTGTTCAAATCATGCCTCGTCTAAGAGCATTGTAAGAAAATCAAATTCCCTTCTTATTTGTAAATTTATTTCTAAATTGCATCTGCTAGATACGGCTAAATGTAGAATTTAAAAATTAAAAAAATATTATTTAAGAATTGCGTTTAGAAAATAAAATTTTAAAAGCACAACTAAATGTAGAACCAAAGCTTGATGTATCCCATTCTTTCTCCAGCTCTATAGTTGAAAATTTTATTCCTTGTTGTGATTGCAGAGAATTTAAAGATAAATTCATGGTTTTTAAAAAAGTGCTTCTTTCTGCAAAAGAACAAACTGAGAAACTATGTCTAGAAGAAATCATCTTTAAATAGGTATTGTGCTAGATGCAATGATTATAAAATTGAAATTAAGGAGATGGATGAGACTTTTGACGAATTCAGGAGTAAGTATGAAGCTGAAATTGAATCTATCGTCTCTACTCTTAAAGATAGCACAATCGCATATAATAAAGCTAGACAGAATCTCAAAGTTAATAAAAAAAGAATTAATTGCAGAAATCAACATGCTTAAGGAAATTATGTTTAAAAACTCACAACACACAACTCCTAAGTTTCAAACAAAAACCAAAAGCATGTTGAATATGAACGACCATATAATAACTGAGTCAATCAAAGGGAGTAGAAAACCCCATGCTCAAGCAGGTGAAACTCCTAAACAAACAAATCTGAAAGTGCAGCTAGATCTGATATACTCTAGAGGGGGGTGAATAGAGTATATGGTGCTTTGAAACTTTTTACAACAATTATTGTAACAAGAGTGAGCAGGGAAGCAGTTGAAAATCTAATCACAGAACTAAGCTAATGAAAAGCTAATCACAGAAGAATAAAGGCCAGAAACAAAAATAAAAACAAGCAAAACCAGAAGACACAAGGAAATATAGTGGTTCCCCTAAACTTGGGTACATCCACTCTTCTACCACCCAAGGTAGGAATCCACTACAGGATGAGTTGATCAGGTGTCCTGGGCACCAATGAGCTTTTGATAAGGTGCTCAAAAACCAAATCAGATTTTTTGATCAGGTGTCTTGCCACCAATGAGCTTTTGACAAGGTGCTCAAAAACCAAGCTCAAACTTTTGAAGGGAGTTTGAGAAACCCTTTACAGAGAGGGGGTGAGAGAGTGATGGAAGTCTTCTCTTTCTCAAACAACTGAGAAGACTATGTGGATTGTTGATGTCAAAGCTCCTCCTGAATCCTTGAGATCTTCAGGAAGAAAAGCTTTGTTGAGGGTGATAGGCCTTCAAAGATTGAACTCCAGCAAAAGATGATTTCAGCAATAGCTGAAATGTTGAATGTCTGGAGTCTTGAAATATGTTGGCCTTGAACACTTGAAAACTAGAGAGATCTGAAGATTTCAGAAAAAGTTGATCTCCTTGGATGAGTGTTCTTGAGAATTCTTTTAGACAGAATATTTTGTTGAAGATTATTGATGTCTGTCTGTGTGTCTCTGTCTCTCTCTATGTCGATGATTTAAAAAGGAATTCTTCTCTTTTATTCTCTGATACAGAATAGAATAACATTCTCTGTCAAGTATAGCCGCTGGCCTGCATTAATTGCATCCTTAATTGTAAAATCTCTTCTGGAGGAAAGTCCATAGAAATATTCCTTGAAAATCCCTTGAAACTTGGTCCAGAAATGAATGAAAACGGCTAGGAAATCTCTGAATTAATTGCAGAATAACTCCTTAATTGATTTGAATTTTAATCTAGAAACATCCTTGAAGTTATCTGAAAACATCGAACTGAGCTCTGCTATCGTCGAAACGAGCTCAGCGATATGGATTAATACAGCAGCAAAATATCGTCGATCAGAGCTTAAAGTTCGTCAAACTGAGCTCAGAGATAAAGATCCAAAGATGAGTCAAAGATCGTCGAACTGAGCTCATCGATCGTCGAATGGAGTTCGACGATATGATGAAGTTGAGCTCAGCGATCGTCGAATGGAGTTTGACGATCTGTCGAAGTTGAGCTAGACGATCGTCGATCGGAGTTCGACGAATCGTCGTGCTGAGCTCGACGATATGACTTAGTCTCCAAACAGAAAATCCTGGTCTTGAGGGAAGCTTCCAAACCTAGACTTCTAACCCTTAGACTCAATTCTAATTGACCTATTGAGCTATACAGGAGGTCAAGCATTTGTTTCCTAGAGACATAGTGATCCTGACCCAAATTAGTAATAGGGTGTTCCAACAATCTCCCCCTATTTGGGTTAGGATTACTATTTACAGACTTTGGAAAAATTAAATAGCAACATACAAGCAGCAAAACAGAAAAACAACAAGCTAGACATTGCAGAACCACAGAGATATATAACATCCAGATAGTAATCAGAAATCACAGAGAATGTCACCTTACATTATCATTTCTTTTCCTTGCCCTTAACAAGTTTAATTTCTCTGTTAGGATTGAGGGCTTCCTTGTTTGATCCGGTATCATCTGCTGCACCTAAATATGTTTGCTTTTTAGGCCTAGGAACTACAGCTTCAGGATGCAATTCCATATACCTGCCAGAATCAAAGAACTTGCTTGATGCATATCTTTCTAGCTCTTTCTGTCTCTGTTAAGACATTGTTGAGATGTTGGAGGAATCTTTTCCTTGCTCTCTAGCCTTTTTGATCTGATCGAGTGCAGCTAGTTCCTTTTAATCTTGCAGTCCAAGCAGCTGGATTGTTCTCAGGATCCTCAAAAGGTATAGGTGGCTCATATCTGTTAGAGGGATTGTCTTGAGGAGGCCTGGATGACACAGTTTCTTTCAGCTTATAGGGGAAAGGACCAGATGTTGTATCGGTTGAAAGTTGTCTTTCCCTGGAATATGGGTGTTGCCTTGAGTAACCTTTGGAGTAGACTTGAAGATCTCTTTGATTTCCTCTGTATCCTCCTCTCCTGGATTGGGAACCCCTGGATTGGCTTCCCCTATTATAAGATCTAGCATGAGGCTGATAGGGGGCCTGACTTCTAGCTGGGGGTTGAGCTGCAGAGCTTCCACCTGCACCTGCATCAGGAGGAGGTGGTGGAGGAGGATGAGAGTGTTGGAATTGGGAGGAACCCTTTTCATATTTTCTCTTCTTTTTCATTGCTTTCAGCTGATTCTTGGAGTATTGCATCCAGTGTTCAGTGATAGGGTAGTCATGAAGAATGTAGTATGAAATGTCATTGTTATCCTTAACCTTGGCATGAGGTACTCTCTTCATGGCTTTGCTCCTTGCCTTTCTTTTCCTGGCAATGGTAGCAGAAGAGTCATCAGAGTCTATTCTAAACTCATCACTTTCAGAACTCTGGCCATCATAAAGAGCATCAATTTTCTTCATCAGATCCTTCTTGAGCTGTACAAAAGCAGATGAGGCAACAGATGGTATAGCAGCAGATGTTGAAGCAGTAACAGTAGAGATGACAGCAGCAGATATTGAAGGTGTTGAAATTGGAGTAGAAGCAGAAACAACAGCAGCAGCAACTATGGGCTCTGGAGAAGTGATAGCAGCAACAATAGATTCACTAACAACAGCAACATCAACAGAAGAAATCTCATCAGAAACTGTAGAAGGCTCAAACTCAGGTGCCTCTGACATAAGAATTTCCTTGGAAATTGGCTCAACAGTAATAACAGAAATCTCAGCAGCAGTATCAACATTTTCAGCAGCAGTAGAGGCAACAATATCAGAAGCAATAATAATGCTTTCTCCAGAAGAAGCAGCAGCATATACTGAGTTGACAAAGGAGGTGATGATGCTTGGGTCACATCAAGAAAATGGCACAAGTGCCTTGGATAGATCCTCTAGAGGCTGGACAACAACTGGTCTCTGGCAGACAGCTGAAATAGAACTGATCAAAGTTTGATAGCAAATACCTGAGGTCTATTGCAAGGACTGCAGCAGGAGGAAATTGTGCTTGAGGCACAACAACAGCAGCAAGGGCAGGAGCTGAAGAAGCAGCAATAACAGCAGCAACAGCAGACAGGCTCAAAGAAATAGCAGCAACAACAGACAGGCTCATAGAAACAGAAGCAGCAACAGCAGCAGCAAGAAGACTCACTTCATAGGGCATCTCCCCCTGCCGAGATTCAGACAAGGCTGGATCAAGGCACACTGCTGTAGGGGCTGCCTTAGGGAATATAGAAGAGAGCCTGGCAGAGAGGGCTGCCATTGACAGGTGTAAGGGAGCCAAGGAGGTCTCCAGAAGAACAGATAGCCTGGGGGCTAGCAGTTCATACAACCTGTCAGCAAGGGCTGGAAGGTCTACTTGCTCAAGGGTAACTGGAGCAGAGGTAGAAGATGGAGGAGCAGCTGTTAGAGATGGCAGAGGAGAGCTGGAGAATGAGGGAAGAGATGGCCGAGGTGTGGGTAAGGTGGATATGGAGGATAGTGGGATGGAGATAGATGGGTTGAATATGGGTTGGTCAATAATTTGTTGTAGAAGGTCTTGATAGGAAGTGGAGGATGAAGGTAGCTCAGGAGGAGAGGATGGTGAATCATCCATAAAGGAATCATCAATTAGGGTGAAGGATGGAATGGAGGGTGATGAAGTGACATCTGGTGGAGGGTAGGAGAATAATGGATGGAAGTGGACTTCTGGTGTTGGTAGAATAGGTACTGGAGATGGTGTGGATGTTGGAGAGGTGCTGGATATGATGATGGTGGATGGAGCTGGAATGGTAGAAGGTATGGGAAGGGATGGAATTGGAGGAGGAGGAGGAGAGGCAACAACAGCAGGCAGGTCATCTGCAGGGGCAGAGACCTGTGGAGAAGTGACTCTTAGAGTCCTTATGCCTGAAGGAGTGCTGGAGGAGGGCCTGCTAGGCTTACTGATTTGTCTGTCCCATTTTCCAAAGAGGGCACAAGACAGTCTCTTGGAAGCATTTATATGGATTCCAGAGGAGACCAGCAAAGCAGGGCACCTGTGCTGCTGAAACACTCCAATGATCCTTCCAAAGTTGACAAAACTTTTGTTGATTTTCTTCTTGATAAGGTCAAAGAAGACTTCTCCCCAATGCAGATTTTTTCTGTCTACAAGAGCTCCCATGAGGCAGAGCTGATACCTTGAAATTGTATCATGGGCAGAGTGCTTAGCCAGTAGCACTTTCCCAACAACATCTGCCATGAAAGTGTATTCCACAGAAAGGTTCCTTTTGAAGAGCTTGCTAGGGTTGCCCTCTGAATGACCCATTCTGGCAAGCAGGTCAAAATACTCTTCTCCGGACAGGTCAGCAGTATCTTCACCATTTCTCAACTCAAAAACTTCTATTAAAATTGCTGGGGTTAAGGGTACCTGAGTTCCAGATATAGACCCAACAATGGTGGAGTTGTCTTGATTGTGGGCAGTGTAGACCCATTCTTTGATCTCATCAGATGCCAGCTTGATTCTGGTAGTCATAATTGCAGTCAGGTTCTGTTCTTTGAATAATCCCAAAATATCCTGAAAAGTCTGGTCAGTTGTGCTGAATGATTCCATGTCAATGTCAAAACCAGCATCAAACTTCATTGCGGCAAGAACAGCAACAGACACAGCCATGGGTACCTGCAAAAGTTCAACAAACAAAACGACCAAGTGTAGAATTGTTTGGAGGGAAAGAAAATTCTTGCAGAGAAATCGAAAGCGCAAAGGAGAACGACGACGAAAAATGAATTTTATATTAGGGTTCGACGCAGAATTGGAAAGATCGTTGAACTCAGTTCGACGATCGAGGTTTCTAAAGGAATCTGAAGAGTCTTCAACATCGTCGATCTCCGTTCGACGATATTGGAGAGCGTCGAGCTCTGTTCGACGATCGTTCAGAGAACAAAATCGTCGAGCGTCGTTCGACGATCGTTGACCGGAAGAGATAGTTCATACTATCTGAGAAACGCTGAACTCAGTTCGACGATTTCAAAAATCGTCGATCTCCGTTCGACGATCTTGGGGAAAATCGTCGAGCGCAGTTCAGAGATCAGAAAAACTCTAGACACTAAGAAAAATCAGAATGTTTGCCTAGTCTTGGTCAATTTTTAAGCTTTCAAAATCTTGTATATTACTTAAGACTTCCTCCATCTAACATTCCTAACTGATTTAGGAAGAAGGTGTGTTTCTTTTCATCCAATGGCTTGGTAAAAATATCTCCTCTTTGTAAATCAGTTGGGATATATTGTAGTTCAATTTTATTCTTTTCAACATTATCCCTTAAGAAATGATGCCTAATCTCTATGTGTTTTGTCCTACTATGGAGGACTGGATTTTGAGCTATAGAAATCGCACTAGTATTGTCACAAAAGATTTTAGACTTCTCTAAGTTGTAGCCATGGTCTAGGAGTTGGTTTTGAATCCATAAGATTTCTGAACAACAACTGCCTGCAGCCATATATTCAGCTTCAGCAGTTGAAGTTGACATAGATGTTTGTTTCTTACAAAACCAAGAGACAAGTCTGTCACCAAGGAACTGACAAGTTCCACTGGTGCTTTTCCTGTCAATTCTGCATCCAGCATAATCAGCATCAGAAAATCCAGATAAATCAAATTCAGAATCTTTTGGATACCAGAGACCTAGATTTGGACAACTTTTAACATACCTGAGAATCCTCTTTACTAATGTTAGGTGTGACTCTCTAGGGCTTACTTGGAACCTAGCACATATACATGTAGCAAACATTATATCTGGTCTACTAGCTGTAAGATACAGTAAAGAGCCAATCATTGTTCTATATGTTGTCTGATCAACAAGTTTCCCATGTTCATCAGCATCCAATACAGCATTAGTAGGCATGAGTGTTTTCATACAAGATGCTTCAGACATACCAAATTTCTTAACCAATTCATTTGCATATTTGGTTTGAGAAATAAAGATGCCTTCAGCATGTTGCTTGACTTGCAATCCTAGGAAGAAGGATAGCTCACCCATGCTACTCATCTCAAATTTAGAATGCATTAGGTTGGAAAACCTTCTGCACAATTTGGAGTCAGTAGAACCAAAAATAATATCATCTACATAAATCTGTACTAGTAGGGTATTTGACTTATGGGTTCTAATGAAAAGTGTTTGGTCTACTCTACCCCTTATAAAACCATTTTCCAAGAGAAAGCATGCTAGGGTCTCATACCATGCTCTAGGAGCTTGCTTGAGACCATATAATGCTTTATTCAATCTAAAAACATGATCAGGATAAGTTGGAGAGATAAAACCTGGAGGTTGTCTGACATATACTTCCTCTTTGATATCTCCATTTAGGAATGCACTTTTGACATCCATCTGATATACCTTGAAGCCTTTGTATGCTGCATAAGCTAAAAATATTCTGATGGCTTCCAGTCTTGCAACAGGTGCAAAAGTCTGGTCGTAGTCTATCCCTTCTTATTGAGAATATCCCTGAGCAACTATCCTTGCCTTGTTCCTTACAATTACTTCTTGATCATCCAGTTTGTTTCTGAATACCCATTTTGTTCCAATAATGGAGTGATCCTTAGGCTTTGGCACTAGTTCCCATACTTTGTTTCTCTCAAATTGATGCAACTCTTCTTGCATTGCACTGATCCAGTGTGGATCTTGCTCTGCATCTTGAATGGACTGAGGTTCAATTTGAGATAGGAAGCAGGTGTGCAACAGGTTTTGGTTGACCTGATTTCTGGTTTGCACACCAGCTGAGATTTCTCCAATTATTTGGGAAATTGGATGGTCTCTTGATGTTACTAAATCAACAGGGGGTGTTGATTGTTCACCAACCTGTGTTGTTGTTTCCTCTTGTGGTACAACAACTGGCTCTTCAAGTTGTTCTTCAATATGTTGAGCATTTCCTTCATCTTCACTGCTTTCATCCTCTTGAGTAACCTATAACTTGTTCAAGTCTTCAACTAGAGAATGTTCCTGCAAGGGTTCTATGGTAGAAGAGATCTTCTCCTTGAAAGACATGTTAGATTCATCAAATGATATATGAACAGATTCCTCAATTTTTAAAGATGATTTATTATAGACCCTATAAGCCTTGCTGATCATGGAGTATCCCAGAAACACTCCTTTATCAGCTTTAGCTTGAAATTTTGCTAAATATTTCTTGTCATTATTATGTATGTAGCAAATACAACCAAAGACTCTAAAATAATCAACTTTAGGTTTCTTCCCTTTGAGTAATTCATATGGAGTCTTTCCCTTTAGTTTATGTATCAAACTTCTATTCAGCACATAGTTGGAGGTGTTCATTGCCTCTGCCCAAAAGGATAAAGGTAGATAAGCATCTGACAACAATGTAGTGACAGATTCAATAAGGGTTCTATTTTTTCCTTTCAGCTACCCCATTTTGTTGAGGAGTTCTAGGAGCTGAGAAAGTATGCCTGATCCCTTCACTCTGACAGAACTCTTGCATAAGAAGAGAATCAAACTCTGTCCCATGATCACTTCTGATCAGGGCAATGTGAGTATTGAACTCAATCTATATACATTTGAGAAACTCTGTCAGACACTTAAAGTTATCAGACTTCTTCCTTAGAAAGAACACCCAAGTGAATCTAGAGAAGTCATCTACAACTACTAAAGTGTAGGATTTCCCTCCTAGTCTTTGTACTGTGATGGGTCCAAAAAGATCCATGTGTAACAGATACAATATCCTAGGTGAATCACTCTTATTAAGTGACTTAAATCTGTTTTTAGTTTGCTTGCCTAATTGACAAGCCCTGCAGAGTCCTTCCTTCTTGTAGGGGCCAGAAGGTAGTCCTCTAACAAGGTTGTCCTTGGATAGCCTAGCAATAGTTCTAAGGTTTAGGTGTCCTAGTCTCTTATGCCATAAGATATTTGGTCTACAGACAGAATTAAACAAGCAAATATCTACATCAGTTGAAAGAAAATCTACTAGATAGATGTTACCTTTCCTTTTACCTGTCAACACAGTTGTGTTGTCCTCTGACTTGATTTTGTATAAGACTTTGCTGAAGGTCACCTGGTAGCCTTCATCACACAGCTGACTGATGCTAATTAGGTTGTGCTTCAGTCCTTCCACATAAGCTACCTTCTTGAAAGTTACTGATCCAATCTGGACTGCACCATATCCTTTAGTCTGTCCAAAGTTTGAATCACCAAAGATGACTTTGGGTCCAAGCTTGGCTCTAAAGGATGTGAGGTTGTCCTTGTTCCCTGTCATGTGCTTAGAGCACCCACTATCCAAATACCAATGCTGGTTAGATGTTGGATAGGTCTTCACCTGCACATAAGACAATTCATTTCTTTTTGACCCAGTTTACCTTGGGCCTAGGTTGATAACCTTCAAATTCTGAAATGAAAGACATCCCAGGTTGACTCTTATATCCTTCAGGATGATATCTCCTTGAAGGTATAATCCATTCAGTATAAGGGTTAAAGATTTGGGATGAAGGACCCTTAGGATTGAATTTTGATTTGCCTTTGAAAAATTTTCCAGAGCTCTGACCTCTATTCGACGATCTTGGAGCTGCGTTCGACGATCTTGGGTCAGATCGTCGAGCTCCGTTCGACGGTCGACTATGACTGAGATCAGGTATTTGAGATCGTCGAGCTGCGTTCGACGATTTTGGCTGAGATCGTCGATCTGCGTTCGACGATTTTGCCTGAGATCGTCGATCTGCGTTCGGTGATCGTCGATCTCCGTTTGGCGATCGTCGAGCTCCGTTCGACGATTTCTGCTGGGACTTAGTTTTCTGGGGCAGATCAGAATTTTTCCTATCAACCTCTACAACCCCCTTTCCTTTGTCAGAAATGAATTTGATTGGTGTTGTTAGAACTATGGGTTGGCTGGATGAAGCACCCAAGCCCAGTGTACTGTTAAATCTGGAGTTCACTGTACTTGTGATGTCCATCAGCTTGATGCTTCTCCCATTAAGGGATTCTTCAAGCTTCTTGGCCTCAGAGAGCTCACTTTTCAGTGAAGCTATCTGTTCCCTACAACACTCCAACTCCTGAGAGAGTTTGAGGTTTTCTGACTTTAAAGTATTGTGTTCAGATAATTGATTTCTGAGAGAGATAATTTCTTTCTCAGACTTTAGCAGGTCTAAACACAATGCTTTAAATTCAGATTTAAAGTCCTCTGAACTAAAATCAAAAGAACCAATTACCTGATCTTCTTCAGGTTGAGTCTCTGAGTCTGACTCTGACTCCTCTTCTTCTGAATTATGCTGTGAGGCATTGATTTCCATCATGCATAACTCTTTCTCTTCTGCATCATCCTCATCATCACTGGAGCTGGATGAGGCTTCTGACTCCTCTTCAGTCTCACTCTAGGATTCAGCAACAAACCCTTTTCTTGTATGTTTGTTTTTGCTTGATGAAGGTTTTCCATTGCCATTCCTCTTGGAGTCTTTCTCCTTTCTTCTTTCTTTCCTGTCCCTTCTGTCCTTGTTTTTGTTTTCTGGTCAGTCAGGAATTATGTGCCCTGGTTTCCTGCAACCAAAGCAAATAATGTCTTTATTATTATTAATGGACTTGTCATACCTTGGCTTATCCTGCTCCTTGTATGATCTCCTTCTGAAGTCCTTTCTGGCCATCTTGTAGAATCTTTTGGCCAGCAAACTGAGCAGTTCATCATTGCCTGTGGATTTGTCTTCAGGCAGATCTTCAGTTGCCTTGAAGGCTATGGTCTTCTCTTTTCTTGTGGCTCGTGAGGCAGCCTTCTGTTCTTTCTCTCTATTTTTGATGAGTTGCTCATAAGATTTGAGCTTACCCAATAGAGCTTCAGTGGTGATCTCATTCAGACTTCTGGCATCCTTAATTGGCCAGATTCTTGAATCCCAAGTGCTAGGGAAGCACATTAGGATCTTGTCATTGAGTTCAGTTAGTGAAATCTCTTTATCCAATGTCCTGAGTTCACTGACAATTAGACTGAGTCTGTTGTACATGTCTCCCACTAACTCAGTTTCTCCCTTCTTGAAATTCTCATATATAGATATGAGGTGGGATCTTCTATCCTTTCTCTCATCAGCTGAGCCTGAGACTATTTCTGAGAGTTTGCCCCAAATTTCCTTAGCTGAATTGCATTCAGCCACCTTTTGAAATATGTCATCAGACATTGTCTGAGCTAAGATGTTCATAGCTTTGGCATCAGCTACCTTCCATCTTTTGATGTCAACATCTGTTCCTGATGGAGGTGGAACAGCATTTGTACTGGTGTTCTCTGGGGGTCTTGGACATACTGTCAAAACAGAATTAAAAATATCTTCGTCAATAGAATTCATGTATAGTCTGATCCTTGCTTTCCAAAGTGCAAACTTGGATAGATTGTACACTGGAGGTCTGGTGCTAGCATAATCTTTGTTTTGGGCCATGATTTGTGAAAACAAAATCTAATAATAAACTACAAAAGAAAAACCGATCTAACTTGTAATCTTTGGGTTCAGGTGTTAGCCTGTACAACCAATCAGGTATGGTATGTTTAACCAACCTGACTCTGATACCAATTGAAAGTGCAGCTAGATCTGATATACTCTAGAGGGTGGTGAATAGAGTATATGGTGCTTTGAAACTTTTTACAACAATTGTTGTAACAAGAGTGAGCAGGGAAGCAGTTGAAAATCTAATCACAGAACTAAGCTAATGAAAAGCTAATCACAGAAGAATCAAGGCCAGAAACAAAAATAAAAACAAGCAAAACCAGAAGACACAAGGAAATATAGTGGTTCCCCTAAACTTGGGTACATCCACTCTTCTACCACCCTAGGTAGGAATCCACTGCAGGATGAGTTGATCAGGTGTCCTGGGCACCAATGAGCTTTTGATAAGGTACTCAAAAACCAAATCAGATTTTTTGATCAGGTGTCTTGCCACCAATGAGCTTTTGACAAGGTGCTCAAAAACCAAGCTCAAACTTTTGAAGGGAGTTTGAGAAACCCTTTACAGAGAGGGGGTGAGAGAGTGATGAAAGTCTTCTCTTTCTCAAACAATTGAGAAGACTATGTGGATTGTTGATGTCAAAGCTCCCCCTGAATCCTTGAGATCGTCAGGAAGAAAAGCTTTGCTGAGGGTGATAGGCCTTCAAAGATTGAACTCCAGCAAAAGATGATTTCAGCAATAGCTGAAATGTTGAATGTCTGGAGTCTTGAAATATGTTGGCCTTGAACACTTGAAAACTAGAGCGATCTGAAGATTTCAGAAAAAGTTGATCTCCTTGGATGAGTGTTCTTGAGAATTCTTTTAGACAGAATATTTTGTTGAAGATTATTGATGTCTGTCTATGTGTCTCTGTCTCTCTCTATGTCGATGATTCAAAAAGGAATTCTTCTCTTTTATTCTCTGATACAGAATAGAATAACATTCTCTGTCAAGTATAGCCGTTGGCCTGCATTAATTGCATCCTTAATTGCAAAATCTCTTCTGGAGGAAAGTCCATAGAAATATTCCTTGAAAATCCCTTGAAACTTGGTCCAGAAATGAATGAAAACGGCTAGGAAATCTCTGAATTAATTACAGAATAACTCCTTAATTGATTTGAATTTGAATCTAAAAACATCCTTGAAGTTATCTGAAAACATCAAACTGAGCTCTGCTATCGTCGAACTGAGCTCAGCGATATGGATTAATACAGTAGCAAAATATCGTCGATTTGAGCTCAAAGATCGTCGAACTGAGCTCAGAGATAAAGATCCAAAGCTGAGTCAAAGATCGTCGAACTGAGCTCATCGATCGTCGAATGGAGTTCGACGATATGATGAAGTTGAGCTCAGCGATCGTCGAATGGAGTTCGACGATCTGTCGAAGTTGAGCTAGACAATCGTCGATCGGAGTTCGACGAATTGTCGTGCTGAGCTCGATGATATGACTTAGTCTCCAAACAGAAAATCCTGGTCTTGAGGGCAGCTTCCAAACCTAGACTTCTAACCCTTAGACTCAATTCTAATTGACCTATTGAGCTATACAGGAGGTCAAGCATTTGTTTCCTAGAGACATAGTGATCCTGACCCAAATTAGTAATAGGGTGTTCCAACAAAATCGCCTTCACCTGCAAAAACAAATTACTCTCGTCTTAAAATCGAATGAACGTTAATTTCCTTTTAAAAATTACTACACTATGAGTCCCTATGGTAAGCGAAATAATTTTAACCTGAAAAGCAATTTCAATATATTTAAACATGCAATGTAATATTATTCAATTAAAGATCATCACATAATGACTCGTAGAAATCTAAATGGAAATTTACAACATAAAAACAATATCAAGCCAAAGTATGAATGGTGGCCTATCTTCAATAATGATGCACCTATTACACTCGAAAGGGCACAATCATCAATATCTCCCCAAGGTGCATCACACTATGTTTGGGTACCCAAAGGAACCATCACCCATGCTCCTTTTGGATACCTAAACATCTTATTCATTAGTATCCATAAATTGCGTGAAGTAGATGCTAATCCAAACGAAATTATTCACTAGTCTACTTCACGATGCACCTAAATGTCTTTCTGTTTTCATGTACTTTTTGTTTGTTTTTTTTATTTGTTGCATCTGTATTTTTCTTAAGCCAACATGCTATGGACAACTTAAATATATTTCTGCTATATGACTTTATCATATTTAGATTAATGATAAATCAATCTAACTAAATAAGTTGGAATAAAAGTCATATCATTGCTAAGTGGACGGAATTTACCTTTTATCATAATTCTATCATGTTGTCTTAGTATGTATGCGATCATTCACCAATTATGTGTGTCTCACAATAGCAGGGGCATAGGTGTGTGTGCTTTAGAAACGCTGACCTGTAAACCACGTATTGTCCTTAACCGGGGAGGGTTCTAGTGGGTCCTTGTGTGGCACTAGGGGGAAAGAGTGTTAGGTTGAGCGAGTTCTTCTATGTGCACATGGGATTACACCCAACCCTATAACATTTATGCAGCTCCTTGATGAGTCTGATATTTATAGGGTTTTTTTGGACTCATCTGGGCTGGTTTTCTCATTCGTGCACTACATTTAAACCAGCTATCGGTTATATTTGCATCAGCCTATCTATTACTATTGAAACCGAAAATCGGTCTCCTGTGGAGTTCGACCCTTGGATAAGGGGTGACCGCGCACCTACTACCCTAAAGAGAACGATCTAGGCACAAGACTAGGAACACAAGGGACAGACCCAAGGTCTCAGTGTGGAGGACATGCCGCATACCCGGAAGACTAACAAACTCTTCCCCTCCCAAACCAAGGGCTGAGCTAAGGCACCTTCGGAGGGCTCTCTTGGCCGACCGGAACATATAAGGAGGATCTCAAGATCCACTCCCTAACTAGAGGTGCCACCTAGGGTCTATGTAAAATGTTCCCCGCTCGCCTTACTATTGGCGCAAAACCGCCCAGCAGCCCTATTCTACGCAGCCCCAATTGGGCCGCTAACAGCGGAACTCCGCTATTCTGAAAGGATGACAACATGCCATCAGGGGCTTCCTGGCATCCATACCTTGGGGCCCCCACGGGGGGAGCGGTTCACGAACACACCGCTCGCCCAAGACAGGAGGAGTAAACTACATATCCACAGAGCATCATAGATATTAAAAAATATTACAGGAATATGAATTCCATACTTAGCACGCAGGCCGACAATATAAACAAAAAAGCCCTTCGAGGGCCGGCACAAGCTTGGGCTTAAGCCCGCTACTCCCCGCCTGGTACTGCAACACCTGTACGCCAACGTCTCGACGAGCGGCGGCCAACTAGGCATCGGTCGGCTAACTTAAGCGGGCCAAACATATTGCGCACAACCCCTTTTTTGGGGCTATGGTGCGCATTCCCTGCAAGCGGCTAATAAACAACTTCCTCAGAGTCTTCTCCGGGAACCCCAGAACATCACCAATCCGGCTCACACGTCCGGATGGGCTTCACACAGCATGCCTAAACGCGTACTCACGCTTCCGCGTACTAATGCAATTAACTGCGGGGACGTACACGTCAACCCATCAGAAAGCTCCCTTCCCCCCACCCATTGGTGGAGAGGGGCTTCCATGAAAATATGTAAACTAAGGGCTTCACCTGCCCAAGTAGAAACATTGTTACCCTTGTCGCGTGCTTGGCGGCGGGGCAGGGAGAGGAGCTCTGGGTCGATCCTACTGCATGCGGCCGCGTCAGTGGTCGATCTCCACTCTAGGCCGAGCCTTGCTCCAGGCCGAGCCTTGCTCCATGCTGAGCCTTGCTCCAGGCCGAGCTTGGTACCGGTGGTGAAAAGCTAGGGCTTAGCTCCATGTCGAACCCGCACTCCAACCGAGCCCTGCTCTAGGCCGAGAAAAAGGGAGGGGGGCCGGGGTGTGCTGCTCCAGGCCGAGAGAAAAAGGGAGAGAGGCGGGGCTCTGCTGTTGGCCGAGAGAGAGAGAGAGGGAGGGGGCGGGGCTCTGCTGTTGGTCGAGAGAGAGAGGGAGGAGACGGGGCTCTGCTGTTGGCCGAGAGAGAGAGGGAGGGGGCGGGGCTCTGCTGTTGGCTGAGAGAGAGAGGGAGAGAGACGAGGCTTTGATGTTGGCCGAGAGAGAGAGGGAGGGGGTGGCGGCTGCGCTGCTTTGCCGGCGACGGGAGAGAGCAGGGAAGGAGGCCGTGCCCTAGCCTGGGCGGTGGCCGGAGAGAGAGAGGGGTCGGGTGGCGTCTCCAGGCCGAGAGAGAGAGGGAGAGAGGGAGGCGGGGCTCAGGTTGCCACTACAGGTGGTGGTGGCGAGAGAGAGGAGGTGGGAGGCAGCGGCTGGGCTCGAGATCCACGGGCTAGGGTTCCTCGTTTCCCCTGCTTCGATTTTTCTTTTTTCCCCTTCCCTCCTGTACCCCGCCTCTCCTCCTCCAATCCCCTCTGCCCTTCTTTTTTCTTATCTTATAACCCCTGTATAATATATATAATATATTATATATATTATAATATAATATAATATAATATATATATATTCTAAACCTAAGCGCATAAAACCTCCGCACGCACGCACGAGTACTCGCACGTCTTCGAACGGGGTCGAACCAACTCGTCGCCCATAACACGCCCCTAAGCTGATATTTGGGGAGGGTCCCACTCGCCCGGCTACGGGGTTGTACAATTACCATTTTGTGCACTGTTTTAGCCTAAGGGTGTGCAATTGTGCATTCTGTTGTTGGGAGTAAGCACATCCCCATGGCTCTTTTCGGCTATTTTCTCTGCTGTATATTTATGGCTGGGAGCTTGTGCTCCAGTTTTGGTTTTGTTGTGCAGGTGGTGCGTTTTACCCAAGGCAGGAATTCTGATTTGAGGAAAATGCACGGTCGTGCATTTTATTCACGCATAGTTTGTGCCCGATCGTGCGTTTTGTTATGCAGGAAAATGGTTGAGTCGAGCTTGATGAAATATCGTCGAGCTGGGCTCGACGATCTTCACGCACGGTTAACGCATGGTTTCTTCGGACCGTTCGCGAAGGAAATGCATGGTTTTCATGTTGCTTTCTTGTTTAATCCATTCTGTGGTTTATCATTCGATTTGTTCATGCACGGGCGGCAGTGCCCGTGCACAAGTAAAACACAAGGTTCCCCTGTATTGTCCTGAATTCTAGCTTTCTATCGTTACCCGTGTGATTTCTTTCACGCACGGGCGGAATCGTCCGTGCGTGAGTAAAATGCATGGGTCAATGCTTCTCCTTCCGTAAGCTTATAGTGTAAGTTAAATAACGCATGGTTTACGCACGGTCGTGGGCCAAACCGTACGTGCCTATTTTTCTGACCTGCTTCTATTTAAACTGCAGATTTCTTATTCCCAAAGAGAGTCCGAACCAGTCCACATCCATCCCTCCATTCCTGATCCTTTGAGTGGGAAATCTTCCCTCCAGCCACCTTTTTCTCTCTCCTCCATGGAGAGCTTATCCGACCACCATTTCTCCTCCAAGAGCTTGCAAAAGCTTGATCTCCGGCTTCAATTATCATCTCTAAGCTCCAAGCTCCGTTTCATGCTCATAGGTTGCTGCATCCGTGGAGTTTTCCGGATAGATCCAGTCCAGCGAATATTCTTGAAGAAGGCGGGGTATTCGAAGGAAGTGACAGCCCTTCTGGACCCCGAACGTCATCCGTAGACTGAGCTCGGACAAGGCCCAACAACCCTTGAATCCGGCGGTGAATTGCGAAGAGTCGTCGTGCGTTTGGTTGTTTCTTTCACCCTTCACTTGTAATATTTCCTTTTTGAAAGTGGAGGATAAGATCTATCTTAACTCTAGAGGGGGGGGGGGTGAATAGAGTTTATTAAAATAATTTTCAAGTTAAAAATTATTTTGCAGTGGAAGACTTAATTTAAATATATGTGTAAGGTTCTTGCAGTAAATAACAAATATGAAAACAAGAAATAAAACGACACAGCACACAACAAAACACAAAGAAGCAATCAGAAGACACAAGGAGCTATAGTGGTTCCCCAATCAATCTGGGTACATCCACTCTTCTACCACCCTAGGTAGGAATCCACTGTAGGATGAGTTGATCAGGTGTCCTGGGCACCAATGAGCTTTTGATAAGATGCTCAAAAACCAAACTAGATTTTTTGATCAGTTGTCTTGCCACCACTGAGTTTTGACAAGGTCTCAGAAACCAACACAAACTTTTGAAGGGAGTTTGATAAACCCTTTACAGCAGAGAGAGAGAGAGAGAAGTGAGATGATCTTCTCTGTCAACAATCAGAGAGAAGATAGTGGATGTTGTCAAAGCTCCCCCTGAGATCTTGAGTTGTTCAGGAAGTGAAGCTTTGCAATAGGGTGATAGGCCTTCAGAAGATTAGATCTCCAGCAGAAGATGATTCCAGCAGCAGCTGAAATGTGTGGTGTCTGGAGTCTTGAATGATAAGGCCTTTGAACACTGGAATCAAAAGGGATCTAGAAATTTCAGTATATTGGTCTCCTTCAGTGATGTGTGTTCCTGTAAAAATTCTGTGACTGTGAATATCCGCAACTTTTTCTCTCTTTCTTATTGTTGTTGTTAACCAGCAGAATGAATAATATTTTATTCCTTAGATCTGAATAGAATGATTCTCTGTCCAAGATATTCGTTAGCCTGTCATAAATGACTTCCTTAAAATCATTTTGTCTTCTGGAGGAAAGTCCAATAAAACATTCCTTTGAAATCTCCTTGAAACTTGCTCCAGATTAATTGAAACGGCTATAAGATTCTTGAAATAAATGCTGGGAATAAATAGAAGGGAATACCAAAACTGACTCAATTTGAATCTTGAAAAACGTCGATCTCTCCAGAAAAATGTCGACCTGAGCTCTACTATCATTGAACTGAGCTCAGCGACTGGACTTAGACTGAAGCAGAAATCGTCGATCTGAGCTCAACTATCGTCGAACTGAGCTCATAGATAGGGAAACAAACTAGAGACATGAACGTCGATCTGAGCTCGAAGATCGTCGAATGGAGTTCGACGACTCGTTGAAGTGATCCTTGCCCAAATCAGTAATAGGGTGTTCCAACACTTTTTCTGAATATTTGGGTGTTGGAATTATGTATAAGAACATTGATAGCTTGAATATTTCAGCATGTCTAAGTGTTGATATATTTTAGTTCTGGATAGTGTTGTTGAACTTAAGATTTTCTCTTGTTCAAGTTATGATTGTGTCGTTCTAGCGATTGCTAGAAGCATGCGTTGCGAAGAGTTAATTGCGACCCTCATTAGATCATCCATCTTACGTTTTACTCTATTGAGTAATCCACCAAAGAGACGCGGTGACGGCGACCCGCATTAGTATCATTAGTGTTAATCTTAGGAAACCCCAAATCAAATCCCCCTTTATTACGTTTACGCTTGCAACCACTTTTCCAAATAGAGAAATCACATTCCCTACTTGCATTACTCGGGAGATCAATATCCGGGGATACAACTCCTCAACTTTATTACTTGACAATGATTGGTACACTTTCCGACGACACATCAAGTTATTGGCGTCGTTGTCTGGGAGTGTAACCGTTGTGTGTATTTTTCTTTTGAAAAAGTTTGCAAGTGTTTTTTTGGTATTTTTGAAAGGTTTTTTTGTGTTGTATGTCAGATCCCAACTCCGGTGATAGGGTTGAAGATCTTGTGTTGGAGCCTGAAACCGCACGTGCGAGGCGAGCTCGCCTGCGTGCTGCTGCTGCTGCTGAAGAAAGAATGGAGAATCTTGGCCTATGAGGAAATCACCAAGATGAACTAGTTATTGAGGGCCAAGAAGTGGTCCAACCATACGTTTGGACAATGCGTGTTTTCATAACCCCTAATGTAGGAAGTGTTTACCATGGCTTCGGACAGTCAATCGTAAACAACCACTTTAAGATTAAACCAGCCTCGGGCCTGCCGAGTGAGGATCCGCATCTCCATCTGGCAATGTTCTCGGAAATTTGTGGCACATTCCGATATGCCGGTATCTCTGATGACGTGGTGAAGTTGAGGTTGTTCCCTTTTTCGTTGAGGGAGAATGACAAAACCTGGCTTCATACTATTGTCCTAGGGACCGCTACTACAGGGGAGGCCTTGACCTCCAAGTTCCTGGCTAAGTTCCACCCTGCGGACAAGATTGTGAATACCCGGAGGGATATTGCAACCTTCCTGCTGTAACATCCCATTTCCAACTAGACCCCTAAGAATGGTTTTGGCCATGACTAGGTCATGACAAACCCTAGGAAGCCAGAAATGGGCCAGGAGATAGGGGACAAAAAGGTGGGAGATCATCATGGTCTGCAAATAGAAGAACTCTAAACAATGGTTTAGGATGACCATGGGCTACACCTTAACCCCAAGACCCAACCACAACACCCCTAATACTTTGGGAGGCCCATTAGAGCCAAAAGGACCCATTAGGGTCAACCCAAGAGGCTCAGTTGACCAAGGTCAACCATAGCCCCAAATGGGTCAAACTAGCCTACTTAGGGTCAATTGACCTACTCCTAGCCTAGAGGACCCCACCTATGCCCTCCTAACCCTAAAGTGAGGTCAATGGGTCACTAAGGACACATTGGGGTCAGCCCCAGAGGCCAGGTTGACCCAAGTCAACTCAAGCCCTAACCTGGTCAAAGTACCCTTACTAAGGGTTTGTGACCTCCAAAGTACAGGGTAACCCTACATAACCCTACCTAGACCCTAAGGGAAGCCAATGGGTCACCCAGGACCCATAGGGGTCAACCCAATTGGCCATGTTGACTCAAGTCAACTCTAGCCCTAGATGGTCAAAGTGCCCTAGCCAAGGGACATGAGACCACCAAGAGGCCCAACCAACACTACTCAAGTAACCCTATACCTTAAAGTAGACCAATGGGCCACTAAAAATCCAATGGGGTCAACCTAGATGGTCAAATTGACCAGGTCAACCCTCATTTGGGTCAAGTCAAACTTAGCCCAAAAAGGGCAAACCCAAGCTCAAGCCACTTCTCCCTTAGGCTAAACCCATTCCCATGACCATCATAATCAAGTGGGCTGCATTTAGCTTGTGAGGTTGACTAGTCAACCAGAGGTGACTAGGAGAGAGAGAAAGGAGCTCCTCTCCATGTTAATGGAGGAGAGAGAAAATGAGGAAGAAGAAGGGGAAGTGAGAGGCCGACCAAGGAAGGCTAACAGCCACCAATTATGGCTGTAATCAACTCCTCTAGGGGAGTGGAGTTGATTCGAGCCGTTTCCCGGCCACCAAGGGGTGGGTTCAGCCCCCCTCCACACAACCCGAGCCACACCTTTAATGGTGTTAATGGCCATTGAAGAACCAGCCTTCCCCCTCCCCCGTTTGCCATTTAAACACCTATAGGGAGCCAAGGGGATCATTTTAGACCGTTTACCTGGAGGAGACGAGCCATTCCACTGTGCAGTTGCAGAAGCCGAGCGCCGCCGCCGTCGTCAATGGCATCCCGCCGCTCCTCACGCATCCAGGCCGCCAGGAAGGTCCTCCTCCTCTCCTTAACTCGCGGGTAGATCTTAGGATTATTTAGGCTTAAGTTTCGGGCTCAATTGAGCCCGATCCAATCCTGGATTCCTCATGGTTTCGGCAAGAAATCCTCTTGCTATATCCGCCGGAAAACGCCTCTCCGGCGGCGGAGCCGCCGCCTGGCGATTGCCACCACCTCAACGGAGGTGTTGGTGGCGGTGGCCGGCCGGGGAAGGGGCTGGATCGCCGGCGGCAGGGCTTGGAAATCGCTCCAGGCGGGATGAATCGCAGCCGTCGGCTCAACGAAGACGATGACCAGATGCCGTTGATCCTTGCGCCAAGATTCGTGCTGCATCAGGATTAAACTATAGGAAATTAATTCTATTTATTTCATCCTATCACACTTTTGTCATTTAATGTTTTAAATTTTTAAAAATAGTTAGAGGCTCTGTATGAGGAAATGATCAACACATGATTTGTATCCCTTTCTGTCTACTTTATGTTAAAATTGGTTTGAACCAATGTAGGCTCCTGGTTTGAGCAGGGCACCCATATTGGTGGGACATACCCTTAGGGCTAGGCAGTCATTAAATTGAGTGCTCACTCTTCACCCCTAGCCCAAATTAGTTGAAATTTTGGCAGAGAGTCTATCCTAGCTATACCTATGGCCTGTCCAAAAATGGGAATTTTTGGAGAATCTATTTCTATAGTTTTTGTAAACATTTAATAATTATTAAATAAATGAACTAGGTGCCCTAAACACCTCCAAACCCTCCCAAATTTTGGTGAGTGGTCCCTGGGTTCATTTTAGGTATCTGTATAAAATATCATTTAAGTTGGATTTGTTGTGAATAGGTTTTGACCCAACCCTAACTATACCCTAAAAAGGGCATTTTGGTCAAAAGTTGCTCTTTTGGTTTTGAGTGACCAAATCACCTCAACAGAGGCTGAAATTTGGGCCACTGGCTTGTTATAGCACTTATCACCTCCCCATGGAATATGGGGTAGGGAGGAATAGATTTGCCCTAAGTTCCTAGGTCAAACCCTAAGGAGGGACCTTTTGGCCTTGTGAAGGGTATGAGTCCTAAACACCTTGGATGAACTCCAAATTTTTCAAGGAGGTTCCTAGGATATATAGAACCCTCTGTTAAAAATAGTAGCTAATTTTGAAAAGGATAGGGGCCCCAAAACCCTAACCCTAGCTTAGGTCCTAAAACTTGTAGTGTAGGTTTAGGTTAGCTAAACATCTCAAAACTTAACCAAATTTGGGTAGTGAGGGGATTAGGGTATTTTGAGCCTCTGATAATTTACTTGAAGAATTTTGGACAATATTTATAGCACTTCATTTGTAATCAATAGTAATGCCCTAATTAATATTTTGGCTATTGTGGTCTCACTGCACATAGAGAGGGTATGAAACATGGGCAGAGTTAGGTTTAGGCTATAATAATCTTGTATGAATTTTGTTAGAATTTTTGGACATCTATTTAGGGCATCTACTTCACAAGTGCTTTATTTTGATTACATATTAAATAATTCTTGTCAGAGCCCATTTCTTACTGAAAAATCATGAAGCTTGCTGCATAGTGTTTTTAGCTCAATGTTATCATATGGGAATTTTTGTGGAAATATTTGATGACTGATTAGCATACTTTGTTCATTAACCCTTAAATTAGAAAGTTCATAAGAAAATCAAATATAGCCTTATTTTCAAATGATAAATTATGAAACTTTTTCTAGGGTACTTGTAGTCCATCACAATCATCCCTGAATTTTCTCTGAATTTTTGGAGGTATATGTTCTATAGAATCTTTTAAAATGACTTATTATGGGGCATCTTTGAAATTAAATTTAAAGGCCTAAACCTTGCTAAAAAATTGGAAGACTTAGGATTTAGAGTTGATTAGGCATTTTCTAATTATCATAAATTTAGTGGATTATTATCTTGTCTGAAAATCGTACTTCATGTTCAAACCTGAGCCTTTTGGGATACTAGAATAAATAAATTAATTATCAGACAATTAGGAAAATTATGGGTTTCTGGATTTATGCTTCAAATGTCTTTTTAGCCCTCTAATAATTATCATAAGGGTACTGGATGAGTATTTCATGTACTTCCCTTTTTAAGGGTCATGTAGCTTAAGTGGTCTGCATATAGCAAAACTGCAGGATTTCATTTGGATGTGAATTAGGGCACGTATGATGGGTCTTGATGGGTTGCTGTAAGGACAAGTGGAATGGGCTGCATCTATGGAAGATGAGTGAGTAGGGTGTGGTTTTGTCTAGGTTTATAGGCGTTCGGGTCCGACGAAAGATCGTCCTACCCAAGGAGAGTTGGAGTCAAATTACCCTAGGATTAGCATATCGAAATATGAGAAATAATGGGTAAGAGAATCAACCAATAATAAGATAAGTACCTTGCGAAAGGGAACGTTGGGCGTAATCCCAACACAGTTCCTAGTGCCCCTTGAGAGCCCTTCACAGGGAATACCGGGGGCAGTCCTGGGTTAACGTAAACTGTTTTAACAAGCTGAAAAGAGTAACTTAGTAATTAGGGTTGCATATTCCACAACACTGATGGCACCAGATGTTAGTTAGGAGCTTCAGCTCGGATGGTTAAAAGGCGGACTTTGGGTCCGGGGAGCTTCGGCTCGATTGTTTGAGTCGGACGTGCTGGTCCGGGGAGCTTCGGCTCGATTCTTGATTACGCTAATTTGCATGTGCATAACAGGAAAGAAATTAAGGTGGTGGGTCTTCGGTATTGGAGGGTCGATGCACCGACGCCAATACGTTGACTCGGCAAGTGTGGTTAGCACTTCGCCAACAGAAGTCCGGTGCGCCAGCCGGCAAGAGTACGCAGGAGTCCGCTTCGTGCACCAAGCGTTGAGGCGTACGATAGGTCTGACCGGTAGTGCTTTACTGGTTTAGAGGTGGGCGAGGCCCAACCCACCGCTTCCGTCTGCCACTACGGAGGTATCCTGGGAGGTTACGGCTCCAAAAAGGGGGAACTAAAGGTCTGTGTGCACAGAGTCGGGTGTGTGCGTTGCACTTGCATGTCCATCATACCCACTTGCATGTCATAGCATAATCGATTCATTTAACCCTTGACACCTAAATGTATAAGTGGAATGGGACGCTTATACTATTAGGACCTGCAAAACGACCCTTGGTCTATAAGCTTGTGTGGGCAAGTTTATAAATTAAGGTTAATTTTGATATATATATCTACTGTTGTTTGATAACCGACACCCCAACGTATAAATCGGTATGGGACTTTTTATACGATGGGAGCCTTGCAGAAGACCCCTTGGCTTATGTGTTTTCACATAAGTAAAGGTTACTTTTCATATTTCAGCTTATTGTCTTTATATGCTATAGAATTTGCTAGAATAGGATCGCTGCCATCTGCTTTTGATATTCTCCACCTTCAAGTCCTCCCCTTTCTTCCTCTCCGCTCGGTGCCTAGGAGCCGTGGGGGAAGGGGCGGGGGATGATAGGACTTAGTCTTTTAGACTAACGGTTTTCGAACCGCATCATTTAGGGGATCGTGGAGACCAGCATGGAGGAGCAGCCCCAGAGACCGGTGCGCTTGGAGGTGGGGCAGTCTAGCTCCGGAGTTCACACAGCCGGGACTGTGAGTCTCGACCTTGAGTAGTTTTTCTGCTTCCGCATGAGTGATCTTTTGTAGTGAGGATTTGATGTACCGGGCATAAGCCCGTTTTTGCTACTCTGTTGTTTGTTCTTATGGACACTCCCTTCGTGGAGTTATATTACTTATGACATGTGATTCTCTGTGGACTGATGATTTACATTTACTTCATTATTATGCTACTTTTCTGTGATCGAAATGGCCGGCAGAATCGGCGCTTTGTGGTGATGACTCTTCAGGGCGTGAAGGAGTCACCGCAAAACGGCGGTTCTGGGCCTAAGACCCCGGTGTCGAAAAGAAAAAAAAAGGGGGGGGGGGGGGGTCTTACAAGTGGTATCAGAGGCAGACCTCGATCGAAAAGTAACAGTCCACAACCCTAGGCCACCCCCCGCGCGAGTTTAGTTTGGGGACAAACTAAGCAGCGGAAGCAGTGGTGTGCCCATATGGGGGATCACATGTAAATTGTCCACTTTTATTAGGTATTGAGCCGATTACGTACTAATGTAGTTCGTTTTGCAGCCCCCAGCTCAGCCCACCCCACAAGGTGGAGCTCAGCAGACTCCAGACATTGCACCACCTCCCATGGTCCCCACACCTTTCCTTCAGTCGGACATGGGGCAAACCCTTACAACTATCCTTGAGGCCTTCCAGGCCCAGTAGGCTCCAGCCCAGCAGCCAAACCCAGGGGCCAACTGGATGAGCACCTTCCGAGGACTCTCTCCCCCATCATACTTGGGGACAGAGTCGGCAGTGCGGACAGAGGAGTGGCTGGATGTTATGTACGAGATGTTGACTGGGATACGATGCCCTTGGGAGGAGAGGGTGGCCCTGGTGGTATCTTGCTTGGAGTCACATGCTAAGAGGTGGTGGAAGACGCTGTTGGACACGACATTTGCTGATAGGGAGATTGCAGAAATCACTTGGGAGGAATTCAGGGCCACGCTGCTGGAGCACTTTGTTCCGCAGTCGGCCAGGGACGAGTTGGAGGAGCGGTTCTTGCAGCTGAGGCAGGGCACCAGGACGGTGGTGGAGTACCACCGAGAGTTCGATCATTTGGCCCGATATGCGGGCTCCTATCAGCTGGACGAAGCAGGTTACGTCAAGAGGTTTTATAAGGGCCTAAAAGAGGAGTTGAGGGAGGCCTTGCTTTTTGTCTCTGACGGGCCCATCTCCCGGATTTTGGAGATGGCGAAGAGGATTGAGGCCGACTGGCACACCACTCGGGGCCGGAAACGGCAAGCGGAGGACTAGGGCCGGAGGGCCCGAAATGATCAGCGGCGAGGCACCATACCAAATGGAAGGAGGACAGATGAGCAGCCTCGTCAGGAGGTGAGACAGGAGCCGAGAGAGCAGGTGGTTTTGGCCCCTCAACCTCTCCGGATCCAGGAGATGCAGAGACCCCGGGGTATGGCGTATCCCCCGCCGGAGTGCTTCCATTGTCACCAGGTGGGACATCTCCGGAGAGACTGCCCTATGAGGGGGGCACCACCTCCAGCACCACAGGGTGGGCCACCTGCCCAGCATTTCGGAGGCCGAGGACGCGGCCGAGGACGTGGTTACCAGGGAGGCGACCGCAGACAGAACGGGGAGAAGATTTACGCTTTGGACTTAGCCCAGCCCCGGAACCCGGACAGGATTTTTGCAGGTATCAGAATAATTTTAGTTTGAATTATTCCCTGCTCATATTAAGTAATGATAGAACTACTACACAACCTAGGTTAGAAAACCTTACACCAAAGTTCTTTCTTAAAACTGATTTAGGAATGATGATGGTGTGCGACAAGCCTGGCCATACCCTGTTCGACACGGGGGCATCACACAACTTTGTGTCGGAGGATTTCGTCAAGGATCTGGACCAGATTCGATGTTATACGGGATTATCCAGGAGGGTGCGTCTCCCCAATGGGATGGAGATCCAGTCCACTGAGAAGTGCCTCCTGGAGGTTATCATAGACGGGGTGACACTCGAGGCCCCGGCAACGATCCTGAGAATGCCGGACTTCGACCTTGTCTTGGGCATGACATGGCTTGTCTGGAACCATGCCCAGATTGACTGCCCGGCGGGGAGGGTCGTGCTGAGACACGACGATACTTATGCGACATTCAAAGGTACTACTCCGGCTTCCCGCCGCCTGCTTTCATCTATTCAGGCCGTTAAGGCTCACATGCAAGGGGACGAGGTATATCAAGTATTATTCGAGATGACTGAGGAGAAGGACCTGATTGCTAACATTCTGGTGGTTCGTGACTACGCCGATATCTTCCTAGATAAGCTGCCAGGACTGCCTCCGCATAGGGAGAAGGACTTTCATATTCAGTTGGTACCAGGGGCTAAGCCGGTATCCAAGGCCCCTTATCGGATGGCCCCGAAGGAGTTGGCGGAGTTTCGGACACAGTTGCAGGAGCTGGTGGAAGCAGGATTTGTCAGGCCGAGCTCCTCATCATGGGGAGCTCCTGTCCTATTCGTGAAGAAGAAGGACGGCACTCTACGCCTATGCATTGACTATCGAGCACTAAACAGGCTGACCGTCCGAAATACCTTTCCGCTCCCCAGGATAGACGAGTTGTTCGATCAGCTGGAGGGAGCCCATTATTTCTCGAAACTGGACTTGAGGACAGGCTACTACCAGCTGCGGATCCAGGAGGAGGATATTCCGAAGACGACCTTTAGTAGCAGATACAGACTGTATGAATTCATCGTGATGCCCTTCGGGCTCACGAATGCTCCGTCGGCGTTTATGAGCCTCATGAACCGGGTCTTCGAGGCTTATTTGGATGTGTTCGTCATAGTATTCATAGACGACATCCTTATCTATTCTAAGACGGAGGAGGAGCACACACGACATCTGGCACTGACCTTGGAGAGACTGCGGGAGCATCGCCTTTATGCGAAGTTCAGCAAGAGTCAGTTCTGGCTGAAGGAGGTGGCTTTCTTAGGCCACATTATCAGCGGAGCCGGGCTGGCAGTGGACCCGGCAAAGATTCAGGCTATCTCGGATTGGCCGCAGCTGAAAACAGCCACCGACGCACGGAGTTTTCTAGGACTTGCCGGTTACTATCGGAAGTTCGTGGAGGGATTCTCTCGAATCGCCCTCCCGCTCACATCCTCGATGAAGAAGGAGGTACCATTCGTGTGGACCCCACAGTGCCAGACAGCTTTCCAGGAGCTGAAGGATCAGCTGACCTCGGCTCCCATTCTTACTCTCCCCTCGGGGAGGAAGGGATTTCAGGTCTACACTGACGCATCATATCAGGGGATGGGAGCAGTACTGATGTAGAATGGACACGTCATAGCTTATTCTTCCCGCCAGCTGAAGACCCATGAGAAGAACTACCCAGTGCACGACCTGGAGATGGGAGCAGTTGTATTCGCACTAAAGATATGGCGGCACTACCTTTATGGAGTCCACTGTGATATATACTCCGATCATAAGAACCTTAAGTTTGTGGACACGCAGAAGGAACTGAACATCAGGCAGAGGCGGTGGGTGGAGTTTCTATCCGACTATCAGTACGAGATGCACTACCACCCGGGGAAGGCGAACGTGGTAGCGGATGCACTGAGTAGGAGAGCTGCCACAGCAGGAGCAGAGCCTCAGTTGATGTCTATGGAGCTGCTGCAGAGACTAGAGGACATGCACATTACTCTGGTATCGTCTGATGATCCTGAGCTCTATGAGGAGTACTTTGCCGCGATAGGCGTTACCGATGACATCAGAGACCGGGTCAGAGAGGGACAGAGGCAGGATGCCAAGTTAGAGCCCATCTTCCAAGCTCTGGAGGCAGGCACTGCTGGAGATTACACACTGAGGGACGACCTGGTGTGCTTCAGAGGACAGGTGTATATACTGGAGGGAGGCCAGATCCGGGAGGATATTATGACGGAGGCGCACTGCAGCCGGTATTCTGTACACCCGGGGATCACAAAGATGACGGCCGATTTTAAGAAGGCGATGTTCTGGCCGGGCATGAAGAAGGATGTCTCTTACTTCGTGACCCATTGTGAGGCATGTCAGCTAGTGAAGGCGGAGTGCAGGAACCCCGCAGGATTATTGCAGCCACTCCCGGTGCCGGAGTGGAAGTTTGATGACATAGCCATGGACTTCATACATGGGCTTCCCCGGTCTCGGACAGGGAACGACTCGATCTGGGTAATCGTTGATCGGTTGACCAAGGTGGCTCGATTTATACCGATCAGGAAGGACGATTCAGTGGGTGTACTGGTGCGGAAGTTTGTGGAGCAGTTCATTCGTTATCATGGCGTGCCCAGGACGATAGTGTCGGATCGGGATGGCCGGTTCACCTCGAGGGAGTGGAGATCCGTGCAAGCTTACTTAGGCACGCGATTGACCTTCAGCACTGCATTCAATCCCCAGACAGACGGGCAGACAGAACGCACCAACCGGACACTGGAGGACCTTTTGAGGCTATGCATCTTGGACCACGGGGAACCGTGGGAGAAACTCTTACCCCTGGTCGAGTTCTCCTATAACAACAGCCACCAGTCCAGCATCAGGATGGCGCCTTACGAAGCCTTGTACGGGAGGAGATGCCGGACCCCGCTTTCTTGGGTTCAGAACGAAGATCCGAAGGTGTTGGGGTCAGAGTTTGTTGAAGACACTGAGGCACAGGTGAGGCTGATCAGAGACAGGATGCTAGAGGCGCAGAGCAGACAGGCCAAGTACTATGACGCCCGACATCGGCAGGTGGAGTTCCAAGTGGGGGACCGGGTGTTTCTGAAGATCCGGCCCATGCATGGAGTCTCGCGGGTGCGTGGTCGGAGGAAGAAGCTCAGCCCTAGGTACATGGGCCCTTACAGGATCCTGGAGCGGATCGGACCCCTAGCCTACCGGCTAGAGTTACCACCAGAGCTGGAAGCGCTGCACGACGTCTTCCATATTTCTTCTTTGAGGAGGGCTCTGCTACGCTCGGAGCAGCAGATTTTGACCACCGAAGGGCCGGTAGCTTCAGACCGGTCGGTTCGTTTGGAGCCAGTGAGGATCGACGACCGAGGAGTACGGGTCTTGCGACGCAAGAAGGTCCCACTAGTTAAGGTCCTGTGGAGGAACCACGGCCAGGAGGAGCATACCTGGGAGCCGCAGGACCTGATGCGACAAAGATACCCCGAGCTATTCAGTCAGGTATACCTCTCAGACCCCTCAAGATGTTAATTTATTTTTCCTGCTTTAAATTTACTAAGGGCTGCTCTAGGCAGATAGAGGCTTATCTTTTGTTTATTGGGGGTTTATCCTTGTTTATTGGGATCTTGGTCTGCCGATTGGGCGAAGTGGTCATAGATCTAGGTTTCCCTTTTTAACCTAGATTAGCAAACAAGCCGTTATGCTGGGATGTTACAAGGTTCTTGTCTTCGGTAGTAAGTCCCGTAGGCTCAACCTTGATTTCGGGGACGAAATCTTTGTTTTGTTTATTGGGATTTGTAACATCCCATTTCCAACTAGACCCCTAAGAATGGTTTTGGCCATGACTAGGTCATGACAAACCCTAGGAAGCCAGAAATGGGCCAGGAGATAGGGGACAAAAAGGTGGGAGATCATCATGGTCTGTAAATAGAAGAACTCTAAACAATGGTTTAGGATGACCATGGGCTACACCTTAACCCCAAGACCCAACCACAACACCCCTAATACTTTGGGAGGCCCATTAGAGCCAAAAGGACCCATTAGGGTCAACCCAAGAGGCTCAGTTGACCAAGGTCAACCATAGCCCTAAGTGGGTCAAACTAGCCTACTTAGGGTCAATTGACCTACTCCCAGCCTAGAGGACCCCACCTATGCCCTCCTAACCCTAAAGTGAGGTCAATGGGTCACTAAGGACACATTGGGGTCAGCCCTAGAGGCCAGGTTGACCCAAGTCAACTCAAGCCCTAACCTGGTCAAAGTACCCTTACTAAGGGTATGTGACCTCCAAAGTACAGGGTAACCCTACATAACCCTACCTAGACCCTAAGGGAAGCCAATGGGTCACCCAGGACCCATAGGGGTCAACCCAATTGGCCATGTTGACTCAAGTCAACTCTAGCCCTAGATGGTCAAAGTGCCCTAGCCAAGGGACATGAGACCACCAAGAGGCCCAACCAACACTACTCAAGTAACCCTAGACCTTAAAGGAGACCAATGGGCCACTAAAAATCCAATGGGGTCAACCTAGATGGTCAAATTGACCAGGTCAACCCTCATTTGGGTCAAGTCAAACTTAGCCCAAAAAGGGCTAACCCAAGCTCAAGCCACTTCACCCTTAGGCTAAACCCATTCCCATGACCATCATAATTAAGTGGGCTGCATTTAGCTTGTGAGGTTGACAAGTCAACCAGAGGTGACTAGGAGAGAGAGAAAGGAGCTCCTCTCCATGTTAATGGAGGAGAGAGAAAATGAGGAAGAAGAAGGGGAAGTGAGAGGTCGGCCAAGGAAGGCTAACAGCCACCAATTATGGCTGTAATCAACTCCTCTGGGGGAGAGGAGTTGATTCCAGCCGTTTCCCGGCCACCAAGGGGTGGGTTCAGCCCCCCTCCACACAACCCGAGCCACACCTTTAATGGTGTTAATGGCCATTGAAGAACCAGCCTTCCCCCTCCCCCGTTTGCCATTTAAACACCTTCAGGGAGCCAAGGGGATCATTTTAGAGCGTTTACCTGGAGGAGACGAGCCATTCCACTGTGCAGTTGCAGAAGCCGAGCGCCGCCGCCGTCGTCAATGGCATCCCGCCGCTCCTCACGCATCCAGGCCGCCAGGAAGGTCCTCCTCCTCTCCTTAACTCGCGGGTAGATCTTAGGATTATTTAGGCTTAAGTTTCGGGCTCAATTGAGCCCGATCCAATCCTAGATTCCTCATGGTTTCGGCAAGAAATCCTCTTGCTATATCCGCCGGAAAATGCCTCTCCGGCGGCGGAGCCGCCGCCTGGCGATTGCCACCACCTCAACGGAGGTGCTGGTGGCGGTGGCCGGCCGGGGAAGGGGCTGGATCGCCGGCGGCAGGGCTTGGAAATCGCTCCAGGCGGGACGAATCGCAGCCGTCGGCTCAACGAAGACGATGACCAGATGCCGTTGATCCTTGCGCCAAGATTCGTGCTGCATCAGGATTAAACTATAGGAAATTAATTATATTTATTTCATCCTGTCACACTTTTGTCATTTAATGTTTTAAATTTTTAAAAATAGTTAGATGCTCTGTATGAGGAAATGATCAACACATGATTTGTAGCCCTTTCTGTCTACTTTATTGTAAAATTGGATTGAACCAATTTAGGCTCCTGGTTTGATCATGATCAGGGCACCCATTTTGGTGGGACATACCCTTAGGGCTAGGCAGTCATTAAATTGAGTGCCCACTCTTCACCCCTAGTCCAAATTAGTTGAAATTTTGGCAGAGAGTCTATCCTAGCTATACCTAGGGCCTGTCCAAAAATGGGAATTTTTGGAGAAAATATTTCTATAGTTTTTGTAAACATTTAATAATTATTAAATAAATTAATTAGGTGCCCTAAACAACTCCAAACCCTCCCAAATTTTGGTGAGTGGTCCCTGGGTTCATTTTAGGTATCTGTATAAAATTTCATTTAAGTTGGATGTGTTTTGAATAGGTTTTGACCCAACCCTAACTATACCCTAAAAAGGGCATTTTGGTCAAAAGTTGCACTTTTGGTTTTGAGTGACCAAATCACCTCAACAGAGGCTGAAATTTGGGCCACTGGCTTGTTATAGCACTTATTACCTCCCCATGGAATATGGGGTAGGGAGGAATAGATTTGACCTAAGTTCCTAGGTCAAACCCTAAGGAGGGACCTTTTGGCCTTGTGAAGGGTATGAGTCCTAAACACCTTGGATGAACTCCAAATTTTGCAAGGAGGTTCCTAGGATATATAGAACCCTCTGTTAAAAATATTAGCTAATTTTGAAAAGGATAGGGGCCCCAAAACCCTAACCCTAGCTTAGGTCCTAAAACTTGTAGTGTAGGTTTAGGTTAGCTAAACATCTCGAAACTTAACCAAATTTGGGTAGTGAGGGGACTAGGGTATTTTGAGCCTCTGATAATTTACTTGAGAAATTTTGGACAATATTTATAGCACTTCATTTGTAATCAATAGTAATGCCCTAATTAATATTTTGGCTATTGTGGTCTCACTGCCCATAGAGAGGGTATGAAACATCGGCAGAGTTAGTTTTAGGCTATAATAATCTTGTATGAATTTTGTTAGAATTTTTGGACATCTATTTAGGGCATCTACTTCACAAGTGCTTTATTTTGATTACATATTAAATAATTCTTGTCAGAGCACATTTCTTACTGAAAAATCATGAAGCTTGCTGCATAGTGTTTTTAGCTCAATGTTATCATATGAGAATTTTTGTGGAAATATTTGATGATTGATTAGCATACTTTGTTCATTAACCCTTAAATTAGAAAGTTCATAAGAAAATCAAATATAGCCCTATTTCCAAATGTTAAATTATGAAACTTTTTCTAGGGTACTTGTAGTCCATCACAATCATCCCTGAATTTTCTCTGAATTTCTGGAGGTATATTTTCAATAGAATCTTTAAAATGACTTATTATGGGGCATCTTTGAAATTAAATTTAAAGGCCTAAACCTTGCTGAAAAATTGGAAAACTTAGGATTTAGAGTGTATTAGGCATTTTGTAATTATCATAAATATAGTGGATTATTATCTTGTCTAAAAATGGTACTTCATGTTCAAACCTGGGCCTTTTGGGACACTAGAATAAATAAATTAATTATCAGACAAATTAGGAAAATTATGGGTTTCTGGATTTATGCTTCAAATGTCTTTTTAGCCCTCTAATAATTATCTTAAGGGTACTGGATGAGTATTTCATGTACTTCCCTTTTTACGGGTCATGTAGCTTAAGTGGTCTGCATATAGCAAAACTGCAGGATTTCATTTGGATGTGAATTAGGGCACGTATGATGGGTCTTGATGGGTTGCTGTAAGGACAAGTGGAATGGGCTGCATCTATGGAAGATGAGTGAGTAGAGTGTGGTTTTGTCTAGGTTTATAGGCGTTCGGGTCCGACGAAAGATCGTCCTACCCAAGGAGAGTTGGAGTCAAATTACCCTAGGATTAGCATATCAAAATATGAGAAATAATGGGTAAGAGAATCAACCAATAATAAGATAAGTACCTTGCGAAAGGGAACGCTGGGCGTAATCCCAACACAGTTCCTAGTGCCCCTTGAGAGCCCTTCACAGGGAATACCGGGGGCAGTCCTAGGTTAACGTAAACTGTTTTAACAAGCTGAAAAGAGTAACTTAGTAATTAGGGTTGCACATTCCACAACACTGATGGCACCAGATGTTAGTTAGGAGCTTCGGCTCGGATGGTTAAAAGGCGGACTTTGGGTCCGGGGAGCTTCGGCTCGATTGTTTGAGTCGGACGTGCTCGTCCGGGGAGCTTCGGCTCGATTCTTGATTATGCTAATTTGCATGTGCATAACAGGAAAGAAATTAAGGTGGTGGGTCTTCGGTATTGGAGGGTCGATGCACCGACGCCAATACGTTGACTCGGCAAGTGTGGTTAGCACTTCGCCAACAAAAGTCCGGTGCGCCAGCCGGCAAGAGTACGCAGGAGTCCGCTTCGTGCACCAAGAGTTGAGGCGTACGATAGGTCTGACCGGTAGTGCTTTACTAGTTTAGAGGTGGGCGAGGCCCAACCCACCGCTTCCGTCTGCCACTACGGAGGTATCCTGGGAGGTTACGGCTCCAAAAAGGGGGAACTAAAGGTCCGTGTGCACAGAGTCGGGTGTGTGCGTTGCACTTGCATGTCCATCATACCCACTTGCATGTCATAGCATAATCGATTCATTTAACCCCTGACACCTAATGTATAAGTGGAATGGGACGCTTATACATTAGGATCTGCAAAACGACCCCTTGGACTATAAGCTTGTGTGGGCAAGTTTATAAATTAAGGTTAATTTTGATATATATATCTACTGTTGTTTGATAACTGACACCCCAACGTATAAATCGGTATGGGACTTTTTATACGATGGGAGCCTTGCAGAAGACCCCTTGGCTTATGTGTTTTCACATAAGTAAAGGTTACTTTTCATATTTCAGCTTATTGTCTTTATATGCTATAGAATTTGCTAGAATAGGATCGCTGCCATCTGCTTTTGATATTCTCCACCTTCAAGTCCTCCCCTTTCTTCCTCTCCGCTCGGTGCCTAGGAGCCGTGAGGGAAGGGGCGGGGGATGATAGGACTTAGTCTTTTAGACTAACGGTTTTCGAACCGCATCATTTAGGGGATCGTGGAGACCAGCATGGAGGAGCAGCCCCAGAGACCGGTGCGCTTGGAGGTGGGGCAGTCTAGCTCCGGAGTTCACACAGCCGGGACCGTGAGTCTCGACCTTGATTAGTTTTTCTGCTTCCGCATGAGTGATCTTTTGTGGTGAGGATTTGATGTACCGGGCATAAGCCCGTTTTTGCTACTCTGTTGTTTGTTCTTGTGGACACTCCCTTCGTGGAGTTATATTACTTATGACATGTGATTCTCTGTGGACTGATGATTTACATTTACTTCATTATTATGCTACTTTTCTGAGATCGAAATGGCCGGCAGAATCGGCGCTTTGTGGTGATGACTCTTCAAGGAGTGAAGGAGTCACCGCAAAACGGCGGTTCTGGGCCTAAGACCCCGGTGTCGGAAAAAAAAAGGGGGGGGGGGGTCTTACACCGACATCTTGATCAAGAGACGCCATCTGAGGCGTGGGAGATATTCTCTGACCAGTAGCGTCGATGCCCCCAACAGGGCTGTGAGCCGTGGAATCTAGTTGAAATATTTTATTTTGGTATTGAGCCTAATTTGAGGGCTATGATCGAAGCGGAGGATGGAGGTACAATAATGAACTTACCTCCTGATGAGGCGTTGAGGCTACTTTGTGACACTGCCTCCCATAACACATACTAGACTTCCAGAAGAAATGCCCCTAGAGGGGCGAGGAATTTGTTTGAAGTAAATGCGATGGCGCAACAAGCTAAAGCGAGCCAAAATAATTTGGATTGAAGGACTATGCTGACCAGATCGGCCCAACCTCAAGCTCGGTATATGGACATATCGTGTCAGGGTTGTGGTAACCTCAGACATCATGCTTTCGAGTGCATTGCTGGAGAGACCTTCGCAGAGCCGCTTGGTATAATTTCTGACGAAAATGTAAATTTTCTAATTAGTTAAATCCACACTATTCCTTATAATAACATGTATAACCCCAACGCGAGAAATCACCTTAATTTCTCGTGGAATCAAAATGCACCCGGTCGAAGGTGGAAGGGAGCCAACATTAATTTTATGCTCATGCCTCTAGTAGCCAGCCACAATCGCCGCATACGGGTTATAATCCGAACGTGCAAGGTTCGCACAAAAGTGCGCTGGAAGAAATGATGGAGAAGTTTGTTGAGATGGCCCATGTAACACCCCGAAACTCAAAGGAGCGACGGGGGACGTTTTGGGCCAGATTTGGAATCTGGCAGGAGGCACACGGCCTGGGACACGGGCGTATCCCAGGGCATGTCAGACTGGAGTCGATTACTTGGCTATAAAGTCGATGAAGTTCAGTCAACACTGTGTAGAGACAGGGCACACGGCCTGAGACATGGGCGTGTCTGAGGGCGTGTCGAGCCCGTGTCGACGATCGGCCCAGGGTGTCGACGATTTTCGCTGGACAAAGTGTCGAGACGAGGCACACTGCCTGAGACACAGGCGTGTCTCAGGGCGTGTCAAGCCCGTGTCGACAACCAGCTCGGGGTGTCGACACTTTCGGTCGACACAGTGTCGAGACAAGGCACACGGCCTCGGACACGGGCGTGTCCAAGGCTGTGTCGTGAGGTCGACGAACTTCGTTCGATGAAGTGTCGAGACCGTGAACACGGCCTGGAGCCCAAGCGTGTTTGAGTGGAGACGGGTTAGAATACGACCGTGTCCAAGAACCCGTGTTGTTCTTGGGTTGTTTTCGGGATAAATCGATGGGGGCACACGGCCGACCACACGGCCGTGTCAGTTGGAACACGGGCATGTCAGGTCGAACACGGGCGTGTTCGATGCCCGTGTGTTGTTCCAGGCGCGTCGATTTTGATGGCGAATGAGGGACACGGCCCTGGACAAGGGCGTGTGCCATGCCGTGTTCTGTCCAGATTGTACTTTTCAGGCCCGAATCAAGCCGTTCGTTTCTTTATTTTGGGATCCAACGGCTGGGGGTTGTTCCAGATGGGTTATACATGGGATTGGACCCTTGAAACCCTCATTTCTTTTGAGTGGTTATCTTTCTAATGTATAGAGAGAGAGGAGAGCCAAGGGAGGAAGAAGAAGCTAGATCCGGCCATTGGAGGAGCTTCGAAGCTCCAAATCGCGAGCCGACTTCGGATTTACGGAGGCAAAGAGAGTGCGGTGTTTTTCATCCGCTTACTTTTCCATGGCGCCAAAGAGGAGCGCTAGGGTAACGATTCTCTTCTTGAGCATGTGTAGCTCTCCTTCTTTGGATAGGAAGCCCGCTCTCGCGAGTTTGCGGTGAGTTGGAGGCGTTCCTTCGGGTAGATATGTAAAGTCCCCGTTGTGTAGAGTCCGTAAGCGAGAACGGACATAGGCATGATGTGTGAAGCCTACCCGGACATAATGGTCTGGATCGGTGATGTTGCATTGCATAAATGACAGAGAAGACCTCGTGGGATTTTTTTTTCGGGTTTTCTACGTGGTAGATTGCATCAGGGAACTTTGGGGATTAACCCTAATGTGCACCCGGAAAACTGGGCGAATACGTGATATTGCCAACTTGGTGGCCTGGGAGGCAACTAGAACATAACCGAGTTATGCGAAGTTTGTGATGGAAATGGGACTCGGGAGAAGTTTGACCCGCGCATATGGCTTAAACTGTCGTTGCGATTTGAGCACGGGTTAGATGGAACTGTACCCGTTCTATGTCGTTCGGTTAGAGCTGTTGGCATAGATGAGGGTCTTCAGCAGTCTATGACTTAAATTGTCGTGACCCAGGCCAAGAAGACAAAAAGCTCATAGGTTTGGCCGTCAAAGTGGCGGTGGTGAGTCCGGAATGTCTATGGCTTCAATTGACGTGACATTGGCCGGCTCATCGAGAATGTGCCCTGAGAGTACGGGGCGTGTGGCCGTACGAGCCAATGCCTATGATGAAATGTATATTGTTATACTGCTTGGTTATGCTAATGAAATGCAGGGAAGGAGCATCGCCGCCCCGAGTTGGGGGCGGGATCGTTATAATTTGGTCAACATTGCTGACCGTTGTCTTGTTTGCCACCGTGCGGTGGTTTTGTTGCTTGCAGGTGTTGCTGGACCAAGCGGTCAATAGCGGGCTAAAGCCCAAATTGCAAAGCCGGCCCTCGAAGGCCTAATTGGAGTGTTTACAGCTTTATTCATGTATGACCGGCCTGCGTGCCGTGGTTTGTAAAACATGTAATATTAAGTAAACAATTTTGTAAGGCCTTAAAGTCAGTACTTGTGTATGTACTACATTCCTATTTGGTATATTAGTGGACATTCGTGCTCTTTATGCTGGGTTCTTTATTGCAACTTATTAAACTGCTTCCGCTAGAATGCTGCGTAGGACGTTATGATTGGTTGGATGGTTTCCATGAGTAACCACCCGGTCTGTCTGTGATATATGGCGTCGGGCCCCGGCCGGACCTACTGCTATATGCTATACGACGGATAGGGGGGTGTTACAATTTGGTATCAGACAACTGGTTTTGGTCGGGCTTAAAATGAATTCGTGGCAGAACTCTTTTTAAGGGGTGGTGAGCATATGTGTGTGCGTCATTACTATAACAGTAAAAAAACCAATGAATGTCCACTTACGAATGAAAATACACATGTTTGAGGAACCTGCGTGTTCCTATAATTGCTGTTTGCAATTTTATTTGGTCTCTTAACGGTGTTTTGTACCATTTTAGGTGACCAGGAATGGTGCTGGGCCGTCGGAACGTCGAGTTTCTGAGGCTAGCAGTGCACCTAATGAAGCTCCTGCAACACCTCTATCGGCGGAGACCATAAGATTGGTGGCCAAATCAGGGTTGGCCATGATTAATGCGCAGCCTGCAAGGCAAACGCAGTAACCCGCTCCTATGATGGAGCAGGTACCGCTGCAAGCGGCTGAGCCGAGGAGAGTGGAACAGGTGGCAGAGGAACCGGTGGTGCTAAGGAGGGCAACCGAGAGACAACTTAAGCATGTTATGAGCTTTAATCCTCCTATATTCTCGGGGTTGGGAACCCCATCTCAAGCTGAAGACTGGCTCTCCAGGGTGAAGAGAGTCATGACAGCAACGGAGACGGAGGAGTGGCAGATGACCACCATTGCTACGTTCCTTCTGGACGGTGAAGCAAGGATGTGGTGGGAAGGATTGGAGCTGCATTTACTGAGAGGTAGGAAACTTGTGGATGTCTCGACGGAGGAGTTCTCGAGACTGTTCTTGGTAAGGTACCTCCCTTCGGCGCAGAGGATAGCATTGTAGAACGAGTTCCTGAAGTTGGTTCAAGGAGATAGTAGCGTGGATGAATATCTCCACGAGTTTACTCATTTGAGTCGATATACAAGCTCCACTATTGCGGATGAGGAGCGCAAGATGAATCGATTCTACGAAGGGTTGAGAGATGAGTTGAGGCTACTGCTCTCGGGGCCGATGACGCAGCGTTTCTTAACCTTGGTCAACACGGCCCGGTCCATGGAGAAGGACATGAAGAATGTCCAAGCGAAGAAGAGCGTTGGTGACAAGAAATTTGAGTTCAAAGTGCCGAGTACTTCAAAGTCCGGCTATCGAAGGTCCTTCAAGAAGCATAGGACTTCGGGTCCAGCTCCTTCTGGTGCTTTTGGGGCGACTACGGGTCGGACCCCGGGCGCATGTTTTACTTGCGGAAAGTCGTGGAACTTTGCCCGCGATTGTTGGAGCGGACGACCCAAGTCCGAGAGAAGGGCGGGAGCGACCTATGAAGTGATGGGCAAGGCGGTGGAGTCAACCGCGTCCCACTATGCTCCGGCCCAACCAAGGGTGTATAATATTGGCCAACAGGAGGCCATTAAACAGGCGGATGTGGTGATAAGTACGGTTTAATTCAAAGCAAGTTAATTTCTTTCAATACTTATTATGCACATGTTACCTTACCACTGCTTATTTAGGATTTTTTTTTATTTGTGAAAATCCGGCAAGAGCACTCTTCAATACGGGAGCTTCACACTCCTTCTTGTCCGAAGGATTTATATCACCCATCGGAGTCCCTTCTTCGATGGCGAAGGATACGTTGGACGTGTTGTTGCCCAATGGGTGTTCTATGCGAGCGGATAGGATCTGCAGTGTGAAAATTCGCATTGGGAATCAGTAGTTCGATCTACAAGCATCGTTACTTCTATTGGTGGAGTTCGACGTTATATTTGACATGGACTGGCTCTCGGAGCATCAGGCCTATATTGACTGCGGTCACAAGGAAGTGAAGTTGTGAGCTAGTCGTGAGACGACGTTTACGGGCTTAAAGGCGTCGAGCAAGACGTTGATGTCTGCTCTTCTGGTGGTGAAGGCGGTTCGTGCCGGTGCAGAGCTGTTCTTTACACTAGTGGAGGTTGCAAAGCTAAAGCCCGCGTTGGATAGTATTTCAGTGGTATCGGAGTACCCTGATGTGTTCCCTAGAGATCTTCCTGGAGCCCCGCCTCAGCGGGTGATAGACTTCACGATTGAGTTAGTGCCAGGTGCAAAGCCTGTGTCACGATCTCCTTATCGGCTAGCGCCTAAGGAAATGGCGGAGCTGAAGGTTCAACTGCAAGATTTGTTGGAGCAAGGGTATGTGCGCCCAAGTTCTTCGTCTTGGAGCGCGCCGGTCCTCTTTGTTAAGAAGAAGGACGGAAGCCTGAGGCTATGTATTGATTATCGGGAACTCAACAAGTTGACGGAGAAGAACAAATACCCGATCCCCCGGATCGATGATCTTTTTGATCAGTTGGTCGGGTCAACGGTGTACTCGAAGTTGGATCACAAGTCCGGGTACTATCAGCTGCGAATAAGGGAGAGTGATATCCCGAAGACAGCGTTCAGTACGAGAAATGGGCATTATGAGTTTACGGTCATGCCGTTTGGGCTGACAAATGCGCCGTCATTGTTCATGGATTTGATGAACAAAACATTCAGGGAGTACTTGGACCATTTTGTGATCGTCTTCATTGATGATATTTTGGTGTACTCGCAAAGTGAGGAAGATCACTTCAAGCATCTTCATTTGATTTTGAAGACGCTAAGGAGGAATCAGTTGTATGCCAAGTTCTCGAAGTACGAGTTTTGGCTATCCTCAGTGGCGTTCCTCGGTCATATAGTGAGTGGACAGGGTATTACTGTGGATCCGACGAAGATTGTTGCGATACGGGAGTGTCCTGAGCTTGCTACGGTAGCGGAAGTCCGGAGCTTTCTGGGGCTTGCCGCCTATTATAGGCGCTTCGTAGAGAACTTCTCGTGGATAGCTTTACCTCTCACTACTTTGACGAGGAAGGAGCAGAAGTTCGTTTGGTCGCCAGAGTGCGCGCAAGCTTTTGAAGAGTTGAAATGTCGGTTGACCACGACGCCTGTGCTGAGTTCGCCGATTGGGACCGAAGGATATGCGATTTATAGTACGCTTTGGGCAGCGGTTTAGGTTGCGTGCTACTGCAACACGGAAGTATGATAGCTTATGGCTCGAGACAGCTAAAGGTGCACGAGAGGAATTATCTGGTCCATGACTTGGAGTTAGCGGTCGTGATTTTTGCCTTGAAGCTGTGGAGGCATTTTTTGTACGGTGTGAAGATTGATATCTACACCGATCACAAGAGCCTGACGTATCTGATTGATCAGAAAGATCTGAATATGCGGCAACATAGATGGATGGAGTTCCTGGGGGACTACATATTCAAGATCCACTATGTGCCTGGTAAGGGAAATGCGGTTGCGGACGCGTTGAGTCTCCAAGCCCCAGCTCAAGCCAATTGGCTATCGGTGCATGATGAGCGGTTGGTGCGGGAGTTGGAGGCGTTGGAGATTATTTGTGTTGATAAGCAATCGAGTGCTGAAGCAGTACTGAATTGGACTGAGGTCCAATATGACCTGGCTGATCGGATTCGGCAGGCTTTGGATATGGATGTCCATATGAAGCAGTTCATGGTGGAGGCTCTGGATGCGTCAAATTCCCAATTCGTTGTGGAGGACGGATTGCTTTGGAAAGACAGTCGTCTGTGCGTCCCAAGTGTGGGCACTTTGCGGGTAGATTTGTTGTACGAGGCACACCATACCAAGTACTCGATTCACCCGGGGAGCATGAAGATGTACCGCGATGTAAAGAAACTGTTTTGGTGGCCGGGTTTGAAGAAGGATGTGGCGCTCTACGTAGCAAAGTGCCAAACTTGCGCCTTGGTGAAGGCGGAGTGTCAAAAGTCGGGAGGATTTCTAAAGTCCTTTCCTATTCCAGAGTGAAAATTCGACGACATCTCTATGGACTTTGTGCATGGTTTGCCAAGGTCGCAAAAGGGCAACGAAGCCATTTTGGTGTTCGTGGATCGGTTAACGAAGGTGTCGCATTTCATCCCGCATAGGAGGGATGATCCGGAGGAGAAGTTGGCAAAACTGTATGTGGATAACATTGTACGGCTTCACGGTGTGCCCCGCAGCATCGTGAGTGATCGAGATGGGGGGTTCACATCCAATGATTGGAGGCTTGTGCAGCAAATGTTGGGAACAAAACTAAAATTCAGCACAGCCTTCCATCCGCAAACAGATGGGCAGACCGAGAGGGTCAATAGAACTATGGAAGACATGCTTCGCATGTGTGTCTTGGATTTTGGAAAGCAATGGGAAGACCATCTTTATTTGGTGGAATTCACGTACAACAATAACTACCAAGCGAGTATTCAAATGGCACCCTTCGAGGCCCTATATGGTAGAAAATGTCGCACGTCATTGTCTTGGCTAGAAACGGGTGAGTCAAAGTTGTTCAAGCGATTAGAAGTGGAGGATGCTACTTCGTTGGTGCGTACCATTCGGGAGAGGTAGCTTATCGCTTAGGACAGGCAAGTGAAGTACTATAATGCCAAGCACAGGAACGTGAATTTCGCTGTGGGAGATTGTGTGTACTTAAAGATCAAGCCGTTCAAGGGTGTCTCGTGGGTGCGGTGATTGAAAAAGCTAAGCCCGAGGTACCTTGGGCCGTTTGAGGTTCTGGAGCGGGTTGGTGAAGCAGCCTATCGGTTGAAGCTTTCAGTTGAGCTAAGTGGTTTACATGATGTATTCCATATTTCGGTGCTTCAGAAGGCGGTTTAAGAGCCTTCGCAAGTGATCGCGGTTGATCAAGTGCCGGTAGATAGTGGGTTGACGACTAAAGACCAGCCCGTACGGATTAAGGACTCGGAGGTCAAGTGGATACGCAATAAAGAGATCAGGATAGTCAAGGTCCGATGGGACAATTGCGGTAGTGAGGAGCTCTCTTGGGAACGAGAGCAGACTTTGCTTGACGAGTATCCAGAGTTATTCCGCTCAGGTACAATTTAATTTTGGTACTTGCCTTTCCTTTATATAATTTCGTGGACGAAATTATTTTAAGAGGGGGAGAGTTGTAACGCCCCGAAACTCAAAGGAGTGACGGGGGACGTTTTGGGCCAGATTTGGAATCTGGCAGGAGGCACACGGCCTGGGACACGGTTGTGTCCCAGGGCGTGTCAGACTGGAGTCGACGACTTGGCTACGAAGTCGACGAATTTCAGTCGACACTTTGTCGAGACAAGGCACACGGCCTGAGACACGGGCGTGTCTCTGGGCGTGTCGAGCCCGTGTCGACGATCGTCCCAGGGTGTCGACGATTTTTACTGGACAAAGAGTCGAGACGAGGCACACGGCCTGAGACACGGGCGTGTCTCAAGGCGTGTCAAGCCCGTGTCGACAACCGACCCGGGGTGTTGACACTTTCGGTCGACACTGTGTCGAGACAAGGCACACAACCTCGAACACGGGCGTGTCCAAGGCCGTGTCATGAGGTCAACGAACTTTGCTCGATGAAGTGCGAGACCGTGAACACGGCCTGGAGCCCAGGCGTGTTCGAGTGGACACGGGTTAGGACACGGGCGTGTCCAAGAACCTGTGTTGTTCTCGGGTTGTTTTCGGGATAAATCGATGGGGGCACACGTCCGTGTCAGTTGGAACACGGGCATCGAATACGGGCATGTTTGATGCCCGTGTGTTGTTCCAGGCGCGTCGATTTTGACGGCGAATGAGGGACACGACCCTGGACACGGGCGTGTGCTAGGCCGTGTTCCGTCTAGATTGTACTTTTTAGGCCTGAATCAAGCCGTTCGTTTCTTTATTTGGGGATCCAACGGCTGGGGGTTGTTCCTGATGGGTTATACACGGGATTGGACCCTTGAAACCCTCATTTCTTTTGAGTGGTTATCTTTCTAGAGTATAGAGAGAGAGGAGAGCCAAGGGAGGAAGAAGAAGCTATATCCGGCCATTGGAGGAGCTTCGAAGCTCCAAATTGCGAGCCAACTTCGGATTTACGGAGGCAAAGAGAGTGCGGTGCTTTTCATCCGCTTACTTTAACATGGCGCCAAATAGGAGCGCTAGGGTAACGATTCTCTTCTTGAGCATGTGTAGCTCTCCTTATTTGCATAGGAAGCCCGCTCTCGCGAGTTTGAGGTGAGTTGGTGGCCTTCCTTTTGGTAGATAAGTAAAGTCCCCGTTGTGTAGAGTCCGTAAGCGAGAACGGAAATAGGCATGATGTGTGAAGCCTACCCGGACATGTTGGTCTGGATCGGTGATGTTGCATTGCATAAATGCCGGAGAAGACTCCGTGCGATTGGTTGTTTTTCGGGTTTTCTACGTGTTAGATTGCAACAGGGAACTTTGGAGATTAACCCTAATGTGCACCCGGAAAACTGGGCGGATACGTGATCTTGCCAACTTGGTGGCCTGGGAGCCAACTAGAACATAATCGGGTTATGTGAAGTTTGCGATGGAAATGAGACTCGGGAGAAGTTTGACCCGCGCATATGGCTTAAACTGTCGTTACGATGTGAGCACGGATTAGATGGAACCGTACCCGTTCTATGTCATTCGTTTAGAGCCGTTGGCATAGATGAGGGTCTTCGGCGGTCTATGGCTTAAATTGTCGTGACCCAGGCCAAGAAGACAAAATGCTCATAGGTTTGGCCGTCAAAGTGGCGGTGGTGAGTCCGGAATGTCTATGGCTTCAATTGACGTGACATTGGCTGGTTCACCGAGAATGTGCCCTGAGAGCACGGGACGTGTGGCCGTACGAGCTAACGCCCGTGATGAAATGTATATTGTTATACTGCTTGGTTATGCTAATGAAATGCAGGGAAGGAGCATCGCCGCCCCGAGTTGGGGGCGGGATCGTTATAATTTGGTTAGCATTGCTGACCGTTGCCTTGTTTGCCACCGTGCAGTGGTTTTGTTGCTTGCAGGTGCTGCTGGACCAAGCGGTCAATATTGGGCTAAAGCCCAAATTGCAAAGCCGGCCCTCGAAGGCCTAATTGGAGTGTTTACTGCTTTATTCATGTATGACCGGCCTGCGTGCCAAGATTTGTGTTGGGTACATTGGAAAATGTGTACCAGATTTGAAGAAGCCTCACCCTACTCAATGATATACATCAAGATGTATTTGATGTGCTTTGAGTTTATATGTGCAGGTTAATAATTGCAGGAAATGCAGAAAAGTTTCTAAGTCCATGTGTCGACACCTAGAGGTGAAGTGTAGACACTTATAAAGGCTTGTGTCGACACCTAGAGAAGCTGTGTCGATACTTGGAGTAATTGTGTCGACACCTGGAAAGGCAGAGTCAACACCAGAAGAAAAGTGTCGACACATACAGGCAGTGTCGACACAATGTGAAGAATTGTCAACATAATCTGTGTCGACACTTAGAGGCAGTGTCGACACCCAGATAAGCTTTGTCGACATCAAATGTGTCGACACCAGGAGGCTGTGTCGACACTCAGCAAGCTTTAACAAAGTTAAAGTACTTGTGTCGACACAAAGGAGATGTGTCGATACACAGCATGTCTCAACACATGAAGGCATGTGTCGACACAAAGGAGATGTGTCGACACTCAGCAAGTATCAACAACAAAAGAAGATGTGTCGACACAAGGGAGATGTGTCGACACACAGCAGAATTCAGCTAAGTGTTAAAGAAGAAGTACTTGTGTCGACACACTCAATCAGTGTCGACACATTCAATAGAAGGCTTGTGTCGACACACAGAATCAGTGTCGACACATTCTGAAGAAGCAGTGTCGAGAAGATGTTACAACAACACAAGGAGTTGTGTCGACACCATCAAGGCTAGTGTCGACACTTAGTTCACTTGTGTCGACACTTGGTCTATTTGTGTCGACACATAATGAAGATCAGTCTCGACACTTTCAGACAGAGACAGTATTTTCAAGAAGTGACTGAATGACTAGACAGCTGCCATTTCAACCGGTCAACTGCAGCTGTCAGAGCTGTCAGAAGTTCGTTAGAAACCGGATCAGCCGGTTACCTTGGAGGAAGACTATATAAAGGCTTTTCTCCTTCAACAGAACGAATTGAACACAATTAAAGAATCAATCAATCATCAATCAATCAGGAGATTAAGAAGATCAATATAAATCCAGAGAAAACTGTAAATCAGTATTTTGAAGAAACTTCAGATTTACTTGGAGAGAGAGAACTCCAGTAATTGAAGTCAAGAAAGAGACTTGTTAATCAAATCTCTTAAGAAGCAGATTCTGAACCAGACTGCAAAGTAGGATCCAAATTTAATTCTCCATCCTAAGAAGGAAGTTGCCAGACGGTCTACTTCAAGAAGATCAACTTTACTGAGTTCAGACTCAAGAAGCCTTGAAGAAAGCAAAGACAAAGTTGATCTCAGGAATCAGTGGTATCAAGAACTGATCAAGAAGATTGCCCTCTTCATTCTCTCAAACTGAGTGGTGATCTGAAAACTTTTTATTATCTTTTTGTAGGATCCTAAGGGATCTGAGTTGTAAGCCTAAATCTATAAAGGCTGAGGTAGGGCTTTTGAGCCTGAGTGTAGGAGAATCAATTCTCTGAGTGTAGGCCTTGTTGAAGGCTGAGGTAGGGCTGTTTAGCCTGAGTGTTGGTCTTATTGAAGACTGAGTGTAGGGCTTTGTGCCTGGGTTGTAGGAGTGGGGACACTCTGCGTTGTAGGAACCTGGTTTGGGGTTATGAGCTGTAAGATCTGAGGATTTGAGGAGAAGTGCAGGAGTTATGCCGAATCTAGTATACTACTAGATATGCGAAGGGAGAAAGTGGATGTACCCAGACCTTGGGAAACCACTATAAACACTATGTGCACTCTGTGAATGTTTGTTTCTGGGGTTGCTGTGTTGTGATAGCTGTAGAATTGCATTTGCTGCTTAAAGTACAAAACAGTTTGTCTGCCTTTAAAGTAAAAAAGAAAAAGTACACCTATTCACCCCCCCCTCTAGGTGGTTAGACATTATTTCTTTCAAGTGGTATCAAAGCAAGGTTCCTCTAAAAGGGACTTAACAGTCTAAGTAAGATCCTGTAGGCAGATTCAGAACAAACAAGATTCAAGAAAATGGGTTCTAGTGAGAATCACAAAGAGTTGGGGTCCATGAAATTGCCAATATGTAGAAAAAAGATATTTGGCATATGGAAAGAGAGGGTTAGACTCTTTATGGAAGCTTCTAACCCAAGGATATATATTACAGTTAAAGAAGGCCCATATGTGCCAATGAAGATATCCATTCTGGATGCAAATCAGAAAACTCCCAATGACTTCTCTGAAATGACTAAAGATGAAATCATTCTGGCCACTATGGACAAGAGAGCCCAAAATATAATTGTTAGTGCCATTGATGATGCAACATTTCAGAACTTATTTCATTGTAAAACCTCTAAAGAAATGTGGGACACATTAATTGTCTATATGGAGGGCTCAGAGGAAGTAAGACAAGATAGGAAGTCCTTGTTAAATCAGGAATATGAAAGCTTCAGATAAGGAAAGTCTGATAGTTTTACAGAATGTTACAAGAAGTTCTATAGGATTGTTAATGAGTTGATGTCCTATGGAAGAGAATTTAGTAACTATGAGCTGAATGACATGTTCTTAAGATCCCTAACTGAGGACTGGGACACCAAGATTTGTGCCATTAGGGAAGTGGCCAAACTAGCTGATATACCTCCTCCTACTTTGTTTGGAAAACTGCTATCTTATGAAATGCAGTTAATGGTTAGCAAGGAGGTAGAGAAGAATACTAGAGTGGAGCACAAGGAAAGATCTGTGGCCTTCAAGACTGAAGTCACTAAGAAGTATAGAAGCAAGTCTCCATCTCCACCTCAAATAATTGCTGAGGCTGTCAAAGATAATTCAGATATCAAGAATTCAGATAGCAGTGAAAGTGATGAATACTTTGCTGCTTTTACTAAGAATTTTCAAAAATTTCTGAAGAAGAAGCAGTGGAGGTCTAAGACTTCCACTTCTCAGCCAAAAGATGACTACTATCAGAAGAGAAAGTCTTCCAGGAATGACAGAAGCAGGTCCAAGCCAAGCAAAGCTACATCATCAAAAATTGTGTGCTATTGCTGCAATAGACAGGGACATGTAGTGGCTGACTGTCCTGAAAATAGGAAGGAGTCTGCTGACAAAAAGAAGACTCAGTTTAAGGGCAAAAAGGAAAGGTCCTTTGTTGCTAAGAAAGACAAGGGTCTGACAAAGTAGTCATCTTCAGAAACAGAATCAGAAGCTGAAGCCTACATTGGATTATTTACTGAAGAGGAAGAAGATGAGTTCATGTAGCTAATGAGCTCAATTTATGAGCATGAAGATCATCAGTGCAAGGGAATGATGGCTTTATCTGAAGGAGACAAGATCCAGGATCATCCTGGATCAAGTAAGGTACAAAGTTGTTCTTCTAGTTCAATTTATAGTACTGAGTTAGAATCAGATACATCTGCATCAAGTGATGTGGGTGGGTCTGAATCTGAAGGAGATATTCATCAGTTAATTGATGAATATAGGGACTTGTTACAGGCCTTGAAGAAAAGCAAAACCTTGGCCAAAACTCAGGCAAAGGAGATTGCTAGTCTTAAATTGGCTGCTGCTGATTCAGACAAGTTGTTTGATCAGAAACTGAATGAAATAGCCAGATTGAAGAACATTACTATTATTCAGATTGGTACTATTACATTTAAGAATGATCAAATTAGAAGTCTGGAGGTTAGACTTCAGAATAAGAAAGAGATAGTAACAAGTTTTTCTAATCTTAAATCTGTTTTACCCTTGATAGATGAGTTTGTACCTCAAAAGGGTAAGGCTGGATTAGGGTTTAAAAAACCTGCCTGGACTTCTAGGTCCAAATCTAAGGGCAAAACCCCAGCACAAAGCATAAAGCCTATTGTAGATACTTCAGCTAGGGTAGTACCTAAACAAAGGTAAAACAAGTTTGAGTGTTGGTGTTGGGCAAGATAGGCCACTTTGCCTTAGATTGTTTGCACAATTCAAGTGTCAAGGAGAGTAGCAAACTGCCTGCTAGAAGAGGTACAGGTAGTTTTGTTAAAAGTCAGACTAACCTGCACCAAGGACTCAATAGTTATTTGGGTTCTAAGGTTAAGTAATCTGTTTTGCAGGTGAGTCCAAGTGGTCATGCCCCTATATGGTACTTGGACAGTGGATGTTCCAGGCACATGACTGGGACTAGGGGGTTGCTGAAGGACTATACACCTATCAAGGATGGCCCTAAAGTTACCTTTGGTTGTTCAGAAAAAGGAATCATCAAAGGCTTTGGTAACATTTCTAGTAACCAAACTATTATCACTCAAGTGGCCTATGTGAAGGGTTTGAAACATAACCTCATTAGCATAAGCTAGCTCAGTGATTTAGGATATGACATCTCATTTGTCAAGAATGGTTGTCATATCAAAAGGTCAAGTGATCAAAAGATCATTCTGACAGGATATAAGAAGAGGAATGTTTATTGTCTTGACTTTGTATGTGAGAGCAATGTTTCTCCTATTTGTCTTGTAGCTGATGAGAGAGTCTCACATTTTGTTAAATGGCACAAGAGGCTGGCTCATCTTAACTATAAGATAATTGGCCAACTCTTTAGCAAAGAGTTAGTGAGGAATGATCCTCAGGTTAAGTGTATAAATGATGGGATATGCTCAGCTTGTCAAAAAGGCAAGCAGACCAAATCCACCTTTCATAGCCTTGAGAACAAGGATTCTGTGAGGTGTCTATACCTCTTGCATATGGATCTTTTTGGTCCTATGCCAGTTTACAGTCTAGGTAGGAAGGTCTACACATTTTTGGTTGTAGATGACTATTCTAGATATTCCTAGGTGTTCTTCCTAAGACAAAAATCTGAAACCCCAAGTATCTTATATAGTTTTGTTAAACAAATTCAGAATGAATTGGATAGTACAGTGGTCAAAATCAGAAGTGACCATGGCACTGAATTTCAGTCTGAAAGTATGACAAAACTGTGTGAAGAATTTGGAATTTTTCAGGAATTTTCCTTACCAAGAACACCTCAGCAAAATAGTATTGCTGAAATGAAGAATAGAACATTGATAGAGGCTGGTAGAACCCTATTGAGTGACACTTCTCTCCCAGAATATTTCTGGGCTGAGGCAGTAAATACTGCTTGTCATGTGATCAATAGGGCTACTATCACCAAGAGCCACAAGAAGACCCCCTATGAGATTGTGAAGGGCAAAAAACCAAATTTATCCTATTTCCGGATCTTTGGTTGCAAGTGCTATATACTTAACAATGGAAAGTCTTATCTAACCAAATTTGCTGCCAAATCCCTGTTAAATTTTCTCAACGTGGTCAGCAAGATAGCCCAAACACCAAATTAATATCTTCGGAACTACCCAGTTCGCACGCTGAACCTGCGGAAAAACCAAGGACTAGAGGTTGCACCCAACAAAACAATGGAAGCACAAGAAGATCTTATTATGCATTCACTTCTTTACAATCCGAGGCATACATAGCGAGACATGATTTCGCTAGTATTACAGCTGTAAACAGAAGAAACCAAAAAACAAGCCGGGCGGACAGCACTCCAGTCCACCGAGACCGCGAGGTCGCCGAGACCGCCGAGACCGCTGAGCTCGCCCAAGCTATCCTGCAATCCGCCGAATACCACGGAGTCCGCCGAGACCGCGAGGCCGCGCGGACAGACCGTTATTCGCCTCCTGCTGAACCCGAACTGAGGAACTCCCCTACCCGCCTGAAGCCGGCGGACAGGTTATTGAAGCTGGGAAAGTTGAAACAGAACTGACAAGCCGCAGAGCGACCTCCTGCTGAGTCCGCAGAGACCGCACACTTCCAAGCACTGACCGAAGTCACAGCCAAACTCCTGGCTCCTTGAAGTTATCCGCGTGACCTGCACACAGCAAACCGTCAGCCTGAAACAATCCGCACGGACTGGAAAACACAGACCGCAGCACTCGCCCAACCAAATTTACTGTTCACTCACGTTACTTAGGTTTTTGTAGATGTGCCAGGGGGGTCCTATTTATAGGCCAGGTGAGGAGTGTGGTCACCGCCCATGAGATAGCGACACCGCCCCAGCCCGCGCGAATACAAACGACCGTCCGCTCAGTCCGCGAGGACTTAGCCAGTCACCAAGGGAAACCGCCAGGAGCAAGGCAACCATTGACGAACCCTCTGCAGTCCGCCCAAGCTAAGCGGACAAGGCACCAGCCCGCAAAGCTCCAACTGCTTCAGGACAGCACCCTCTTCAATGGCAGTCCGCACCAACCCGAGGCAGTCCGCAAGACTCACACCTCAATCCGCCACAAGTCCACGACCAAAGGCAAACCGCAACAGTCCGCCCGGTCACAGCAGACTTCGCGGATACGGCGGACACCATGAACTTGGCACAATGTGTGACCAAGTCCAAAACCAACAAGGGCCAGTGCGAGCATGGCGGACACAAAGTCCCGTCCGCCAAACACCCTAGCACAGACCGCAACCAGTCCGCGAGCTCCTCGCACTTGTCCAACACAGCAGCTACTTCCCGGACTCCAAACATCAGTCCGCCAACCGGTCTCCACAGCAAGACCTGCTGTAACACCTGAGCTCGATAAGGCCTCAGCCAAGCTCAAGGCCTAGTCCGCAACAGCCCAAACCGCAGACACACCAGTCCACAAGGCTTCCCGCGAACTTGAACCAACCCGCCAACAGCGCAAACTTGCACCCGCGACCACTGAGCAAAGCACCAGTCCGCAAGCCTCTCTATCCGCAGATACCAGGCCGCACCAAACCGCGGACACCATGCAACAACCCGCTCAGAACACAGTCGGCTTCCACCAGACTTCTCACCAGGCCGCAACCCACAGTCCACCCAGTCCGCCCAGTCCGCCAAAGCTGTCCGCACAGGCCGCGCGGCCTGTCCCGTCACCCACTTCCACTTCACAAATTTCAACACTCCCCCTTGAAGTGAGAAGTGGTGACCAAGCCCAGCAAGCTGCGCAAGCGTTCAAAGGGCCCCTTCGACAGCGGCTTCGTGAAGATGTCAGCAAGATTATCTTCACTCCGAACATGCCCGACCAGCAGAGACCCCTCCAACACCTTCTCCCTGATGAAGTGGTGATCAATCTCTATATACTTGGTCCTGGCGTGACACACTGGATTGTTTACCAGTTTGAGAGCACTCTCATTGTCACCCCGGAGTAAAGTAGGCCCTTGCACTTCTTCATGAACATCCTCTATGAGTCTCCTCAACCAAACGGCTTCCCGAGCAGCCAAGGCCGAAGCCTTATACTCCGCCTCCGTGGTTGAAACCGACACCGAGTCCTGCTTCTTGCTACACCACGAGATGCTAGCTGAACCGCAAGTGAACACATAACCTGAAGTAGACCTTCGATCATCCGAATCACCGCCATAGTCAGCATCCGTGTACCCGAGCAACGCAACCTCCGCATCCCTTCTATAGAGGAGTCCCATCTCAGAAGTCACCTTGACATACTTCAGAATCCCCTTCGCCGCCACTAGATGAGATTGCCTTGGTTCAGCCATATACCGACTTACTCGGCCAACAACATAAGCTATATCCGGCCTTGTAATCGTCAGATAGATCAAGCTCCCAACAAGAGCCCTGAACACCAAGGGATCATTAAGCACCCTTCCCTCATCTCGTCGAAGCTTTAGCCCAGATTCCAGTGGAGTAGAGCACTTATTCCCTTCGCCCATGCCGAACCGCTTCACAATACGATCAGCATACCCTTTCTGGCTAATGAGAATCCCGCACTCCTTCCTCTCCACTTCCAGACCAAGAAAGTGATGGAACTCTCCCAAGTCTTTCATCTCGAAGCGTATAGCAAGCTCTCCCCTGAGCCTTGCTACTTCCTCCTCCGAATTCCCTGTGATGATCATATCATCCACATACAGCAGGACCAAGACTCTTAGCTCTCCGTTCTTCTTGACGAACAAGCTTGAGTCCGAGTTAGAAGCCAGGTATCCACAGAACTGCAGGTACTCTGCAATCTTCCCATACCACGCTCGAGGAGCTTGCTTCAACCCATAGAGAGCCTTCCTGAGTTTGCAGACATAGTCCGGATGCTTCTCAGAGACGAAACCAAGCGGCTGATCCATGAAGATGTCCTTGTCAATCTCTCCGTAAAGAAAAGCATTCTTCACATCAAGTTGCCACAACCTCCATCCCTTGCTAGCAGCCAAGGCGATCACCACTCTTACAGACGTCATCTTCGCAACTGGACTGAATGTCTCCTCATAGTCTTCTCCATACTGCTGTGAGAATCCTCTTACGACCAGGCGAGCCTTGAATCGATCAATGCTCCCATCAGCCTTCTTCTTCAACTTATACACCCACTTGCAAGTAACCGGAGTAACGCCATCGACCTTGGGCACAAGGTCCCAGGTTTCATTCTTCTTCAGAGCATCAATCTCTTCCTTCATGGCATCATCCCACTCCTTCACTCCAGTGGCCTCGTTGAAGTTTGCAGGCTCTCGCTCATCCAGAGGACCTGCAAAGAAGCAGGAGACAAAGCTCACTGCATTCCCATCACAGTATCGAGCCGGTGGCTTAACCACCCTCTTCGATCTCCGAAGACATGGCTCCTTGCTCACGGCTTCCGTTGCTTCTTCAGGCTCCACTCCTACTTGGGGCAAGCATTGAGCAGTGCTCCCCCTGCTTCCTGAGCCAGAAGGCTCAGCCTCGGAGTTCGAAGCAACAGGAGCTGCTGGAGAAACAGCAAGCTCCTCTTCCAAGCCTTCAGCAGCCTCCACCGGTGCTTCCTCAACCTTGCTACTTCCGGTAGGCTCCACCGAGCCACCTCCATATGACGTCAGCTCGTCAAAGACAACGTCTCTTGACACCACGAACTTCTTCGTCACAGGGTCCATGCACTTCCATCCCTTCTTCCGCTCATCATAGCCAACAAAGACAAGTTTCCTTGCCTTCGCATCCAGCTTTGTCCGTGAAGCATCCGGGACATGCACGTAGCAAGTTGAACCGAACACCCGAAGGTGTCCAACACTCGGCTTCTCCTTCAGCAACAGCTCAATAGGAGTCTTCATGTTGATAGGGCTGAGTGGCATCCGGTTGATAACATATGCAGCACAAGACATTCCCTCCGCCCAAAAGGACCTCGGGATATCTTTCGCATGCAGCCAGCATTTGCAGGTTTCCGTCAAATGACGGATCTTCCGCTCCGCTACCCCATTTTGTTGTGGAGTGTGAGCACATGTAAGCTCCCGTTGGATCCCGTGCTTCCTGCAGAAGTTAGAAAACTCGGAGGAGACAAACTCCCCCCCGTTATCAGTTCTAAACTTCTTAATCCGCAAGCCAAGCCGGCCTTCTACCAACTCCTTGAACTCCACGAACAAATGAAAGGCTTCCGACTTCTCCTTTAAGAAGTACACCCAAGTATACCTTGAGTAGTCATCAACCAAGACAAGCATGTATTTGCTTCCACCAAGGCTGGCAGTAACAGTCGGTCCCATCAGGTCGCCATGAATACACTCCAATGGTTTCTTGCTCCTTGTTTGAGATTTATCAAACGGAAGGCGATGTGCCTTACCGTATTGACAGCCCGCACAAACATGCCCATCACCAAAGGAGGACAACATCGGCAACCCCCTCACCAGACTTCTACTCGCCATTGCCTTTAGCTTGTCCATGCCAACATGCCCCAGCCTCTCATGCCAGATAGCCGCACTATCATTGGCTCTCATCCTATCAACATAGGCACTGGTGGAAAGAACAAACAAGTTCTTCACCCTCCTCCCAACATGAGCAACATCAGCCTTCACCGCTGATACGTTGCGAAGGAACCTCACGTCTGTTGGCCCAAACAGAACGTGATACCCAGCGTCCACCGCGTTGGTCACCGAGAAGAGGTTCTTCTTCATGCCCGGCACGTGATACACACTCCTTAACGTGAGTGGCCCCTGATCACTACCCAAAGACACGACCCCCTCCTTCTCTACTGCATAAACAGTATTATCAGCAGTGATAATAGCTTCATTACCTGAGTAAGCCTGCATGGAGGTGAACTTCGACTTGTCTCCGGTGAGGTGATGACCACACCCAGAGTCGATGATCCACTCGCTGTTGAAGTCCTCAGCAGATAAGGCCCGGACACAAGTGCCCGTCATGAAAGCTCCTCCCCATTCTGCTTCTTCACTTCGCGAGCAAGCTTCCTCCTTTCCCGCAGCATGCCCAGGCTGCAGTTTGACCTTGCAGTCCCGCTTGAAGTGCCCTCGCTGATGACACCGGTAGCACTTCAGATTCTTCTTCCAGTCCTTAGGAGCATTGCTCCTCTCCGGCGGATATGAAGTTGAAGTCTCCTTCTCAACAGCGGCCTGCACCTTCTTCTTCTTCTTCCCTTCCCATCCCTTCTTCTTGCCTGAGAAGAGAGCCTCACTGCCTTCCTGATTCAGATTCACTCCAGCCATCTGCCTTGCTAAGCTCTCCTGCGAGGCAAGCAGATTCTCCAGCTCCAGTAGAGACGGCTGAGTAGCCCACCCTTGAACAGACATAACAAAGGCCACATACTCCTTACGCAAGCCGCGGAAAATGTGCCTTTTCATCTTTGCCTCAGAGATAGGCTCATCAGGATCCAGTGCCGACAGCTCAGCACACAAGCTCTTCATCTTTAAGAAGTACCTGGAGATGGAAAGGTCTCCCTGAGTTGCCCTGGCCAACTCATTCTCCAGGAACTGAAGTCGCGCCACATTCTTCCTATTGAACAACTCATCAATGGTTGTCCAAATATCAGCAGCCGACTCACATCCAATGATGTGATCAAACAGTTCCGGAGAGACAGCTCTCTTCAGAACGAACTCTGCCTTAGCATTAGTTCTTCTCCAGAGCCTCACCTGCTCAGCAGTACCGAAAGCAGCAGTTACTTCCTGTCTGTCGTCTCCACCGACAACTTCCCACAGCTCCTCGCCTAGAAGATAACTCTTCATGCACGACTTCCACTTTTTATAGTTAGTCGGCATTAAGAGTTCAATGCCAAGACCTCTTGCTAAGCTTCCTTCCATTGCAATCACCTGTTGGTACCCTTCAGCAGCTCCGAGCAACAACACAGGTTGATCACCACTCAATCACTGAGTAACAACACTGGCTGACCTCCGCTCACGCAACTGAACCACCGCAACCTCAGAAACCTGGCTCTGATACCATGTTAAATTTTCTCAATGTGGTCAGCAAGATAGCCCAAACACCAAATTAATATCTTCGGAACTACCCAGTTCGCACGCTGAACCTGCGGAAAAACCAAGGACTAGAGGTTGCACCCAACAAAACAATGGAAGCACAAGAAGATCTTATTATGCATTCACTTCTTTACAATCCGAGGCATACATAGCGAGACATGATTTCGCTAGTATTATAGCTGTAAACAGAAGAAACCAAAAAACAAGCTGGGCGGACAGCACTCCAGTCCGCCGAGACCGCGAGGTCGCCGAGACCGCCGAGACCGCTGAGCTCGCCCAAGCTATGCTGCAATCCGCCGAATACCACGGAGTCCGCTGAGACCGCAAGGCCGCGCGGACAGACCGTTATTCGCCTCCTGCTGAACCCGAACTGAGGAACTCCCCTACCCGCCTGAAGCCGGCGGACAGGTTATTGAAGCTGGGAAAGTTGAAACAGAACTGACAAGCCGCAGAGCGACCTCCTGCTGAGTCCGCAGAGACCGCACACTTCCAAGCACTGACCGAAGTCACAGCCAAACTCCTGGCTCCTTGAAGTTATCCGCGCGACCTGCACACAGCAAACCGTCAGCCTGAAACAATCCGCACGGACTGGAAAACACAGACCGCAGCACTCGCCCAACCCAATTTACTGTTCACTCACGTTACTTAGGTTTTTGTAGATGTGCCAGGGGGGTCCTATTTATAGGCCAGGTGAGGAGTGTGGTCACCGCCCATGAGATAGCGACACCGCCCCAGCCCGCGCGAATACAAACGACCGTCCGCTCAGTCCGCGAGGACTTAGCCAGTCACCAAGGGAAACCGCCAGGAGCAAGGCAACCATTGACGAACCCTCTGCAGTCCGCCCAAGCTAAGCGGACAAGGCACTAGCCCGCAAAGCTCCAACTGCTTCAGGACAACACCCTCTTCAATGGCAGTCCGCACCAACCCGAGGCAGTCCGCAAGACTCACACCTCAATCCGCCACAAGTCCACGACCAAAGGCAAACCGCAACAGTCCGCCCGGTCACAGCGGACTTCGCGGATACGGCAGACACCATGAACTTGGCACAATGTGTGACCAAGTCCAAAACCAACAAGGGCCAGTGCGAGCATGGCGGACACAAAGTCCCGTCCGCCAAACACCCTAGCACAGACCGCAACCAGTCCGCGAGCTCCTCGCACTTGTCCAACACAGCAGCTACTTCCCGGACTCCAAACATCAGTCCGCCAACCGGTCTCCACAGCAAGACCTGCTGTAACACCTGAGCTCGACAAGGCCTCAGCCAAGCTCAAGGCCTAGTCCGCAACAGCCCAAACCGCGGACACACCAGTCCGCAAGGCTTCCCGCGAACTTGAACCAACCCGCCAACAGCGCAAACTTGCACCCGCGACCACTGAGCAAAGCACCAGTCCGCAAGCCTCTCTATCCGCAGATACCAGGCCGCACCAAACCGCGGACACCATGCAACAACCCGCTCAGAACACAGCCGACTTCCACCAGACTTCTCACCAGGCCACAACCCACAGTCCGCCCAGTCCGCCCAGTCCGCCAAAGCTGTCCGCACAGGCCGCGCGGCCTGTCCCGTCACCCACTTCCACTTCACAAATTTCAACAATCCCAAGAGGGGATCTTTGTTGGGTACAACAATAATAGTAAGGCTTATAGGGTCTAAAACTTGATTACTTAAGTTGTAGAAGAGTCTGTACTTGTAGTTTTTGATGAAGCAAGGCTCATTAACAGTGAATTACCAAGTTGTGTTTGTAGTTATACAGGTTTAAATGAGAGGATGGACAGGCTTACTATTGCAGAAGATTCTACTACAAGTGAGCAAGTGGAAAATAGTGGTTGCTGTCCAAGGGGAGTACAAGACTCTCTAGATGTTGAAGACGACCAAGAGGTGCAGCTAAATGAAGTGGCTGGAGGTGTTCAGCTTGAAGAAAGATTACCTCTAGCAAATAGACACTTAAAAGATCATCCAGCCAATCAAATAATGGGTGATCCCAGACAAGGAGTTCAAACAAGAAGCAGGAATCTGAATATAGTTCTTTACTCCAGCTTCCTATCCCAAGTGGAACCAAAAATGTTTGAAGAAGCAATTCTAGACCCTCATTGGATTGATGCCATGCAAGAGGTGCTGAATCAATTCAGGAGGTACAAGGTCTGTAAGCTTGTTCCTAAACCCAAAGACCACAATATCATTGGAACAAAGTGGATCTTTAGGAACAAATTGGATGAGAATGGAATTATCATAAAGAATAAAGCTAGACTTGTTGCAAAGGAATATAGACAGTAAAAAGTTATTGATTATGATCAAACCTTTGCACAAGTAGCAAGACTGGAGGCTATCAGAATGTTCCTTGCTTATGCAACATATCAAGGGTTTAAGGTATTCCAAATGGATGTTAAGTCAGATTTCCTAAATGGAGATCTAAAGGAAGAAGTCTATGTAGAGCAGCCCTCAGGTTTTGTTGATTCTCTTAAACCTGATTATGTTTATAGACTTAGGAAGACATTGTATGGGTTGAAATAAGCCCCAAGGGCTTGGTATGAAACCCTGTCTAGTTTCCTCATTGAGAACAAATTCTCAAGGGGGAAAATAGACAAAACTCTATTCCTTAGGGAATCTAAAAGCAAGATTATCCTAGTCCAAATATATGTAGATGACATAATATTTGGGTCTACAGAAAGTAGTCTTTGCCGAAAGTTTGCAAAACTTATGCAAGGACAATTTGAAATGAGCAGTATGAGGGAACTTAAGTTCTTCTTGGGTCTCCAAGTTAGACAGACTGGTGATGGATTATCCATATGCCAGTTTAAGTTCACCCTAGAGTTAATAAAGAAGTATGGTATGAAATCATCCACTACCATGAGGACTCCTATGGGGTCAAGTGTGTCTCACAGCGGGGAAGAGGTCGCGCGGACTGAAAAGGCCGAGCGAACAGAAGAGAAGAGGAGGCAAGAAGCAGCGGCTACAACAAGTCGCAGGCCGGGCGAACAGAAACAGGCCGCAACGACTAGGAAGTCGGAGAGGCAAGAAGGAACTAGGAGCGCAGCGACAACGAAATAGGTCGCGGCGACGAATAGCAGCAGGAGAAGAGAACCAAGGAGAAGCAAGCCGCGCGAACAGGGCAGCGAACAGGGCGGCGAACAGAAGAAAAGGCAAGCCGCGAGACAGGCCGCGGAAAGCGGAAAACAAGCCGCGAGAATCAGAGAGCGCACACAATCAGGAGGAAACGACCGTGTCGCTCTGATACCATTTAGAAAGTAGTGAATAAGAAAGAACAAACGGATAGACTTTTGAATAATTGAAATTTTATTATCCAAAAAAGATATCATTTACAAAGGTATGACCTCCCTTATATAGAATGGAGGAGATATGAGAGAGTATAAACAAACAATGTGGGGCTAAAGATGTACAGGGCAGAGCGGCTAGAAATAAAGGAGACCGCACAGGCTGCGCGGTTAGACAGATGGGTTAACCGCACGGCAACTCCAGCAGGATAAGAACAAGCCGCACTGAGAGTCCGATAGACCGCCCGGTCTCCAAGCACCAGAGGAGACCGCCAGACCTCTCGGTCAACAAACCGCCAGACAAGACTGCAAGGCCGCCCGGTCTAATACTTCAACACATCGAACGCAGGGAAATCGTCGAATGCAGATCCCAGGCAAAATCTTCGAATGCAGGGAAATCGTCGAAAACAGATCCCTGGAAAAATCGTCGAACGCAGGAAAAATCGTCGAACGCAGATCCCTCGCCAAATCGTCGAACGCAGGGAAATCGTCGAATGCAGATCCCTGGCAAAATCGTCTAACGCAGGGAAATCGTCGAACGCAGATTGCTGGGGAAATCGTCGAACGGCCCTGACACGCCCTGGGACACGCCCGTGACCCAGGCTGTGTACCCCTACTCGACGATCGCCACTGGATGATCAACGATCAACACTCGACGATCGTCGAACCGAGGGGACACGCCCCCTTTCACACCCGTGCTCCAAGGCGTGACCTCCCAAACATTTCGTCGACAGAAATTCGACGACTGCGTGCCTTACTACGCCTCCCGAGCGGGACACGCCCAGGGACACGCCCGTGTCCTAGGCCGTGTAACCCCCAACTAAGACCAAAACTTGGCCAAGAACGCTGATCGTCCCTCTTTCAAATTTTGGGGCGTTACACCGGCGGAGGAACTCCTTAAACCGTTCCCAAGTCTCATAAAGAGACTCAAGATCATTTTGCACAAACAAAGAAATGTCCGCCCGCAACTTTGCAGTTTTTGAGGTCGGAAAGTACTTCGTCAGGAACCGCTTCGTCAACTCAGCCCACGTGGTGATACATCCTCGCGGGAGGGAATTCAACCACACATTGGCTTTGGAATTAAGGGAAAAAGGAAATAGGCGCAAGCGAATGGCTTCATTAGTGACGCCATTAATCTTGAAGGTGTCGCATATTTCCAAAAAGTTGGACAAGTGGACATTCGGGTCCTCATCCGGCAGTCCATCGAACTGCACGACATTTTGGACCATTTGAATGACACTTGATTTTATTTCGAAATTATTATTCGCCACCGTAGGACGAACAATACTAGACCCAGTATTGTCCAAATTCGGTCGGGTGTAATAAGACATTGTTCGCTCGCTGGCCGCGTTCAGATTAGGGTCGGCCATAATTATGATAGAGGGTTCACCGATAGATTCTTTGGGGTCTAAAGAAGGAATTCGACATTGAGATCGAATACGCGCAAGGGAGCATTCGATCTCAGGGTTGAAGTCAAAATCTTCAGACTCAAAGGGTTGTCCACGGGTCATACACCCTAAAAAAAATAAAAACGAAAGAATTGTTTTTTTGATTTTTGTTTTTTTAGAAAATAAGTAAAAGTAATAGACTCCGAAATTCAGAATAACAACTCAAAAGAGCTCCCCTGCAACGGCGCCAAAAATTTGATAGCCTGCGAACAGACTCTTATGTGGGTGGTTGATTCGATGAGTCGTTCGCCGCGGGCTTGCTAAGGTACGCAAGTGCACCGATCGCAAGTAGTACTCGATATTCGGGAGAATACCGAGGTCATATTGTTCTCGGGGTCGGGTTGATTATTCTTACTCCTTCAGGAGGACTATTATTTTACTGAAAGTAAGGTGGAGATTTTATTTAACTAAAGACAGGAAAAATAAAAGTGCGAAAAATGATTTAGAAAAATTCGATGAAGGGTTAACGATCGGCAACGAATCGAATTAAGACTAAAATGACTTTTAATAATTATTGAACTTAGTATTCAAATTAATAAAAGGCAACTTGGCCGTGGAGGTTCCACAGATATGAGCGCACTTATCTCTAGGAATATTGCTCACCTGAATGCTAAGACTATTCGACCGAACCTTAGTCCGACGAAGGATTTCTCTTAACGCCCGCTTTACGCTAAGAACCCAGCTATTGGGTAGGGAACTCAATCCGGAAGAATTACGCTTGTCCTCTCTCGAGGGTATGCACGCAACTCTCTTTACCCAGAGGTGATCTGTCCATACGCACGACCTCTCGCCTTGCTAGTGTATGGATAATGAAAATATGGCCCACACATCGATTTGTGGTCCTACGTGTCGTTAACCTGGGGTAAATCTTAAGTCCTAAAATTAAATTGAAAATTAAGAACTTTAATTATTTCAAATCATTTTTTAATGTCCCAATGATCTTCGATGCCGAGGCTAATAGCGATTATCCACACATCGGTATGGGGACGGCTTTATAATTTGATGAGGCGCGAGTTCGTAATTAAGCGCTAAAGGGTTATAAGAAGAAGACATGAAAATAACATTTAGAAAACTTAAAAAGTTAGCTTAAACGAGAACTCACACACACTTCAAATTATAAATAAAAAAAACTAAGTTACAAAAAAAAGAAAAATTACAAGTTCTACTCAAACGAGTAGGCGGGAAATAAGGGCGTGCCATTTAACTCTTAACGAGTAGGCGGAAAAGAAAAAAAATTACAAGTCCTACTCAAACGATTAGGCGGAAAACAAAAGCACGTCATTTAACTCTTAACGAGTGGGCGAAAATAAATGCGCACACACACACACACACTACACGAATTAAAAGAAAGCAATAAAACTATCTCCTACACACAACTCACTCTACATAATTTGAAGAAAGCGATAAAAGAAAGCAAGAAAATTTATCTCATACACACACACACTCTACACAAGTGAAGAAAGCATAAAAAGAAAGCATGAAAATTTATGCTCATACACACACACACAATATGAAATTTAAAAGAACAAAGTGAAAAACTAACTAATACAATCACACACACTAATAAAGAGAAAAATCAAAGTTGCTTATAAATTAAAATCACAAGATTTCTATTCCTAAAGCTTACCAAAAACACGTAAAAAGAACAAATAAAAAGAGAATGTGCAAAAAAGTTTTCCAAAATAAAGCCAAAATCAAAGGTGCTCAAAAATTAAAACAATAACTATTTCATTCTTAAGAGTTCATAAAAGCGATAAAAACGTGAAAAGAAAATGAAAAGAACAAAAAAGGTTTTACAATCCTAAAACAAAGCTAAGTAAAAAAAAAAAACAAAATCACTTTCAAACATCTTTTATAAATTCATAAGAATGAAATTTAAAAACTCTAAAAAGGGACATGGTGAGAAAGAGAAAAACTAAACATATTACATTTCATTTTGAGATTAAATCTATGATAAAACCTAACATGAAGACAAGTTAAAAACATAGAAAATAAACATGTTACACTCATACACACACACACTTTTCATAAAGAGAAGAACAAAGAAATACAAAGGGATAAACTGAGAAAGAAATAAGCCACCCATATGAATTTTCATTCCATGTAGAGAGAGAAAATCTAACATTTTTATTATCATAATCAAACTATTACAAAGCTAAAGCTTAAGTAAAAACAAACATGAAAGGAAGCGGGGAGAAATATCCTTACATAGCACTTGAATCCACAAGGGCAACCCACAAAACACAAAAAATTGGCTCAAAAAAGTGAACCCTTCGACCTTACAGAAAATGGAAATTTATAGGAAAAAAAAATCAAAGAACAAGCCCTCCGACACGGCCATGTCGGGGGGGCGTGTCACTACTGTTCACGATGTGATCCAGCGATTTGACTGGAAAGTTAACTTCGGGCTGCATATGAGGATGTCACGCCCCATATCACGGGCGTGACTCTGGGTGTCTCGGGGAGGTAGATTCGGCGCAGGTTGCACCAAAAGTCGCGGGCACGGGTCTTGTCAGCCAGGTGGAGGAGTCACGCCCCAGGTCACGGGCGTGACTCTGGGCGTGTCAGCTTGGTCGACGATCGTCGAGCGAATTTCGTCGAGCTTGAGTGTCACGGGCTGGGGTCACGGGGCGTGTCATTCGACACGGGCATGACGTCAGGCGTGTCAAGCTTTTTTGCATCAAAAATTTATGCTTTCACGGGATTTGAACTGTCATGCCCTGGTCACGGGCGTGACCAACAGTACACGGGCGTGTACTTGACTTCTTTGCAATTTTACCTAAAAAATTCAGGAAACAAAAATAACTTAAGTTAGAACAAAAAAAGAAGTAATTTATTAAAGAAAATATACAAAAATTACAAAAATAAACTAAAACAACTTATTTATTGTACAAAAATATAGGTATATTTACAATTCATCAGAGTATATGTTCTGAATGTGCGCCCTGGACTTTGGTAAAAGATGGGAAGATCATCTATATCTACTGGAGTTTGCCTACAACAACATCTACCAAGTGAGCATCGGTATGACACCGTTTGAAGCTCTGTATGGTCGAAAATACCGTATACCGTTAGCTTGTGCTGAAGAGGGCTAATCCAAAGTGTATAACCGGAAAGAAGATGAAGAAGCTACCTCGACGATACGCGCTATTCGGGAGCAGCTACTGATAGCTCAGGATCGGCAAGAAAAATACTATAACGCAAAGCACCAGAACATGGAGTTCGTAGTGGGCAACTGGGTCTATTTGAAGATCAAACCATTCAAAGGCGTGTCAAGGATTCAGCGACTAAAAAAGTTGAGTCCAAGGTATCTTGGTCCGTTTGAAGTGGTGGAGCGAATTGGCGAAACTGCATATCGGCTAGCTCTTTCGGTATACTTGGGTGGATTACATGATTTGTTTTACATCACGGTGCTTCGGAAAGCCGAAAAAGATCCAGCTCAAGTGATCCAGACTGATCGTGTGCTGGTGAAGTATGGGCTAACGACGAAGGTTAATCCTATTCTGATCGAGGATCACGCCGATAAACAGTTACGGAACAAGACAATCGGATGGTCAAAGTCTGGTGGGACAATTGTGGTTGTAAGGAGCTAACATGGGAGTGAGAGCAGACCATGCGAGCTGAATTTCTCGAGCTTTTTGTGTAAACTGTTATGTAGTATGTGTTAAGATGTATTCACCTTTGTGAAGTTATAACATCTTCCTTGTTCTTTCCTTACTTTGTGCAAATTTCAGGGACGAAAGTTTTATAAGGATGGGAGGGTTGTAACACCCCAAATCCCATGAGTGGGTTCAATTTGGGTGACACAGCCTGGGACACGGGCGTGTCCTGCTCGGGTGAGCAACCGGCAAGTGTTCGACGAAAATCCGTTTCTACGAAAATGAGGGAACACGGCCTCTGACACAGGCATGTCAGGGACCGTGTCCTCCTCTGGTTGATGAAATTCAGTTCGACGAAGTTGAGGTACAGGCCTGTCTACTGCCGTGTATGGGCACACAGCCTGGGACACGGGCGTGTCACAGGTCATGTCCTTTGATGGACATTCCCATGGCATTTGAGGCCTTGTGAACACGGGCAGGACACGATCGTGTATTGGGGTACACGGCCTATGACACGGGCGTGTCACTAGCCGTGTCTCGATCGCGTTGATTTGGTTTTGTGCAGCCTGAAGTACACAGCCACAGACATGGGCGTGTCTGAAGGCGTGTTGGGGGCACACGACTCATGACATGGGCATGTCACCTGGCCGTGTACTAGTCTGGATGAGTCAGTTGTGTGCCACTTAAGGTACACGGCCTGTGACACGGGCGTGTCACTGGCCGTGTTAGGAAAAAATTAGCCTTTTGTGGAAAAATCGTGGTCGTCCATTTTCTCAGCTGGGATCTAATAGTTCAGGTCTCTCCCTCTTTCCTTAAGTCCAGTAAATGAGATAGGATTCTCAATTGGCCTAAGTGATCTTCTTTCTAAAAACCTAGAGAGAGAGAGAGAGGAAGAAGGAGGAGGAGGAGTGCTGGCCATCGATGGAGCTGTGGAGTTCCGTTTCGAGATCCGAGGCAAGAGTTGTGGAGGCAAAGCCGCTGCGGTCCTTTCCAGCTGGCTAAAAGTCCATGGCTCCGAAGCGATCTTCAATGGTAACGACCTTTCTTCCTAGACATGTGAAGGCTTCCTATTTGGCATGTGCATAGGATTCCCCCACCCGAGGGTGGCTTGTTACGGGAGTCCTTTGGGTTGATTCATTGAATCCCCAACCATTTGGCATATAGATCCGGAAATGGAGTATGGAATAGGCATGCTGTGTGAAGCCCATCTGGACAGGTTTGTCTGGATTGGTGATGTTGCATATACTCATCGGAGAAGACTCCGTGATTAAATAGGTAGTTTTGGGAGTCGATGGGTTAGACCTGTGAAGGGTAGTAGCAGGAAGTACTGGAGTGGTAGTCCAGGAAAATACCCTTGTGATGCTTATGATTCTTGTGAAGTTGAATGAGTTGCACCTGTGAAGGGTAGTAGCGGGAAGTACTGTATTGGATGTCCAAGAAATAACCTTGTAATGTTTGATGTTCAGGAGTTGTGCCTGTGAAGGATAGTAGCAGGAAGTACTAGATATGAGATCCCTGAAAATTCCCTTGATGTTGTTAACTAGTCTGTGCATGTGAAGGGTAGTAGTAGGAAGTACATGATTGGAAGTCCAGGAAAGACCCTTTGATGCTTGTGATACTGAATGGGTGGTGCCTGCGAAGGGTAGTAACAAGAAATACAGGTGTTCCCAGAAACACACCCAGGCTTTATGCCGAATAGGTAAGGTGAAACCGAACTGCGCCTTTTTCTTTGCCGCGAGTATGTTGTACTCGGTGATGGCAAGATGACTTGAGCAATGGGGGGGTGGATGATCCGACCTGCATTATGTTCATCCGACATGAGACCTGAAAGTGCGGTCTGTTGGAGCGCATAGCGAGAGTCTTAGGCATGCGTGCCACGACATCATGGGGGGCTACGGTCCAATCCCGGGTCATTAAGACTAAGATCTCCGGGTGCATGTCATGGAGGAAATGCTCAACTTTTACCGTTGGGTTTCGGCACTGATACGGTGGTGGGACCCTGGTTCGCCGGTACAATAAGAATGTGCCCTGAGTGCATGGATCGTCGGGCCGCATGTCAGATGATTATGATGGAATGTTTGTGCATGAGTGCATAATATGTAATGATTTTATATATGCTTATGAATTGATATGCCTACAGGGAAGGAATGTCACTGCCCCGGGAAAGGGTTATGGTCGTTATAATATTGGTCAGCTGAATGCTGACTGTTGCCTTGTTTGCCACCATTGGGTGGGCTGTCCTTGTACAGGTGCTGGAGAACCGAGCGGGACATTTAAAGGCTGAAGTACTTACTGCTGCTGCTGCAGCTAGCCCTCGAAGGATAAATTAAATTGTTATGTTTTGTGTTGTTCAAGTGTGGCCGGCCTGCGCGCCGATGTTTGGAAGCCACTTTTGTTAAGAACAACTGTAAGGCCATAAGTCCAATTGACTTTGTATTTGGTGAACATTCTTGTTTAGATATATATCAATGTGGATATTTATATGGTGGACATTCATGTTTGGAGTTCAGTTTCGTGTTATAAGCTTCTGCTAGAATGCTATGAGTTAGGTTGCGCAACTCTGGTATCATTCCGTGACTTCGCTGCATGTTTTGTGGTATATGGTGTGGGGCCCCGGCCAGACCTTCTATTATATACTATATGAATGGATGGAGTCGTTACATCTGTTCGTGCACGACCACCCAGGACCGAAAATTACAGGCTAACACATGGCCACACCGTTACAGAAGTTCTATCGCTGTACGATAAGACTCTACTACCACGCGATAAGAACCTACAGTCGTGCGGTAATTAACAATGGTTACAAAATGACCGCTACGGCAATCACCCCGCGATAGTTGCTACCGCGCACAGTAGCAACCCGAGAGATTTTCCAATAAATTGACTAAGCAACTGCAAGCGGTATCTCTACCGCTGGGCTGTATCTTCCCGAGATTCCTGTCACTAAATTCACGGCTCTACCACCGTGCGGTAACACTACCATCGGGAAGTATATCCTAGAACACATTTTCCTGCTTTTTGGAAAGTTAGGGCATTACAAATCTCCCATGCTTAAAAAATTTCGTCCCGAAATTAAGTTGTGCAAGAGAACTAATGAAGCAAACAACATCAAATTGTATACCTCAAATAAACAACTCGGGGAACTCAGCCTTCATGATTTGATCGTGCTCCCACGATAGTTCCTCTCGGCACAGTTGTCCCAGCGGAGCTTGTCCATCTTGATGGATTTATTGCGAAGTTGATTGACTTCTACATCCTCAATGCGAAAGAGCTTGACCCTTGTTGTCAAACCAACTTCGATCGGTACCTGATCTGCACCCACAACTTATGTAGGCTCTTGAAGTTCCCTATGCAACACTGATATGTGGAATACGTCATACAGACCGCTTAGTTCCATCAAAAGTTTCAACCGATGGGAGACTTCCCCAACACGCTCCAAAACCTCAAACGACCCAAGGTATCTTGGACTTAGCTTTTTCAAGCCTTGAATCCTTGACACGCCCTTGAACGGACTTAGCGAGCTCAACATTTATGTGCTTGGTGTTGTCGTATTTAGCCCGCCTATCCTGTGTGATCAACAACCACTCCGAGATTTTTCGAATAATTGAAGTCACAACCTCGACTTCCTTCCACTTATACAACTTTGACTCGCCCGTCTCCAACCATGATAACGAAGTACGACACATTCTACCATATAGGGACTCGAAGGGAGCCATTTGAATGCTAGGCTGGTAGCTAATGTTGTAAGTGAACTCAATCATAAACAAGTGATCCTCCCACTCTTTCCCGAAATTTAGGGCGCATATGCGAAGCATGTCCTCCATCGTCCTATTTACCCTCTCTGTCTGTCCTTCCATCTGCGGATGAAAGGCTGTAATGAACTTCTGCTTGGTACCTAATAGTTGATGCACTAGCCTCCAGTCGTTAGATGTAAAATGCCCATCTCGACCACTCATGATGCTATAGGGCACACCATGCTGTCGTACAATATTATCCACATAAAGCTTTTCCAGCTTCTCTACTGAATCGTTCTTCCTGTTCGGGATGAACTGAGATACTTTCTTTAAACGATCAATGATCACCCAAATTGTGGCATTTCCCTTCTGCGATTTCGGCAAACCATGCACGAAATCAATGGATATATCATCAAATTTCCATTCTTGTATAGACAATTACTTCAAAAATCCACCTGACTTCTGACAATCAGCCTTCACCAAAGCACAAGTATGACACTTGGGTACATATAACGCTATGTCCTTTTTCTATCCTAGCCACCAGAACAACTTTTTCAAATATTTAAACATTTTTGTGCTTCTTGGGTGAATCGAGTACTTGGTATAATGAGTCTCGTACGTTAATTCATCCCAGATTTTACCCATCTTTGGGACACACAATTGACTGTTCTTCTACAACATCCCATTACCAACGGTAAACTTGTCATTTGACCAATCCAAAGACTCGGCCATGTACCGTTTCATGTTGTCGCCAAAATCCAAAGCCTGTCGAATTCGGTTGGCGAGCTCATATTGTACCTCTATCCAGTTCAAACGTGCTGCCGCACTAGACCTCCTATAAACACAAGAGATCTTCAAGGCCTCCAAATCTTAAATAAGGCAGTCGTCGTGCATCAATATCAGATTGGCCTATGGTGGGCCCTGCGACTTAACTCATCCACAACTGTATTACATTTGTCATGTACATAATGTATCTTGAAGGTGTAATCCCCAAGAAACTCAATCCACTTCCACTGGCACAAATTTAAGTCCTTATGAGCCGACAGGTACTTCAAGTTCTTATGGTATGTGTAAATGTAGACATTCATGCCACACAAGTAGTGCCTCTAGAGCTTCAACACAAACATCACAGCCGCTAACTCCAAATTGGGACCGGATAATTTCTCTCGTTTACCTTAAACTAGCACGAGCCATAGGCTATCACTTTCTCATACTGTAGTAAAACTCAGCCTAAGTCGCTACCAGAAGCATCATTGTATATCTTTAAGCTCCCTATTCTACATGGCGAGCACAAAATAGATGTCATGGCCAGACGACTTTTCAATTCTTTGAAGGCTTGAGCGCACACTGGCGACCATACAAACTTTTGATCCTTCCTTGTTAGGGTCGTGATAGGTAACGTTATACGCGAGAAGTTCTCCACAAAACACCTATAGTTATCAGCAAGTCCCAGAAAACTCCGAACTTCAGTCACAGAAGGCAAAACAGGCCACTCCTGTAAAACATCAATCTTCGCCGGATCCACCGCAATTCCCTCTCCACTAGCATTGTGACTATGGAATGCCACCAAAGATAGCCAATATTCACACTTTGAGAACTTGGCATACAACTGATTGTTCCTCAAAGTCTCCAAAACAAGGTGCAAATGCTTTGCATGATGATCCTCGAACTGGGACTACTCTAGAATTTCATCAATAAAGACTATCACGAATCGGTCCAAAAACTCCCTGAATGTCGGGTTCATTAAATCCCTAAACACGGATGGCGCATTTGTCAGCCCAAAAGGCATGATAGTGAACTCGTAATGCCCATAACATGTACTAAATACTCTCTTGGGAATATCACTTTCAAGGATTCACAAATGATAATATCCAGACTTCAGATCTAGATTCGAATACACCGTCAACCCAACTAGCTGGTTGAATAGATCATCGATCCTCATAAATTGGTACTTATTCTTCTCTGTCAGTTTATTCAATTCTGGATAATCGATAGACAACCACAAACTACCATTATTCTTCTTCATGAAGAGGACCGGCGCGCTCCAAGGTGATGAACTTGGATGCACATACCCGAACTCTATCAATTCTTGAAGTTGCGCCTTCAATTCTGCCATTTCATTTGGTACCAAGTGGTAAGGTGACCGCGACACAGGTTTGGAACCTAACACAAACTCGATGATGAAATCGATCTCTCTCTGAGGTGGAGCTCTGGGGAGATTTTCAGGGAAAACATCGGCAAACTCTGACACCACAGAAATACTGGGTAAATTAGGTTTCGGCTTCTTAACCTACAATAGGATGAAGAACAACTCTGCCCCCTCAAGAACATCTTTAACTACATGGAGAGCAGACTTGTTCGTCCCCTTCAAACCAGATAAAGTATTTCATGACCTGTATTCAGCCCTAGTTTGACCATCTTCAGCCTACAATCAATAAAAGCATGTTGCTCTGAGAGCCAATCCATGCCAAAGATCACGTCAAACTCTACTATCAGCAGTGGTGACGCTACTAAGTCAAAATCTTGACTTCATATCAGCACCTTAACGCAATAGACTCTATCTACGCGCATCGAACACCCATTAGGAAGCAACACATCCAATCTATCCTTCACTATAGAAGAAGGCACTCTGATATATGATATGAAGTCCTCTGACAAGAAGGAGTGTGAAGCTCTTGTATCAAACAGAGCTCGAGCCGGACAGTCAAAAAATATGACAAAGCCTAAAGCACAACAACGTACAACCAATGTATAAAATGTACGGTAGATAAATCATTATGGCTAAATCAATCTAACACATACCTATAACAACATCATGTTGTTTGATGGCCTCCTATTGGATAAGGTTGTAGACTCTTGGTTGGGCTGGAGCTTGATGGGATGTAGTTGACTCCACCGCCTTCCCTTTCTCAGCATAGGATGCTCCTGCCTCCTTCCCCGACTTGCCACTCCAACAGTCATAGGCTATATGACCCGGTTTGCCACAGTTATAATATAATGAATGGTCCTCCTCACCCTAATAAGGCTCTATAAGTAATTGTTGAATTAGTCAATACAGAAGTTTTGTGCTTCTGGTACAACTTCAGATGCCTAGACTTTGATGAACTTGGAACTTTAAATTTTGACATCTTCACAACCTACTCCTTCTTAACTTGAACCCTCTTCAGAATCTTCTGCATTGATCGGGATGTATTGACTAGGGTTAGAAAGCCTTACATCATATGACCTAAGAGTAGCCATCTCAGATCGTAACGCAATCCTTCGTAGAATTGATTGGTCTTGTATTCCTCATCCGCAAAAGTAGAACCAGCATATCGCCCCAATATTATGAAATCGTATAGGTAGTCGTCCACCCTACTTTCACCCCGAGTCAGACTCGAAAACTGATTCTCCATAGCTATCTTCTGCACTGACGGGATGAACCGATCTAGAAATATTCTCAAGAACTCTTCCAACGAGATATAGGTGAGTTGTTTTATAGCAAAGTCAAGCAGCTCTAACTTATCCGACCATTGTAAGAATCCTTTTTTTTAAACACCGGGGTCTTAGGCCCAGAACCGGCGCTTTGCGGTGACACCTTCACGCCTGGGAAGGTCATCACTACAAAACGCCGATCCTGCCGGCCAAATCGATCACAACTGTAGCAAAATAATAAAAGACAAGTCCATAGAAATTACATATATAAGTAAATAATCTCCACGAAGGGAGTGTCCGCAGATATATCAAAAATAGTAAATATTGGACTCATGCCCAGTACATCAAGTCCTCCATACATATCTTTCATCGCGGAAGCAAAACTAATATAACTAGTAGTGATCAGTACTCACAGTGTCTGTCGTCTGAACTTCGGTACTAGACTGCCCCATATCCAAGCGTGGCGACCTCCAGGGCTGCTCCTCCATGCTGGGCTCTACGGTCCTATAAAATGATGTGGTTCGAAAACCATTAGTCTAAAAGACTAAGTCCAATCATCCACGCCCCTTCCCCCATGGCTCCTAAGCACCGAGCGGGGAGAAGGAAAGGAGAGGACATGGTGGTGTAGAATAAAAAATAAGCAGATGGCGGCGAAACTAAACTAGCAGTTCCATAGTATATAAGATACATTGAAGGTAAAGAGACTGAAGAAGAAAAGTAACCTTAACTTATATGAAAACACATAAGCCAAGGGATCTGTTGTAGGGCTCCTATTGTATAAAAAGTCTCATACCAATTTATACGATAGGATGTCGGTTTTCTAGCAATCCAACATTTATATTTACCGGAAAAAAACCTTAACTTATAAGCACGCTCACGCAGACTTATAAACCAAGGGGCTGTTTTGCAGGGCCTTTTGTATAAGTGTCCCGTACCACTTATACAATAGGTGTCGGGTAATATGCAATGATTTTGCTATGAATTGTCATGATGTTAACATGCAAGTGCAACTCACCCACTCGACTCTGTATACACAGATCCTTAGTTCCGCCTTTCTGGAGCTGAACCTCCCAGGATACCTCCGTAGTGGCAAACGGAAGTGGTGGGTGGGGCCTCGCCCACCTCTAAACCGATAATTGCACTGCCAGTTAGACCTATCACACGCCTCAACACAGGTGCATTAAGCGGAGATCCTACTTACTCTTGCCGGCTGGCACACTGGACTTTATTTGTCCAAGTGCTAAACCACACTTGCCGAGTCAACCTATTTGCGTCGGTGCATCGACACTCCAACACTGAAGACCCACCACCTTATACTTTATGAACTTGCAATCTTAATGTATCACCACCGAGCTAATGCTTCTCGAACTAACCCGTCCGTCACACATATCCATCGAGCCAAACCTCCCCAGAGTATCCCGTCCGTCACAAACATCAACCGAGCCAAAGCTCGCCGGGCCAACCTGCCAATCACCAAATCCCCAGAGCCTATTGCCCGAGTGACCCAACCTAACACCATGAGACATCAAGGTGATTGAATGTGAAACCCTAGAGTTACTAGTTACTCTTGCATTCCCATTTTACCTATAGTTTAGGTTAGCCCAGGACTGCCCAAGGTATTCCCCATGAACGGCTATTGAGGTCCCTAGGAACTACGATAGGATTACGCCCAAAGCTCCCTTTCTCAAGGCACTTACTATTATTAGTTTCTATTAAATTTCCCAAACCCTTATTTGTTGTACTGGATCTAACCCTAGAGTATTTGACACTTCCTCCCCACGGGAAAGACGATCTTTCATCGATCTCAAGCACCACTTAACACTAGCCAATCCAACACTCTACTCATCCTAACTTCCAATGATGAACTCATTTTTTTTATCCAAACCAGCAACCATCTAACCCCAACTCATGTGCCCAAATTCATATTCCAAAAAAATTTCTGCTGTTTTACTAAATGCTGACCAACACAGCTATATGATGTGTAAAATGAGAGGTACTTAAAATATTCATTCAGAATCCCTATAATAATTAATGGAGGACTGTCATGATCTTCTTAGCCTAAATCCAGAATTTCATAGTTTTCCTAATTTATCTTGTAATTTATTTAATTACACTAGTAATCCAAAAACCCCATGTTGAACATGAGTACCAATTTCAAACACGAAAATGCTCCAAAAAATATATGATAAATTCCATATGACTATTTAACATAAAATCCAAAGTCTTCCAATTTTTCAGCAAGGTTTAAGCCCCTAATTCTAATTTTGAATGTAACCTATTTTTATCAATTTTAAGAGGCAAGTGCAGCAAAACTATTCCCAAAAATTCGAAAAAACTTCAAGGATGATTGTAAGGATATATATATTCTATAAGTCAAGTTTCATAATTTATCAACAAATAATGAGCTCTAAACAAAATTTTGAATAAGTATCCAAATTAATGAGCCTGTGAAGTAGGTACTGCAAAAATATATTCAAAAATTATAATAAAATTCATACATGATCATAATTGTATGAAACTTCTTTTTCTTAATTTGCATGACCTTCCAATGGACAGTGAGATCATAATATCCAGATAAATAAATAGGGCTAACTCATGCATTTATAAAGAAAGTGCTAAAATTAATGTTCCAAAATTCCCAATTAAATTACCAGAGGTTGATTCTACCCTTATGACCACACTACCCAAATTTCATTATTGTTCCATGAGTTTTAGTACCCTAATCTATCACTACCTGGTTTGCGCCCTAAACTAGGGTTAGGATTTTGAGGGGTATACCCTTTTCCAAATCCCCTAAAATTCTTACCATAGGGCTTTAGCTACCCTATTACCCTCCCTACCAAATTACATGTCCATACAAGGTCATTTGACCTCATGCCCTTCACAAGACACAAAAGCCCTTCCTTAGTGTTTGGTCTTAGGTCCTACGGTAAATCTATTCTAATCCACCCCATCTTCCATGGGAAGATGTTAAAATCCATTCCAAGTCAGTGGCCCCAATTTTAACCACTATTGAGGTGATTTGGCCACTCAAAACCCAAAGTGCACTTTTTGTCCTAAATACCCTTATTATGGCAAGGCTTGGGTATGTATGATTTCAATTCAAACCATATCCAATGAGATGAAATTTTAACCATAACCTTATAATGACCCCAAGCACCACCCACCAAAATTTGGGTGAGTTTGGAGGTCATTTGGTCCCTAAATTAATTTACCCTAGATAAATTATATAATTTCCAAACCTATAGAAACATTGTCCCCACAAATTCTCATTTTTTGGGCAGGCCTCGATATAGACTAGGGTGACTCCCTGTCCAAATTTCAAGTTATTTCGGCAAGGGATGAAGTGTGGGGACCCATTTTAATCTCTGTCTGACTCTAGGTATAGACCCCACCAAAATGAGTGCTCTGGTCAAACCAGACACCCAAATAGGTTCCAACTGATTTTGAATTAAATTAGACCCATAGGGCTACAATTTATGTGTTGACCATTTTCTATGAATTAGCCTCCAGGTATTTTTAATAATTAAAAACATTAAATGTATTATGTGTGACAGAAATGAAATAATCATACATCATAACCTATTGTTTAATTCATACTTGCACGAATCTTGATGCACATTTGGATGACATCACGTCATCGTCCCCACGCGCCAATAGCTACGATTCAACCCGCCTAGAGTAGTTTCCAAATGCCACCACCGGCCATCCGGCCACCTCCCTGGCCGGCCACCGCCGCCACCACCTCCGTTGAGCTGGTGGCACTCGCCAGGTGGCAGCACAGCCGCCGGAGAATCCTATTCCGGAGAACCTGATAGGTAAGTATTTGTGGAAAAATGTGGAGAAAAGCTCTCCCAATCGGGCTCAATTGAGTCCGAACCTTGGCCCTAAGTGTTGCTACGATCTACCCATGGAAGAAGGAGAGGAGGACCTGAATCGTGGCCTGAGAGCGGGTGTTGTGCCTCCTCGCCATTTCCGACCACCAAGCTTCGGCTCCTCTACAACCTCCACACCAACTCCTCTGTAATTGGAATGTGATCAGGGGAAACTCTTCCCCTTGCCCTGGTGAAGGTCTCTAATGAAGGAATGGGGGAGAGGAGGTTTGTAACTCCCCAATTCTTCATGACACCATTAAGGCCATTAATGGTGATTTTCGGTTTCACCAAATTTGAGGGGCTGAGCTACCCCTCTGGTCGGCCACCTCCTAAAAACTCCTCCCCTGCCTCCAAGGAGTTAAAGCCCCATCAAAAGGGGGAGTTATGGGGCCTCCATAGCCATGATGGCCATTAAGCTCCTCTTTCTCTCTCCTCCAAGCTTGGGTAACTCCCTCTTTCTCTCTCCTAGTCACCCAATTCTGAATTTGGTGGTCCGAAAATGTGTCTCACCACATTCTAGACAAATGGGCCACACTTGTCTAGGCCTAGCCGACTTGGATTGGGCTTGAGTTAGCCATTTAGGCTAGTTTGACCACTATGACCCAAGAGTTGACTTTGGTCAAATTAGCCACTAGGGCTGACCCCAATGGGTCCTTGGTGACCCATGGGCCTCCCTAAAGTCTAGAATTACTTGGGTAGGGTTAACTTGAACTCTGAAGGTCACTTTCCCCTTAGTTAGGGCACATTGACCAGTTTAGTACTAGGGATGACTTGGGTCAACATAGGCTCTAGAGTTGACCCCAATGGGTCCTAGGTGACCCATTGTGATGTAGCGGTAGTCCGTCATTCGGAGAGCGACACAGACACAAACTAGACCAACCATGCCCAACTCGTTGTAGTTCTACCGCACCTACACAAGCATCTATCGTGTCGTCACGGTTCGGCTCAAACGCAGCAAATTGGAACACACGGAGGAGTGATCGACTCTGAAATAACGATCAAGAAATAGAGTTGGATGATTCCCCAAATCAACATCAAGGTTGCCACTCCTTTTAAAGAGTAAAACCTTGGCTAGAGGCCAAGATCCACTCAAGCAAATAGGATCTACCCGATCTGTATTACAAAAGCTTTCAACGATGAAATCAATTTCAAATTTAGCAAGTGATCGTATTTAAAATCACGGAAACAACGGTTGCTTAACCTCCACACAATACCAAGCAAGAAAATCACAAAGATGAGGGAAGAGAAGTTACCCAACCCGTTTTCATGAACACACTAGATAAGGTGGGAGAATTACTCTCTCCACGGATCCACCGGCGTCGCACCGAATGGGTTGCAACCTTCTTCCTTGGAGTCGCACCGAAGGAAGCCACGCCGGCGTCGCACCGAAGTAGGGGAGGAAGCAAGTGGGCGGCGGCTTCACACCTTGGCCGGCGGCTAGGGGGATCTCCTTGGCCGAAATCTCTCAAATGAGGGATAGGGTTTCTTTTAAATCTCTCTAAAAAATCTCATTCTCATAAAAGGGGCTCCTTATATAGGAGTTACAACACACATCTAGCCATCCAAGATGGAGATGAAATCTCATCCATACAGGAGACTAAATACACACCAAATGTTTGATAAATGCAGGAAATAAATATTACAAAGTCCCAAAATGAATATTAAATTATTAACCAAGCTTGTAACAATTTATATTCTCATAAAAGTAATTAGAGCATGACATATGAATTAAAAAGTCTTCAAATGGGTTTAGCACACCGCGGGCAGAGGTTATAGTATTGTCATCAGTTAGCATCATCATGGCTCCGAAGGTCTTTATGTTGTAGCACCTCGGCAACTGGATCGTCAACAAGTGGAGGTAGCGGGGTGGCGGCATCAATCCTCCCCTCCTCAAAATTACGTATCTCCGATGCGTGGTCCTAGAGATAGCGATGGAGAAGGGAGTCTTCCAAGCATCGACGATCCGTCTCGAGGACCCAAGAGTCGTCCGAAGGGGGGCGGTCACACCAACGGATGAGGAAGCGGTAGGTAGCACCATCAGGAGTAACAAGTGGCGCAGCCGCCAGGATACTATCTGGAGTAAGGAATTTCTTAGGAAACCGGGGAAACATGTTAGCAGTAGGAGTAAAGGAATGCAACTCACCATCTGAGGAGATACCTGTGGGGACCGTAAGAGAGAGATAATTCGAACTACCACTCCCCAACCCATTAGAAAGTTCAGTGGAAGGAGGAGACGACAAAGAATTCAACTCCGGTGGAGGCGAAACAAACAGCGTCAAATCCGAGACATTAAAAGTGCGGGAGATACCCCAATCACCAGGCAAATCCAAAACGAAAGCATTGTCTCCTAGCTTCTTTATAATTCGTAAAGGGCCGGCGCGCTTTGGTGCTAACTTTTAACGGTGCCAGTTGGCAGTCGTTCGGGAACTAACCAGACTAAGACCAGATCGCCAATCTTAAAGTGTGACACTCTCCTATGTAGATTAGTGTGCGCTTGATAAGACTCGTATTGAGAAGCCAAGGTATCCCGTATACGTGCATGTAGGTCCTGAACATGTTGGGCGAAGGATTGTGCAAACTGACTTTCTTTGTACGCTGGGGGCAATGGAACCAAGTCAAGTGGCACCGGCGCCTTGTACCCGTGAACAATCTCGTTCGGAGACATACCCGTGGACCTATTTTTGGAATTGTTGTAGGCTAATTGGGCACGGGGAAGAAGTAGATCCCAAGTACCCTTGTGGTCACTTACAAGACATCTTAGAAGATTTCCCAAGCTTCTATTAACCACTTCCGTCTTCCCATTGGTTTGGGGATGATAGGTGGCGGAAACCAATAATTTGGTACCCATTGAAATCCATAGTGTTTTCCAGAAATAACTCATAAACTTGACATCTCTATCCGAGACTATTGTCTTCGGCACTCAACGGTGGCTAACAACGTTAGTAAAATATAATTTTACAATGTGAGATGCATCGTTAGTCTTACTACACGGAAGGAAATACGCCATTTTAGAAAACCTATCCACAACTACGAAAATAGAATCGTGACGTCAAAAAGTGATGGGAAGGCCTAAAATGAAATCCATACTAACGTCATCCCATGGTGTGGAAGGTATGGATAGATGTGTGTACAACCCAACATTAGATTTAGTCCCCTTAGAGACTTGACATGTACGACAACTACTCACTACTCCCCCAACCATTGCCTTAAGTTTAGGCCAATAAAATTTCTCCTCAACGAGTGCAATGGTTTTATCCCGCCCAAAGTGCCCACTCAAACCGCCGCTATGTAATTCCCAAATAATGTGATGTCGTAACGAGGAATGCGGAATACACAACTTTTCGTGCCTAAAAAGATAACCGTCCCGAATAGTAAAGGTCGAAATAGTCGTAGGAGAGCTGTCCTGGGCGGATAGATACATCTCTTGAAAATCCGGGCAAGTGGCGTATTGATCTTTAATGCGCTCGAACCCTATAACGTGGACTTGCATGGTGGATAACAATAGGGTAAGGTGGCTAAGAGCATCGACAACGCGATTATCGGACCTCTTAAGGTGTTTGAGTGTAAATGTGTATCCCTGTAAGAAGGCTACCCACTTAGTGTGATGCGGACTGATTCTGTGCTGACCGTTTATGATGCGCAAAGATTCATGGTCGGAGAGGATCACAAACTCCTTGGAGAGAAGATAGTGCCTCCAATGATGCAAACAACGCACAATGACATAAAACTCCCTATCGTAGTTTGAATAATTCAACTTGGCGCCCACTAACTTCTCACTAAAGTAACTGATTGGGTGACCTCCCTGACTTAAGACACCTCCTATTCTCTCCCCAGATGCATCGCATGTAAGCTCAAAGACCTTGGTGAAGTCTGGTAGACGTAACACTGGCGCCTCAGTCATAAGCTTCTTAATATGTTGGAAGGCAGAGGTGGCGGACTTCGTCCATGTAAACTCACCCTTCTTCATGCAATCACTAATAGGGGCCATAATACTAGTAAAGTCCCGAATGAAATGACGATAGAACGTATCTAATCCATGAAAAGTACGCATCTCCCGTAGGCTAGTGGGTTCGGGCCAATCCCTTATCACTTGAACCTTTCTATGGTCGACTCGTATACCCTCAATCCTGAATATATAGCCTAAGAACTCTACATCAGGAACATTGAACGTGCACTTCTTAAAGTTCAGAAATAATGTCTCCTTCCGCAAGGTGGAAAGAATCACCCATATGTGGGAGATGTTGTCGGCAACGGTGGTGTTATAGACTAGGATATCATCGAAATAAACTACCACAAATTTCCCCATATATGGCTGAAAGATGTGTGTCATCATCCAGGAGAAGGTGCTGGGGGCATTGGATAACCCGAAGGGCATCATAAGCCACTCATATAATCCATCTTTAGATTTAAACATCGTCTTCCACTCATCTCCATCACGGATAATAATCTGGTGATGCCCACTCTGTAAATCTAACTTCGAAAAGATGGTGGCGCTAGATAAGACATCTAAGAGGTCATCTAATCACGTGATAGGAAACCTATACTTGATGGTAATCTTGTTGATAGCACGGCTATAAATGCACATCTGCCATGTTCCGTCCTTCTTGGGGGCAAGCAGGGCTAGGATGACACATGGACTCAGACTAGGCCAAATGAACCCCTTCCTTACCAAGTCCTCAATCCGGGTCTATAGTTCCTCATGGGCAGCGGGATGGAGTCTATAATGGGGATGGTTGGGTAGTGACAAACCGGGGATAAGATCTATCGCATGCTATATATCCCGAAGCGGGGGTAATTACGAGGGTAGATCATCCGGGTAAACATCCTTATATTCTTCTAGCAACTCCCGTAGCCCTCTAATTAAATCACCCATCACTCCCGTATCAGTCCTCGTGCTCATAATTACGAGTGCAAACATTACTCCATCAAGAAATGGATCCTTAACAAAATCTTTCCTACCCACAAGACTCAACGCCTTCCTCTCAACCGGAACATTAGTGTCCTTACTCGGCCCTGCAGGCTCCTTTAAAACGGTCGGCCTCAACGTAATGACCTTGCCATTAAATTTAAATTCGTACGTGTTGGCTCTCCCAAAGTGTGTCACATCACGGTCGTAAAGCCAAGGGCGGCCTAACAACACGTGACAAGAGTCCATAGGGAGGACATCACACCACACCTCATCTGTATAGGACTTAAACGAGAGGGGCACTAGGCAGCGCTTGGTGACCGGAACGGTAACCTTGTTAATCCAAGCTACCTGAAATGGAGTTGGATTGGGGTTGTGTGGTCAGGTCCATACGTGTAACGGCATTTTCGGAAATGACGTTCACACAACTACCACTATCGATGATCAACTTGCACAACTTCTCACTACTCTTAAAAATCAATGAAAATATATTCGTCCGCTTCCAGTCATCTAGCAGGCGTGGATTGGTCAACATACAATGCATCACCATAAGGGGGAGTCGTCCTCCAAATCACTTGGGACTCCATCCGGGTCACTCTCTTTAGCGGCCTCGTAAAGTAGGTCAGCGGGATCAGTTGCCGAATCTAATAGGGCTAAGGCCTTAGTCTTAGTCGGGCATTCAAAGGCATAGTGGCCCTGGACAACGCAAGCATAGCATGTCGTATTGGACTTACTAACCTTTCCTATGGGGATATGCTCACTGGAGGGATTCTTAGCATTTCTAGCCGTGATAACTACCGATTTAGACTCATTGGACCGAAACATTCCTTTGTCCTGATATGTGGATGAGGATGCCGTCGACTTTCCTTTTGCGTTGGAATAATGGGAGTAAGGCATAGAGGCTAAATGTTTTTCAATGTTGAGGGCGGCATTGAAAGTTGTGTTCAAATCCGTATGTCCGTAGCATAGGAGTTTCCTTGTCGTAGGGTGGCAAGCTCATCAAACATCTGTGTGTGATGGTATGCTGGAACGTACTGATCGGTCAACAGGTTCTTCATGACGGCCCATCCAATAAGTGGGACCCCATGCCCGATTCCTAGCCTACGCTCCTCGTTCAGCAAATAAGTTTTGGTACGACCAGTTAACTTCATCCTGGTAACCTGGACCTTCTGCCGGTCCATAAGGGTGTGCCACTCGAAGTAGCACTCAATATCCATAAACAAAAAGTAAGGAAGATCTAGGGATCTCCCAAACCATCATAAGTGGGGGCGTCAATATTAATGGTTCTAGTAAGATTAAAGTCACGCTCGGGGCGTTGTTCTCGAGGAGGCACTCATGGGGAGTCTCCATCAGAATCCGAATCATGGGCCGGTTGATGCCGGTTCGGCTGCCCAACATTAACGGGTGGTGGCGGAGGTCCTTGGTTTGGTGGATGAGGACCGCCTTGATTTAAAAGAATTTGTGCTAACATGGCCCTAAGCCCGGTCATATCATTTCGCAATCCCTCTATGGCCTCAGCATTGGGATCCATGTGTTCATTTGTAGCCATCCTAGACGACGAAGGTGTAGTGTACTCCGTTCCTAGTCTAGTGCGCATACATGTTTAGAAAATATTTTGGAAGATAGTTTTTCCTAGGGCTGTACCTATATGGAAGACAAAATTATTTTTATATTTTCCCGAAGTGATTAAAATGTATATCGTATAAAACGTTTTTAAAAATATTTTGCTGAAAACTAAACTTTTTAGAGCGCTATTGGAAGACCAGAATTTTTTTTTTGTTTGGACAGTGCGTGTTAAGAAATCTCAAGCGAGGACGTGTCAACTATGAAGTTGCCACAACCAGCTTTGATACCAAATTGACGTAGCAGGAGTCCGTCATTCGGAGACCGACACAGACACAAAGTTGACCAACCCTACCCAACTCGTTGTAGTTCTACCGCACCTACACAAGCATCTATCGTCACATCACGGTTCGGCTCAAATGAAGCAAATTGGAACACATGAAGGAGTGATCGACTCTAAAATAACGATCAAGAAATAGAGTCGGATGATTCCCCAAATCAACATAAAGGTTGCCACTCCTTTTAGAGAGTAAAACCTTGGCTAGATGCCAAGATCCACTCAAGCAAAAAGGATCTACCCGATCCGAATTACAAAATCTTTCAACGATCAAATCAATTTCAGATTTAGCAAGCGATCATATTTAAAATCACGGAAACAACGGTTGCTTAACCTCCACACAATACAAAGCAAGAAAATCACAAAGATGAGGGAAGAGAAGTTACCCAACCCGTTTTCATGAACACACAAGATAAGGTGGGAGAATCACTCTCTCCACGGATCTACTGGCGTCGCACCGAATGGGCTGCAACCTTCTTCCTTGGAGTCTCACTGAAGGAAGCCACGCCGGCGTCGCACCGAAGTAGGGGAGGAAGCAAGGGGGCGGCGACTTCACTCCTTGGCCAGCGGTTAGGGGGATCTCCTTGGCCGAAATCTCTCAAATGAGGGATAGGGTTTCTTTTAATTCTTTCTAAAAAATATCATTCTCATAAAAGGGGCTCCTTATATAGGAGTTACAACACACATCTAGCCATCCAAGAATGAGATGAAATCTCATCCATCCGGGAGACTAAATACACACCAAATGTTTGATAAATGCAGGAAATAAATATTATAAAGTCCCAAAATGAATATAAAATTATTAACCAAGCTTGGAATAATTTAAAATTATCATAAAAGTAATTAGGGCATGATATATGAATTAAAAAGTCTTCAAATGGGTTTAGCATGCCGCGGGCAGAGGTTGTAGCATTGTCGTTCGTTAGCGTCGTCATGGCTCCAAAGGACTTTATGTTGTAGAGCCTCGACAACTGGATCGTCAACAAGTGAAGGTAGCGAGGTGGTGGCATCACATTGACCTCACCCTAGGGTTAGGAGGACATGAGTGAGATGTACGTGGCTAAGGGGAGGTCAGTTGACCCATTATTGTTTAGTTTGACCCATTGTAGGTCTGTTTGACACATTTAGGATTAGAGTTGACTTTTGTCAACTTAACCACTTTGACTGCCCTCCATGGGTCCTTAGTGACCCATTGACCCCGCTTTAGGTCTAGGAAGACCGTGGTAGGATTGGTTGGGCTTTACTAGGGCACACTGCCCTTAGTTAGGGCACCTTGCCCAATTTAGGTCTCGGGTGGTTCTCGGTCAACTTGGCAACCATGTGTCGACTCCAATGGAACCTTATGGCTTTAATGGGCTTCCCAATGGATTGGTGAGATCATGGTGGGATCTTAGAGTCACGGTAAGCCTCATCATCATCCTAAACTAGGGTTTAGGAATCTACTATTTGTAGGCCATATTGATCTTACCTACATTCCTAGGTTCATTTGGCCTTCTTGGGCTTCCTAGTGTTTTGTCATGACCTAGTCATGACAAAACCACTCCTGGGGGTCTAGTTGCATGAGGGATGTTACAAATCCCAATATATAAACAAAAAAATTTCGTCCTCGAAATTCTAGTTAGGCATACGGGGTTTCAAGTGTGAAAGGAAAAATTGTAACATCCCGAGTGCTGTGAGCATACCTGACTGAAAAGCTCTGGGTACCTCTGTTGCATAGAGTCTCGAGGCTCCCTTGTGTGCTCCTCTCATCCTTGATTCCTCCACAGGACCTTGACCAATGGAACCTTCTTGCGGTGTAAGACTCGTATTACCGTGTAGTCAATCTGGATTGGTTCTAGGTGAACCGACCGATCTGATGCTACCATCTCATCCGTGGCCGTAATCTACTACTCCAGGCGTAGTAGAGCCCTCGTAAGAGAGGATACATGGAACACATCGTGCAGGCTCGCCAACTCAGGTGGCAGCTCCAGCCTGTAAGCCAAGGGACCGATCTGCTCTCGGACCCTATAAGGCCCCATATATGTTGGGCTGAGCTTCTTCGCCCGACCGCGTACCCGTGAAACCCCATGCATCGATATGATCTTCAAGAACACCTGGTACCCCACTGGAACTCCACCTGACGATGCTAAGCATCGTAATACTTAGTCTATTGGCTCTGTGCCTCTAGCATCCTGTCCCATATCAACCTCACCTAAGCCTCGGTGTCTTCAACAAACTCCGAAACCAATGCGTTCATATCCTCATCCTGTATCCATGACAGTGGATTCCTACAGCTCCATCCGAATAAGGCCTCATAAGGAGTCATCCTTATGCTGGACTGGTAGTTGTTATTATATGAGAACTCGATCAGTGGCAACAGATTCCCCCAAGGCTCACTGCGATCTAATATACAAAGTCGCAGCAGATCTTCCAAAGTCTGGTTGGTGCGTTTCGTCTGCCCATCAGTCTGGGGATGAAAAACTATATTGAATGTTAGCGGAGTGCCCATGTAAGTCTGCACTGATCTCCACTCCCTGGACTTAAACCGTCTATCCTGATCCGATACAATCGACCTGGGTACGCCATGATAACGGACAAACTACTCCACGAATTTCCGAACCAGCACAACAACCGAGTCATCCTTTCTGATCGGAATAAATCTGGCTACCTTTGTCAGCCAGTCGACGATCACCCAGATTGAATCGTTTCCCATCCACGACCGGGGAAGCCATGTATGAAGTCCATCGCAATATCATTGAACTTCAACTCCGGCACTGGGAGTGGCTGCAACAACCCTGCGGGGTTTCTACACTCTGCCTTCACCAACTGGCACGCCTCGCAGTGGGTCATGAAGTATGTGATATCCCTTTTCATGCCCGGCCAGTACATGGTCTTCTTTAGATCTGCAGTCATCTTTGTAACTCCCGGGTGTACTGAATACCGACTGTACTGAGCCTCCGTCTTGATATCTTCCCGGACTTGGACTCCCTCTGGTATGTAAACCTATCCTCTGAAACACACTAGGCCATCCCTCAGTGTGTATTGACCAGCAGTGCCTGCCTCTAAGACCTGAAAAATCGTCTCTAGCTTGGCATCCTGCCTCTGCCCATCTCTAACTCGGTCTCAAATGTCATCTGTGGCAACCAACAATGCTAGGTACTCCTAGTACAGCTCTGGGTGATCCTCGGATACCAAGGATATCTGCATCTTGTCAAACATCTGGACCAACTCTAAGGTCATCAACTGCGGTCCTGCTCCAGAGTTTGTGGCCTTCTAGCTCAGCGCATCTACCACCACATTCGCCTTCCCTGGGTGGTAGTGCATCTCATACTGGTAGTCTGCTAGAAACTCCACCCATCGTCTCTTCCTGATATTCATCTCCTTCTACGTGTCCACATACCTCAAGTTCTTGTGATCGGAGTAAATGTCGCAATGGACACCATACAGATAGTGCCGCCAGACCTTAAGAGCAAATATGACCGCTCCCATCTCTAAGTCATGAACAAGGTAGTTCTGCTCATGCTTCTTCAGCTGTCGTGAGGCGTACGCTATCACATGACCATTCTGCATCAGCAATGCACCCATGCCCTGGTAGGAATCGTTGGTGTAGACCTGGAATCCTTCTTTCCCCAAAGGAAGGGCAAGTATAGGAGCCGAGGTGAGTCGATCCTTTAGCTCTTGGAACGCCACCTCGCACTGCGGGGTCCAAACAAAGGGCGCATCTTTCCTCGTAAGGGATGTGAGTGGAAGGGCAATATGAGAAAATCCCTCCACAAACTTCCGGTAGTAACCGGAAAATCCTAGAAAATTCTGCACGACTGTGGTCGACTTCAGCTGCGGCCAATCCCAAACTGCTTGAATCTTGGCCGGGTCCACTGCCAACCCAACACCACTGATGATATGGCCTAGGAAGGCCACCTCCCTTAACCAAAACTGGCATTTGCTGAACTTCTCATAAAGTTGGTGCTCCCGCAGTCTCTCTAGGGTCAGCGTCAGATGTCGTGTGTGCTCCTCCTCTGTCCTCGAGTAGATGAGGATGTCATCAATAAACACGATGATGAACATCCAAATATGCCTCGAACACCCGATTCATGAGGCTCATGAATGCTGAAGGTGCATTTGTGAGCCCGAAGGGCATCACGGTAAACTCGAACAGTCCATATCTACTACTGAAGGCAGTCTTTGGAATGTCCTCTTCCTGAATCTGCAGCTAGTAGTAGCCCAACCCCAAATCCCTTTTTGAAACTAAATGCGCCCCCTCCAGCTGATCAAACAACTCATCTATCCTTCGCAATGGATAGGTATTCCGGATTATCAGTCGGTTCAGTGCTCGGTAGTCGATGCACAATCTAAGTGTCCCGTCCTTCTTCTTGATGAACAACACCGGGGCTCCCCATGGTGAAGAGCTTGTTCGGACAAATCTGGCTTCCACTAGTTCCTGGAGCTGGCTCTAAAACTCTGTCAGCTCCTTCGGGGCGATCCGGTAAGGGGCTCTAGATGTCAGCTTAGCCCCCGGCACCAACTGTATCCAGAAATCCTGCTTCCGGTGCGGGGGGTAGCCCTGGCAGCTTCTCTGGAAATACGTCGGCAAAATCTCGCACCACCGGGATATCCGAGATGGAACCCTTGGCCTCAGTCATTTCAAACAACACTTCATACACTTCATCCCCCTATAAGTGGGCCTTGACGGCCTGCACGGATGATAGCAAGAGAGGGGGAATAGGTCTAATACCTTCGATGATGCTGTAGGAATCCCCATGCCTCACAGTTATCCTCTTTAATAGGCAGTCAATCTGAGCATTGTTCCAATAAAACCATATCATGCCTAGGATCAAGTCAAAGACTGGCATCTTCAGGACCATCGCTGGCGCTTCAAATGTCTTCCAGCCGATCTCCACCTCCTTGTTGCAGTGGGCGGAGGTGAATAACTCTGATCCGTCTGGTAGCCGTATCCTCATCATCAGGCATGTGAATCACTCCACGCTTTCGAGCCCTTCTACGAAGGCTTCCGACACGAACGAGTGCGAAGCACCCTATCGAACAATGTATAGGCGGGCTTGCCGCTGATGAAAACTATGCCTTGGGTAGTTTAAAGTCTTAGAAATCTAATTATGGTTTTCTTTCCTAGTTTATCAGTTCTATATTAATAACTCTAATTATCTAGGAAAGAGAAAACTTAAAATTAACTGGCGTACCTGTGATCACCTGCTCCGAATTCCATTGTTGAGTCAGATCCAATGCATATACTTGCTCCCTCTCCTGCCTGCGGTCTCGGCCTTGGTATCCACGACCTCGACCACGTCCTCGCCCTCCAAAATACTGAGCTGGCGGGGCAGCCGGTGGTGCTGGTGGTGGTGCCACCCTCATGGGGCAGTTCCTCCGGACATGCCCCACCTGATGACAATTGAAGCATTCTGGCGGGGGATATGCTATACCCCTAATTCTCTGCACCTCCCGTATCTGAGGTGGCTGGGGGGCCACCACTACTACTTCCCTGTGCTCCTATCTCACCTCTTGATGATGCTGGTCTTCTGCTCTTCTCCAATCTGTGATGCGGCCCCGCTGCTGATCATTTCTGACTCCCCGGCCCTGATCCTCAATTGGTCGCTTCCTGCCTTGGGTAGTATGCCAATCTGCCTCGATCCTTTTTGCCATCTCCAATATCCGAGGAATAGGCCCGTCGGACACGAACAACAGGGCCTCCCTCAAATCCTCTCGCAGGCCCATATAGAACCTCTTAGTATAACCTGCCTCATCCAATTGATAAGAATCCGCAAACCGGGCTAGGTGGTTGAACTCCCGATGATACTCCACCACTGTCTTGCTACCCAATCTCAACTATCGAAATCTATCTCCCAGCTCGTCTCTGGCCGACTGCGGAACAAAATGCTCCAATAGTTCGGCCCTGAACTCCCCCCAAGCAATCTCTGCAGCCTCTCTATCAGCAAACGTCGTGTTCAACGATATCTTCCACCATCTCTTGGCATGGGACTCTAAGCAAGAGATAACCAAGGGAAGCCTCTCCTCCCATGAGCATCGGATCCCAGTCAGCATCTCATACATGATGTCCAACCACTACTCCATCCAAACAGCCGACTATGTCCCCAGGTAGGATGGGGGATAGAGTCCTCAGAAAATACTCAAACAGTTGGCCCCCGGGTTTGGCTGCGGAGACGGAACCTGTTGAGCCCTAGAAGCCTCCAAGATAGCTGCAGAGTCTGCCCTATCTCTGACTGTAGGAATGGAATGGGGACCGGTGGAGGTAGTGCAACATTTGGAGTCTGCTGGACTCCGCCCTATGGCGTAGGATGTGTTGGGGGCTGCGTAACGAACTCCATTTGTAAGTAATCGACTCTAACCTAATTAAAAGTGGATAATTTACATATGATCCCCCCATATGGGCACACCACTACTTCCGCTGCTTAGTTTGTCCCCAAACTAAACTCGCGCGGGGGTGGCCCAAGGGTTATGGACTGCCACTTTTCGATTGAGGTCTGCTCTGATACCACTTATAAGACCGTTTTTTTTTTAAAACACTGGGGTCATATGCCTAGAATCGCCGCTTTGCGGTGACACCTTCATGCCCGGGAAGGTCATCACTACAAAACACCGATCCTGCCGGCAAAATCGATCACAACTATAGCAAAATAATAAAAGGCAAGTCCATAGAAATCAAATATATAAGTAAATAATCTCCACGAAGGAGTGTCTGTCACAACCCGCATTTTCTCACAAATAAAATTGTATCAGAGCAAGAGAAAATACGTGTCATGATGCCACGTCGTGCAGGGGATAACATCACACGTTCAGGCAAAACTCCAGACTCTACATCTTTAAAGAAAATGATAATTTATTATGAGGGAAAATCAGTTAAATTTGACGGTTGTATCCCTCAGCACAGTGGATCAGCTATTACACAATTAAAATATATCGATACACAATGGAAAATATTTTGGTTAGGTTGAATTGACATCCTAAAAGAGCAGAAGTGTCCCCGAGGGACGACTCATGGTAAGCAAACCTCTAAATTTAATATAGTATAAGAATATCCTTTATGTTACTAGGGAAAGTAGTGGTTTAGTTTTATAAAATGAAGTGCATGAGATATATATAACAATGTTGTTTGTGTTTAAAATACTTAACATGCAACCTAGCATAAAGAATTCCCAGAAAACAAGTGAACAACCTCTAACAAGGCAAAAATAGCAGTTTTAGTTCATACCCAGCATCATAAGTAAGCCACCAGTGGGCGTCAACAACCTGACACGAACCCACGGGTGAGTATGCATGTCTATGCAGAAAGGAAGAAAACTACCTTAGAAGATGAGGAACAACAATCTCAGCTACCCAAGAGGCCACAAGTAAGCTCCACAAGAGTACTCGCCGCTTTACCAGCTACAACCTGAACCTGAGGCATTCAAAGAAAGAACACCTCAGCAAGTACAAAATCCAAAGAACTGGGGCATTATATTCATAAGCAATAAAAGAAGGGGGTTTACCAGCCATGCAACAAAGATGCTATGAAAAAGAGCAGAAGGAAATAATCAAGACAGTAAGAAGAAACACTGCCCAAAGAGCAGTAAAAACACACCAAGTGTGAACATAAATAGCAACATGCTCTGCTAATTACCTGCAGTAGCATCAAGGCAAACATAAGCCAAAAGAAATAGCCACTAGAAAGGAACTAATAGTCCTAACTTGTGAATCATCAGCAGTGGTAAAGCCATGGGTCTGTGTTGGTGACCAAAAATAGTCCTCATCCAAACAACCAGACCCAAAAATACTCAAGGGTTCAACGGTGGCAGCCCTAAGGTCCAACACACCAACATAACCAGCCCAAATAGAGGCCAAAATGGTGACAACACACCAAAACAACCTGCCCATCCCGGGGTCAAAATGGTGGTGACCAAGGCTCTAAACCAGACCACCCCTCATAGAGCCATCAAACAAAAACCACTTTCCATAATTCACGACTTGGCCTTCAAAACCAGCCGAGAAACATCAACAACCCGAAATAAAACCATCCTAACCACCTCAGGAGAAAACACCAGCCTAAGGAGAAAGGCGTCGAGTCCACTCAACACCAAGCCAGAACGCGTCGAGTCCCTCTCGACACTAAGCACAAGGTGTCGAGTCCCTCTCAACACTAAGCAAGAAGGTGTCGACACAAAGCCAAAAGGTGTTGACACAAAGCCAGAATGTGTCGAAACAAAGCCAGCATGTGTCGACACAAAGCCAGCATGTGTCGACATAAAGCCAGCATGGGTCGACACAAAGCCAGCATGCGTCGACACAAAGCCAGCATGTGTCGACACAAAGCCAGCATTTGCGACACAAAGCCAGCATGTGTCAACACAAAGCCATCATGTGTCGACACAAAGCTAGCATGTGTCGACACAAAGCCAGCATGTGTCGACACAAAGCCAGCATGTGTCGACACAAAGCCAGCATGTGTCGACACAAATCCAGCATGTGACGACACAAAGTCAGCATGTGTCGACACAAAGGCAGCATGTGTTGACACAAAGCCAGCATGTGTCGACACAAAGCCAGCATGTGTCGACACAATGACAGCATGTGTCGCACAAAGCCAGCATGTGTCGACACAAAGCCAGCATGTGTTAACACAAAGCCATCTTGTGTCGACACAAATCCAGCATGTGTCGACACAAAGCCAGCATGTGTCGACACAAAGCCAGCATGTGTCGACACAAAGCCAGCATGTGTCGACACAAAGCCAGCCTGTGTCGACACAAAGCCAGCTTGTGTCGACACAAAGCCAGCATGTGTCGACACCAAGCCAGAATATGTCGACACAAAGCCCAGGGCTTAGAGAAAAAATAAAATTCTAATTCCTCTTTCTACCCCTTCTACACGGCTATAGCTATCCCCCAAGCTAGGCTAATACTAGCAAACTAAAATCCTACCTCCAGCCACCTCCTGGACACAAAACAGTGAAAAGAAGAGAGACAATAAATTAAAACTGGACAAAATTGAGCAAGATCTAGCTGGGATGAAAACTGCAGCAACCCTAGCTTCTAGGAAAAAGAATGAATGAGCTACTACAACAAGATTAATTGGAGTAAAAAAAATCAAGGTTGGCAAGGGCAAAGGGATCCACTTGCCTCTACCTCCAAGAAACAGCAGCTGTCTTCCAAAATTCGGCACCAGCAGCAAGGTCAGCCACCTAAGAAAAAACTTTGGAGCTTTTAGAGGGAAGAATGGGTGAACCCGAAAAAAAACCCTTGCTTCTAAGACATCTCTAGAGCAAGAAATTCTTACCTAGGGAGGAAGATCCGGGGGAGAGCAGTCCAAATCTTCCCTTCCCCGAGAAAAACGAGCTCTAAACCTCCAGAAATCATCGGCCGAAGCTACAACACTTCTGTCGCCCGTCTCCTTTCGTAAGAAGCTAACTGACTTCTTTTGGGGAAGATGAAACCAGCTAAGCTATTATATATTATATCCAGCCACTATAGCTATTACATTATTAATATCCATATAAAATTTGGCCAATAAGCTAGGAGCTATCCGCTGGAATCTAAAAGCAGCAACTAAAATACACTATATCTTAAGTATATAAAACTTCTGCCACTATACCATATTAGAGCTTAATATAATTTTATTTAAAGATTAAATAATACAATAGAATAAAATGTCAAAACGTCGCGAAAACCCAACTATCTCGGAATTTAACGAAATTCACACCGTAGCTAAACACCCACACTACAAAAATAACGGTGAAGTCGAAAACAACATCTGACGATCAAAACTCGGGTTAACACCTCCCGAAGCCAAAGTACAAGAATTCGCTAAAAGGCTCCACCGAGCCCCCAAAACAGACTACGGCTAGCTGGGGAACCTTGCCAACAGGCGACAAACAAGCCACTCAAAGAACCTAAAGAGCTGAGACCACGCTCTAACGACGGCAAAAGGCCGGAAACGCTTCATAGTAATGCCAAACAAAGATTATAAAAATCACAGAAAAACCGAGGGCGTTACAACCACTCCCCCTACAAGAAAGTTTCGCCCCGAAACTTTACACACAACACTTCTATCAAGAAGGAAAAGAAATAGCCAAGCAAGAGCTATAGTAGAAAATACAAAACATACCAAGCACAAGTCAGGGAAACAGATGAGGGTAAGCCTTCCTCATAGCCGACTCTAGCTCCCACGTCGCGCTTTCCACGTCCTGGTTCCTCCATAAAACTTTCACCATAGGAATCCTCTTCCTCCGCAACACGCGATCCTGAGAATCCAAAATGCAGACAAGCACCTCCACGTAAACAAGATTTGGCTCCAATTGTGGCACAGAATCCAAATCCTGCCTGTCACTCTGCACACATTTCCGCAGCTGGCTAACGTGAAAAACATCGTGCACGCCAGGAAAATTCGCGGGCAACGCCAACTTATAAGATGACACACCAACCCGCTCAACAATCTTGAATGGTCCCACAAACCTTGGGTCTAACTTCCGATCTCTACCAAACCTCTTAATGCAAACCATTGGGGAAACTTTAAGAAATACCAAGTCCCCCACTGCAAACTCCAAATCTGATCTACGCCGATTGGTGTTCTTCTCATAACGTTCTCGAGCTATCCGAAGCTTCTCTCGAATAAGCTTTACAGCAACTTCCATTTCTTCTAGTGCATCTAGACCCAACAAAGATGTCTCGCCAACCTCAGTCCAAAAGAGGGGAGTTCTGCAGTGTCTCCCATACAGAGTCTCAAAAGGAGCCATTTGCAAGCTTTCTTGACAACTGTTATTATAGGCAAACTCCATAAGCCGCAAACGCTCATCCCATGCTCCTCTGTGGTCTAAAATGTAGCATCTGATCATATCCTCTACTATCTGATTAACTCGTTCTGTCTGACCATTAGTCTGCGGGTGGTAAGCCGTAGAATATCTCAAATCCGTACACAAACCTTCTTGCAAACTCTTCCAGAAGTGAGATGTAAACCGTGAGTCTCGGTCTGAAATAATGCTGACTGGAACACCATGCAATCGGATAACTTCATTCAAATATAGCTCAGCTATTTTCTTCATCGGATAGTCGATCTTAAAAGGTACGAAGTGAGCACACTTCATTAATCTATCGACGATCACCCAAACTGTATCATATGCCCTAGGAGATCTCGGTAAACCTGTGATGAAATCCATCGAAATGCTTTCCCACTTCCAAGTCGGAATCTCCAACGTAGTCAACTTGCCACCAGGACTACCATGATCGGCCTTAACACGCTTGCAAGTATAGCACTCAGAGACAAAACTGGCTACGTCTCTCTTCATCCCATTCCACCAGGCAATTTGCTTTAAGTCATGGTACATCTTGGTAGATCCTGGATGGTAGGCAACGCTCGAATCATGTGCTTCTCTACATAACATAACTTGGATATCCAAAATGGCGGGGATACAAAATCTGTCGCAGTACATTAAGGTACCCGCATCATCAATCGAGAAATCTGGTAACTCCCCTTTCTCAGCTCTAAGATATAAATGCAGCAGAACTGGATCATCTTTCTGATGCAACCTTGTAAGCGCAATCCAAGAAGGCTCTGCTACTACCAAACTACTCTACAAGTCGAATAGCCCCATAAAAATATCCATCAAGAGAAATTCTTCCGCTAATAGCTCGGTGGAGAGATTAAAAATCTTCCCCATCTTCCAACTTAGGGCATCGGCCACCACATTAGCCTTGCCCGGATGGTACTGGATCTCAACATCGTAATCGGCAACATACTACAACCATTGCCATTGGCGCAGATTCAATTCCTTCTGGGTGAAGACGTACTTTAAGCCCTTATGATCGGTAAAAATCTTGCACTATGCGCCATAAAGCAGATGTCTCCACAACTTCAACGCAAAAATCATAGCTGCAAACTCTAAATCATGTGTAGGGTAGTTCTTCTCATGAGTCTTCAGTTGCCTCCCATACACAAGCTTTACCGCCTTGCATCAACACGCAATCAAGCCCAACATGCGATGCATCCACAAAAACATCAAAATCAATGCCCTACGTAGGCACGGTGAAAATGGGAGTAGTGCACAATCTATTTTTGAGCTCTAGGAAGGCTTCCTAACACTTCTCGTTCCAAACAAAAGCCACATTCTTCTGAGTCAACCTCGTCAAAGGTGCAGTCAAGGTAGAAAAACCTTCCACAAACCGCATGTAATAGCCGGCCAACCCAAAGATGCTCCTAATCTCTTTGGGTGTGACAGGTCTACTCCATTCCATCACTGCAGCTATTTTCTCTGGGTCGATTGAAATCCCATTCTTATTAACCACATGGCCCAGAAATGAAACCTGAGGCAACCAAAACTCGCACTTGCTCAGTTTGGCGAATAGCTTGTGGTCCCTCAAAGCAGATAAAACCAAACGCAGATGTTGATCATGCTCCTCAGCATTGCGGGAATAGACTAGAACATCGTCGATAAACACGACCATAAACTTATCCAAGAAGTCCATGAACACCTGGTTCATCATATCCATAAAGGCTGAGGGCGTGTTGGTCAAACCAAACGACATAACCAGAAATTCAAAATGACCATATCTCGATCGAGAAACAGTCCGCGGAATGTCTGACTCGCGGATCCTGAGCTGATGATAGCCGGAACGAAGATCAATCTTAGAAAATACCGCGAAACCGTGCAACTGATCAAACAAATCGTCAATCCTTGGCAGAGGATACCTGTTCTTAATAGTAACCTTGTTTAACTCTCTATAGTCGATGCAAAGCCTCATTAATCAATCTTTCTTCTTTACGAATAGAACAGTAGCACCCCAAGGCGACAAACTTGGCCTTATAAAACCCTTCTCTAACAACTCATCCAGTTGGATACGCAACTCCTCCAGCTCCCGCGGGGCCATCCGGTACGACGCCTTCGTAGTAGGATGCGTACCCGGCTCCAAATATATCACAAACTCAACATCTTTGTCAGTTGGAAGACCAGGAAGATCATCAAGTAAAACATTTGAAAACTCGCGCACAACAGGAATCTCTTCTAAATGCGGCAAACTACCAACGGTCCCCAAAACTGAGACCAAACAAGCAAAATAGTCGGAAACTAGCAGTGTCCGACCACATACTGCGGAAATAATTGAAGAATCCTGGCGCGGATCACCATAAACACTTCCAGGCTGACCATTGTCCTTTACGAAGTCCAAGCGCCTACCCTTGCACTGGATAACAGCATCATACCTGGACAACCAATCCATGCCTAAGATAACATCAAAGTCTTCCTAGTCGATCACCTTCAGATCTGCCTTAGCTAGAAAATCCCCTAAAACAATCGGACAATCCTGAATGCCCTGATCTGAAACCACAGAATCACCGAAAGGGAACGTGACACAAAAGGCATCTCCAACTCGATCTAGATCCAAACGGTACCGATCCACAAAAGCTCTAGCCACAAATGAGTAGGTAGCGCCAGAGTCAAAGAGAACACGCACCCAGCAGTTCTTTACCTTAAGTCTTCCTATAAAGTCGTGCACGCATCCAAGGAAACAATTGGTAAAGCTATAATTATGAACTAAAACATTAGAACTAGGGAGAAAGTCTAACCTGAAACAACCTGAGTCTAAGTCTGAGCTTCCTCTTAGGAAATCACATTCAGCTTTCCTTTACCTTTATCCAATCGCTGAGGCAGTGGCAATGCCTGAAGTGGGACTGGTTGAAGCACATGCTGGAACTGCGGGCACTGAGCCTTAACATGCCCCTTTTGTCCACACTGATAGCAAACCTTATCCTTTAACCAGCAACGGGCAACATCATGCCCCTTCTTCTTGCACAAAGTACACTCCAAGTCCCTCTTAGGAGCACCCTGAATCACATGAACATGCTCCTTCTTCTGAGCTGCTATCCTTTTGAAATATCTCTCAAAGGGGTGGCCTGGTTGGCCATAGAAGCTACAAACCTCTTTTCTCTTCTTCCTTGAAGCAGCATCAGACACCTGAGGGCTCTTTCCTTCAACCAATTTCCTCTTATCGTTTCTCATTTGCTGGCCTTTGTTCTTAGCATTGTCGATTGCCTCGACCTTCAAGGCAGCTTCTACCACACCAGTATAACTCACTGCTCCATAAGCATCAGCCAGCTACTGGATGTCACTTCTTAGACCACCCAGAAATCTTTTAACTCAATCCTCCTTGGAGCTTACCAAGTCGGGGGCAAACCGACTCAGCTTGCTGAACTCGATCTCATACTCACTAACTGTGAGCTGCCGCTGCTTCAATGTAAGAAATCATTCATCAGGCGGTTCTGCTGGAACGAGGGCAGAAACTTCCTTAGTAACATTTCCTTGAAGGTCTCCCAAAAGCATCCCTCTTTCAAGCTCTCCTTCTCTCTCAGCCACCAACTGTTCTCTAATCCCTTAAGATGATAGGCCGCGATCATCACCTTTTCAGCAGGGGTAACTCCAGAATAGGAGAACATCTCCTCGATGGTTATAAGCCAATTGTCCAAATCCATAAAGTTTACCCTTCCATCGTAAGTCAGAGGTCCTAGTCGCTGGAAGTGCGATATGAATGACATCTCCTGGGGCAACACAGCAGGATGTACCAGGGGAGCAGGAGTAACAGGAACAGCTACGCCTACAGCAGGGTTTAACACTCTCGGAGGCTGTCCTGCCACAACTGCTAACAGAGACTGGATCTGAGATTGCACATCCACCATCTGCCTTGACAAGGCCTCATTGCTCTATCGCAGACTCTCCATCATCGCATTGCTCTGCGCAACTGAAAACTCGCCCTCAGACTGGGGAGTTAGCCTCGTCTAAGGACGCTTCGACATCCTATAATCTAATTGGCACCAATCAAGACCTAGCCCAACTGCTAGCACAAAACTACCCGGTACAAACAAAACATACTTAAATATGAGCTTCAACTGCTAACTTTCTCTGGGATTTCAATAATGATGTTATGACTAACCTAAGATGATTCACCATCATCACACTAACTCATATGCTTAGACCATGAATGCATAAATATATATTCCTTTTGACTCAAAACCATGTGTGTACATATGTCATCATGCAAATCTTTAGTTTGGCACGTTGTGCTTATGCAATGTTATGCTATGCATGTTGTGCTATACATTCTAAAAAGGCCTTAATGCATGCCATGGTTTGCGTACACATGAAAATGTTATGCATCCCATACTACATAACATTTGCATGCAATGAAAAAGAGAACGTGCTAGACGCAGCCATGTGGTGAGGCTATGCATCTCATACTACATAGCCCTCACATGTTGCCTCCTATGGTGGATCCATATACAAACACATATTATGCATCCCATACTACATAATATGCCCCCATATACTTCTTTCCATGCTTATAAGTATAGTGCTCATGCTTCAGCCAAGACGTACTGATGACACATCGGTGTGTGTATGATATGACACTAAACAACTAACACTAACAAGGGAAAGTTGTTAGACCAATTGTCAAGCAACCTCCCTCTAATACCAACTCTCACAACCCACATTTTCTCACTGATAAAATTGTATCAGAGCAAGAGAAAATATGTGTCATGATGTCATGTCGTGCAGGGGATAACCGCACACGTTCAGGCAAAACTCCAGACTCTACATCTTTAAAGAAAATCATAATTTATTATGAGAGAAAATCTTTAAATTTGACGGTCGTATCCCTCGGCACAGTGGATCAGCTAGTCTACAATTAAAATATATCGATACACAACGAAAAATACTTTGGTTAGGTTTATTTGACATCCTAAATGAGCAGAAGTATCCCCGAGGGATGACTCATGGTAAGCAAACCTTTAAATTTAATATAGTATAAGAATAGCCTTTACGTTACTAGGAAAAGTAGTGCTTTAGTTTTATAAAGATGAAGTGCATGAGATATATATAACAATGCTTTTAGGGTTTAAAATACTTAACATGCAACCTAGCATAAAGAATTCCCAGAAAACAAGTGAACAACCTCTAATAAGGCAAAAATAGCAGTTTTAGTTCATACACAACATCATAAGTAAGCCACCAGTGGGCGTCAACAACCTGACACGAACCCACTGGTGAGTATGCATGTCTATACAGAAAGGAAGAAAACTACCTCACAAGATGAGGAACAACAATCTCAGCTACCCAGGAGGCCACAAGTAAGCTCCCCAAGAGTACTAGCCGCTTTACCAGCTACAACCTGAACCTGAGACATTCAAAGAAAGAACACCTCAGCAAGTACAAAATCAAAAGAAGTGGGGCATTAGATTCATAAGCAATAAAAGAAGGGGGTTTACCAGCCCTGCAACAAAGATTCTATCAAAAAGAGCAGAAGGAAATAATCAAGACATTAAGAAGAAACACTGCCCAAAGAGCAGTAAAAACACACCAAGTGTGAACATAAATAGCAACATGCTCTGCTAATTAACTGCAGCAACATTAAGGCAAACATAAGCTAAAAGAAATAGCCACTAGAAAGGAACTAACAGTCCTAACTTGTGAATCATCAGTAGTGGTAAAGCCATGGGTCTGGGTTGGTGACCAAAAAACAGTCCTCATCCAAACAACCAGACCCAAAAATACTCAAGGGCTCAACGGTGGCAGCCCTAAGGTCCAACACACCAACATAACCAGCCCAAACTGGGGCCAAAATGGTGACAAAACACCAAAACACCTAGTCTCTACTTAGAGATTCAAAAAATCTTGAGTTTTATTCCCTTGTTCTGAATAGAAAATCATCCTCTGTCAAGAATAGCTGTTGGCCTGACATTAATTGCATCCTTAATTGCAAATGTCTTCTGGGGGAAAGTCCAAAGAAACATTCCTTGATAGTCCCTTGAAACTTGGTCCAGAATAAATGAAAACGGCTAGGAAATCTTCTGAATTAGTTGCTGAATAACTCCTTAACTGTTCTGAATTTGAATCTTGAAAAATCCTTTAACTTATCAGAAAAATGCCGAACTGAGCTCTGCTATCGTCGAACTGAGCTCAGCGATTTGGACTTATACAGCAACAGAGATCGTCGATCTGAGCTCAACTATCGTCGAATTGAGCTCAGAGATAGAGAATCAATACTAAGTCAAGATCGTCGAACTGAGCTCGCAGATCGTCGAATGGAGTTCGACGATTTGTTGAAGTTGAGCTCAGCGATCGTCGAATGGAGTTCGACGATCCGTCGAAGTTGAGCTAGACGATCGTCGATTGGAGTTCGACGATTCGTCGAAGTTGAGCTAGACGATCGTCGATTGGAGTTCGACGATTCGTCGAAGTCGAGCTAGACGATCGTCGATTGGAGTTCGACGAATCGTCGTACTGAGCTCGATGATATGACTTAGTCTTCAAACTGAAAATCCTTGGTCTTGAGGGCAGCTTCCAAACCTAAGTACTAACCCTTAGACTCAATTCTAATTGATCTTTAGATCTATACAGGAGGTCAAAAACAGGTTTCCTAAAGACATAGTGATCCTGACCGAAATTAGTAATAGGGTGTTCCAACAATCTCCCCCTATTTGGGTTAGGATTACTATTTACAGAACTTGGAAAAATTAAATAACAACATACAAAGCAACAATACAGAAATGCAATAAGTAGGGCATTGCAGAACCACAGATATATATTATCCCAGAAAGAATTCAGAATTCAGAATGATTGTCACCTTACATAGTTATTCTTTCTCCTTGCTCTTTATAAGTTTGATTTCTTTGTTAGGATTGAGAGCTTCTTTCTTTGACCTTCTGTCATCGGCTGCACCTAGAGAAGTTTGCTGTTTAGGCCTTGGAACTACAGCTTCAGGATGCAGCTCCATATATCTATCAGAGTCAAAGAATTTGCTTGAGCCATATCTTTCCAATTCTTTCTTTCTTTGTTCAGATAAAGTAGTAATGTTTGAAGAATCTCTGTCTTGCTCTTTAGCTTTCTTAATTTGATCCAGGGCAGCTAGCTCTTTCATCCTGGCAGTCCAAGCAGTAGGGTTATTTTCAGGATCCTCAAATGGCACTGGAGGCTCATATCTGTTGGATGGATTATCTTGAGGAGCTCTGGAGGATACTACTTCCTTCAGCTTATAGGGAAAAGGACCTGAAGTTGTGTCTGATGAAGCTTGTCCTTCCCTGGAGTAAGGATGTTGCCTTGAATAACCTTTTTAATAAACTTGGAATTCCCTTTGGTTTTCTCTGTAACTTCCTCTTCTTGACTGAGAACCTCTGGACTGGCTTCCCCTGTAATAAGATCTTGCATGAGGCTGATAGGGGGTTTGGCTTTTGGCAGAAGGTTGAGCAGCTGAGCTTCCACCTGCACCTGCATCAGGAGGAGGTGGTGGAGGAGGATGAGGATGATGAAATTGAGAAGATCCTTTCTCATACTTCCTCTTCTTCTTCATAGCTTTAAGTTGGTTCTTGGAGTATTGCATCCAATGCTCAGTTATGGGGCAGTCATGAAGAATGTAATATGGAATGTCATTAGTGTCCTTTACTTTGGCTGGAGGTACTCTTTTCATAGCTTTGCTCCTTGCCTTTCTCTTCCTGGCAATAGTGGCAGAGGAGTCATCAGAATCAGTCCTGAATTCATCACTCTCAGAACTTTGCTCATCATATAGAACATCAATCTTTTTCATGTATTCTTTCTGAAGTTGAGTTGGAGCAGATGAAACAGCAGTGGTGACAGCAGCAGATACATCACTAATAACAACATATACAGAAGTTGTAGGAGCAGCACTCTTAGAAGATGTAACAGTAGTAATATTAGCAGTAGTAATAACAGTAGCAGTTGGGGCAGCAACAGTTTCAGATAGAACACTTTCAGATACACCAACATCAGAAATAACAGCAGGAATATCATCAGCAAAAACAAAAGGTTCAAAATCATGTGCCTCTGTCATCTGCATATCCTTAGAGGTTAACTCATCAGCAGTGTCAACAATATCAGCAGTAGCAACAGAAACATCAACAATATCAGCAGCAGGAGGGGCAGCAGCATCAGTGGCAACAGAAACATCAACAATATCAGCAGCAGGAGGGGCAGCAGCATCAGTGGAACCAGACAGCTCAGCAGTAAAAACTGTATTTATGAATGAATGAATAATGCTGGTGTCACAACATGAGAAGGGTACAATGGCCTTGGAAAGATCCTCTGATGGCTGGAAAACAACTCTCTATGGAAGACAACTGAAGTAAGCTGAATCAAACACTGATAGTAAGGACCTGATGTAAACTGAGAAGACTGCAACTGGAGGGGTTGAAACTGGAGCTTGAGGAACAACAGCAGCAGCAACAACAACTAAAGAAATAGCAGCAGGCAATCTCACAACTTCATTAGGCATCTCCCCCTGCCTGGATTCAGATAAGGCTGGATCAAGGCACATTACTGAAGGGATTGCCTAAGGAAATATGGAGGATAGCCTGGCAGAAAGAGCTGCCACTGACTGAAGTAATGGAGCCAAGGAGGTCTCCAATAGAAGAGATAGCCTGGGGGCTAGAAGTTCATATAACTGGTCAGCTAGGGCAGGAATGTCTACTTTCTCAGCAGTGACTGGAGCAGAGGTAGAGAGGGATGGATGAGCAATTGGTGATGGTGGTGGAGAGCTGGTGTATGGGGGAAGTGATGGTTGAGGTGAGGGTATTGTGGAAATGGAAGACAGTGGGATTGAGATAGAGGGTGTGAAGGTGGGTTGATCAATAATTTCTTGCAGAAGTTCCTCGTAAGATGTTGATGAGGAGGGTAGCTCAGGAGGAGATGAGGGTGAGTCATCCATGAAGGAATCATCAAGAAGATTGAAAGATTGAATGGTGGATGATGTTTCAATGTATGGTGGAGGGTAGGAATATAATGGATGGAAGATTTCTTTTGTGATTGAAAGAGTAGGAATTGGAGATGGTATAGATGTTGTAGAAGGGCTGGAGATGATGATAGTGTATGGAGTTTGAATGGTGGATGGAACTGGAGGAGATGGAATAGGAGGAGAAGGAGAAGGAGCAGCATGCAAGTCATCTGCAGGGGCAGAGACTTGAGGGGAAGTGACTGTTACAGTCCTGGTACCTAAAGGTGTGCTTGCAGAGGGCCTGCTGGGCTTGGTTATCTGCCTGTCCCATTTACCAAATAGGGCACAGGACAATCTCTTTGAAGCATTAATATGTATCCCAGAAGATACAAGCAGAGTAGGGCATCTGTTCTGAAGGAAGAGCCCTAGGATCCTCCCAAAATTCATAAAGTTCTTGTTGATTTTCTTTTTAATCAGGTCAAAGAAGACCTCTCCCCAGTTCAACTGTTTCTTGTCCACAATGGCTCCCATCAAGCACAGCTGATACCTAGTAATAGTATCATGTGCTGAGTGCTTGGCCAACAAAACTTTGCCTACTACATCAGCCAAGAACCTATATTCCACAGCTAGGTTCTTCTTCAGCAGCTTGCTAGGGTTAGCAAAATAGTGACCCATTCTTGCAAGCAGATCAGCAAATTCTTCTCCAGACAGATCAACAGAATCTCTTTCAGAACTTAACTCAAAAACTTCTGTCAGAATGGCTGGAGTCAAGGGTACCTGGGTTCCAGAAATTGAACCAACTATTGTGTTTTGATCCTGGTTGTGGGCAGTGTAAACCCACTCCTTAATCTCATCAGCATCAAGTTTGATTCCGGTGGTCATGATGGTAGCAAGTTTCTGCTCTTTGAAGAGTTCCAAAATATCCTGGAAAACTTGATCAGTGGTGCTGAAAGATTCCATGTCAATATCAAATCCGGCATCAAATTTCATTGCGACAAGAATAGCAACAGAAACGGCCATGGTTACCTGCAAAAATCAACAAACAAAATGACCAAGTGTAGAAATGTTTGGAGGGAAAGAGAATTTTTGCAGAGAAATCGAAAGCGCAAAAGGAGAACGACGGCGAAAATGAATTTTATATTAGGGTTCGACGTAGAAAAGGAAAGATCGTTGAACTCAGTTCGACGATCGGGGCTTCTAAAGGAATCTGAAGAGTCTTCAATATCGTCGATCTCCGTTCGACGATATTGGAGAGCATCGAGCTCTGTTCGACGATAGTTTAGAGAACAAAATCATCGAGCGTCATTCGACGATCGTTGACCGGAAGAGATAGTTTAGACTATCTGAGAGGCGCTGAACTCAGTTCGACGATTTCAGGAATCGTCGATCTCCGTTCGACGATCTGTTGGAAAATCGTCGAGTGCAGTTCAGAGACCAAAAAGATACTCTAGACACTAAGAAAAATCAAGATGTTTGTCTAGTCTTGGTCAATTTTTAAACTTTTAAAAGCTTGGATATTATTTTAGATCTCCTCCATCTAACATTCCTAACTGATTTAGGAAGAATGTGTGTTTCTTTTCATCCAAGGGTTTGGTGAAAATATCTCCCCTTTGTAAATTAGTTGGGATATATTGCAGTTCAATTTTATTCTTCTCAACATTATCCCTTAAAAAGTGATGCCTAATCTCTATGTGTTTTGTCCTACTATGGAGGACTGGATTTTGAGCTATAGAAATAGCACTGGTGTTATCACAAAATATTTTAGACTTCTCTAAGTTATAGCCATAGTCTAGGAGTTGGTTTTGAATCCACAAGATTTGTGAACAACAACTGCCTGCAGCCTTATATTCAGCTTTAGCAGTTGAAGTTGACACAGAAGTTTGTTTCTTACAAAACCAAGAGACAAGTCTGTCACCAAGGAACTGACAAGTTCCCCTGGTGCTTTTCCTGTCAATTCTGCATCCAGCATAATCAGCATCAGAAAATCCAGTTAAATCAAAGGCTGAATCTTTTGGATACCAGAGACCTAGATTTGGACAACTTTTAACATACATGAGAATCCTCTTTACTAGTGTTAGGTGTGACTCTCTAGGGCTTACTTGGAGCCTAGCACATATGCATGTAGCAAACATTATATCAAGTCTAGTGGCTGTAAGGTACAGTAAAGAGCCAATCATTGCTCTATATGTTGTCTGATCAACAGGTTTCCCATGTTCATCAGCATCCAATACAGCATTAGTAGGCATAAGTGTTTTCATGCAAGATGCTTCAGACATACCAAATTTCTTAACCAATTCATTTGCACACTTGGTTTAAGAAATAAAGATGCCTTCAGCATGTTGTTTGACTTGCAATCCTAGGAAGAAGGATAGCTCACCCATGCTACTCATTTCAAATTTAGAATGCATTAGGTTGGAGAACCTTCTGCACAATTTTGAATCAGTAGAACCAAAAATAATATCATCTACATAAATCTTTACTAGTAGGGTATGGGACTTATGGGTTCTAATGAAAAGAGTTTGGTCTACTCTACCCCTTATAAATCTATTTTCCAGAAGGAAGCAAGCTAGGGTCTCATACCATGCTCTAGGAGCTTGCTTGAGACTATATAATGCTTTGTTCAACTTAAAAACATAATCAGGATAAGTTGGAGAGATAACACCTGGAGGTTGTCTGACATATGCTTCTTCTTTGATGTCGTCATTTAGAAATGCACTTTTAACATCCATCTGATATACCTTGAAGACTTTATGTGTTGCATAAGCTAAGAAAATTCTGATGGCTTCCAATCTTGCAACTGGTGCAAAAGTCTGGTCAAAGTCTATGTCTTCTTCTTGAGAATAACCTTGAGCAACAAGCCTTGCCTTGTTCCTTACAATTACTCCTTGATCATCCAATTTGTTTCTGAACACCCACTTTGTTCCAACAATGGAGTGATCCTTAGGCTTTGGCACTAGTTCCCAAATAGTCTTCCTTTCAAATTGATGCAATTCTTGTTGCATTGCAATGATCCAGTGTGGATCTTGCTCTGCATCTTGAATGGACTGAGGTTCAATTTGAGATAGGAAGCAAGTGTGCAACAGGTTTTGGTTGACCTGATTTCTGGTTTGCACACCAGCTGAGATGTCTCCAATTATTTGGGACATTGGATGGTCTCTTGATGTTACTAAATCAACAGGGGGTGTTGATTGTTCACCAACCTGTGTTGTTATTTCCTCTTGTGGTACAACAACTGGATCTTCAAGTTGTTTTTCTTCAATATGTTGAATGCTTTCTTCATCTTCGCTGCTTTCCTCTTTTTGAGTAACCTGTAACTTGTTCAAGTCTTCAACAAGAGAATGTACCTGCAAAGGTTCTATGGTAGAAGTGTTCTTCACCTTGAAAGACATGTTAGATTCATCAAATGATATGTGAACAGATTCTTCAATTTTAAGAGATGATTTATTATAAACCCTATAAGCTTTACTGATCATGGAGTATCCCAGAAACACTCCTTCATCAGCTTTAGCTTGAAATTTTGCTAAATATCTCTTGTCATTATTGTGTATATAACAAATGCAGCCAAAAACCATAAAATAATCAATTTTAGGTTTCTTCCCTTTGAGTAATTCATAGGGAGTCTTTCCCTTTAGTTTATGTATCAAACTTCTATTCAGCACATAGTTGGAGGTGTTCACTGCCTCTGCCCAAAAGGATAGAGGAAGGTGAGCATCTGACAACAATGTAGTGGCAGATTCAATAAGAGTTCTATTTTTCTTTTCAGCTACCCCATTTTGTTGAGGAGTTCTAGGAGCTGAGAAATTATGCCTGATCCCTTCACTCTGACACAACTCTTGCATAAGAAGAGAATCAAACTATGTCCCATGATCACTTCTAATCAGGGCAATGTGAGTATTGAACTCAATCTGTATACATTTGAGAAACTCTGTCAAACACTTGAAGTTATCAGACTTCTTCCTCAGAAAGAACACCCATGTGAATCTAGAGAAGTCATCTACAACTACTAAGGTGTAAGATTTCCCTCCTAGGCTTTGTACTGTAATGGGTCCAAAAAGATCCATGTGTAACAGATACAAGATCCTAGGTGAATCACTCTTATTAAGTGACTTAAAACTATTTTTAGTTTGCTTGCCTAATTGGCAAGCCCTGCAGAGTCCTTCCTACTTGTAGGGACCAGAAGGTAGTCCTCTAACAAGGTTGTCCTTGGATAGCCTAGCAATAATTCTAAGGTTTAAGTGTCCTAGTCTCTTATGCCATAAAATATTAGGTCTACAGATAGAATTGAACAGGCAAATATCTACATCTGTTGAAAGAAAATCTACTAGATAGATGTTACCTTTCCTTTTACCTGTCAACACAGTTGTGTTGTCCTCTGACTTGATCTTGCATAATGTTTTGCTGAAAGTCACCTGGTAGCCTTCATCACATAGCTGACTGATGCTTATTAAGTTGTGCTTCAGTCCTTCCACATAAGCTACCTTCTTGAATGTTACTGTTCCAATTTGGACTGCACCATATCCTTTAGTTTGTCCAAAGTTTGAATCACCAAAAATAACTTTGGGTCCAAGCTTGGCTTTAAAGGATGTGAGGTTGTCCTTATTTCCTGTCATGTGCTTAGAGCACCCACTATCCAAGTACCATTGCTGGTTTGATGTTGGATAGGTCTTCACCTGCACAAAAAATAATTCATTTGTTTTTGACCCAGTTTACCTTGGGCCTAGGTTGATAACCTTTAAACTCAGAAATAAAAGACATCCCAGGTTGACTCTTATAACCTTCAGGATGATATCTCCTTGGAGGAATTATCCATTCAGTATAAGGGTTAAAGATTTGGGATGAAGGACCCCTAGGATTGGATTTTGATTTGCCCTTGAAGAAATTTCCAGAGCTCTGATCTCTGTTCGACGATCGGGGAGCTGCGTTCGACGATCTTGGGTCAGATCATCGAGCTCCGTTCGACGGTCGACTATGGCAGAGTTCAGGAACTTGAAATCATCGACCTGAGTTCGACGATTTTGCCTGAGATCGTCGATCTGCGTTTGGCGATCGTCGAGCTCCGTTCGACGATTTCTGCTGGAACTTAGTTTTCTTAGGCAGATCAGAATTTTTCCTACCTACCTTTACAACTCCCTTTCCTTTATCAGAAATGAACTTGATTGGGTTTGTTAGAACTATAGGTTGGCTGGATGAAGCACCCAAGCCCAGTGTACTATTAAATCTAGAGTTCACTGTGCTTGTGATGTCCATCATCTTGATACTTCTCCCATTAAGGGATTCTTCAAGCTTCTTGGCCTCAGATAGCTCATCTTTCAGTGAAGCTATCTGCTCCCTACAGCACTCCAATTACTGAGAGAGTTTGAGGTTTTCTGACTTTAAGGTATTATGTTTAGATAAATGATTTCTGAGAGAGATAATTTCTTTCTCAGATTTTAGTAAGTCTAAACATAATGCTTTAAACTCAGATTTAAAGTCCTCTAAATTGAAATCAAAAGAACTAATTACCTGATCCTCTTCAAGTTGAGTCTCTGAGTCTGACTCTGACTCTTCTTCATCTGAATTATGTTGAGAGGCATTGATTGCCATCATGCAGAACGCCTTCTCTTCTGCATCATCTTCATCATCACTGAAGCTGGATGAGGCTTCGATTCCTCTTCAGTTTCACTCCAGGATTCAGCAACAAATCCCTTTCTTATGTGTTTGTTTTTGCTTGAAGAGGGTTTGCCATTGCCATTCCTCTTGAAGTCTTTCTCCTTTCTTCTTTCTTTCTTGTCCCTTCTGTCCTTGTTTTTGTTTTCTGGACAGTCAGGTACAATGTGCCCTGGTTTCCTGCAACCAAAGCAGACAATTTCCTTATTATTTGACTTATCATACCTTGACTTATCATGCTCCTTGTATGATCTCTTTCTGAAGTCATTTCTGGCCATCTTGTAAAATATTTTGTCCAATAGACTGAGCAGTTCATCATTGCCCGTGACTTTGTCTTCAGGCTGATCTTCAGTTGCTTTGAAGGCTATTGTCTTCTCTTTTCTTGTGGCTGGTGAGGCAGCCTTCTGCTCTTCTTCTCTATTCTTAATGAGCAGCTTATAAGATTTGAGCTTGCCCAAAAGATCTTCTGTGGTAATCTCATTCAGACTTCTGGCATCCTTGATTGACCAGATTCTTGAATCCCAAGTACTTGGGAAGCACATTAGTATTTTGACATTAAGTTCAGTTAGTGATATCTCCTTATCCAAAGTCCTGAGTTAACTGACTATCATACTGAGTCTATTGTACATATCTCCAACTGACTCAGCTTCTCCCTTCTTGAAATTCTCATATTGGGATATGAGATGTGATCTCCTGTCCTTTCTCTCATCAGCTGATCCTGAGACTATTTCAGAGAGTTTATCCCAGATTTTCTTTGCTGAATTGCATTCAGCCATCTTTTGAAAGATGTCATCAGACATGGTATGGGCAAAGATATTCATAGCCTTTGCATCAGCTACCTTCCACTTCTTGATATCAGCATCTGTTCCTGATGGAGGTGGAACAGCATTTGTGCTTGTGTTCTCTGGAGGTCTTGGGCAAACTGTCAAAACAGAATTAAAAATATCCTCGTCAAAAGAATTCATGTATAATCTAATCCTTGCTTTCAAAAGTGCAAACTTGGATAGATTGCACACTGGAGGTCTGGTGCTAGCATAATCTTTGTTTTGGGCCACGATTTGTGAAAACAAAATCTAATAACAAACTCAAAAGAAAACAGATCTAACTAGGAATATTTGGGTTCAGGTGTTAGCTTGTGCAACCACCAAGGTGTGGTATGTTTAACCAACCTCCCTCTGATACCAATTGAAAGTGCTGCTAGATCTGATATACTCTAGAGGGGGGTGAATAGAGTATGGTGCTTACAAACTTTTTACAACAGTTGTTGTAATCTGAGTGAACAGGGAAGCAAATATTAAATCTAATCATAGAGTAATCTACAAAAGAAACTAATCACAGAGTAATCTACAAAAGAAACTAACCATAGAGTAATCTACAAAAGAAACTAATCACAGATCCAAACTAATCACAAAACAATCACATCCAGAAACAAAAATAAAGACAAGCAACCCAGAAGACACAAGGAGCTATAGTGGTTCCCCTAAACTTGGGTACATCCACTCTTCTACCACCCTAGGTAGGAATCCACTGCAGGATGAGTTGATCAGGTGTCCTGGGCACCAATGAGCTTTTGATAAGGTGCTCAAAAACCAAATCAAATTTTTTGATCAGGTGTCTTGCCACCAATGAGCTTTTGATAAGGTTCTCAAAAACCAAGCTCAAACTTTTGAAGGGAGTTTGAAAAACCCTTTACAGAGATGGGGATGAGAGAGTTATGGAAGTTTTCTCTTTCTCAAAGCAGCTGATAAGACTATGTGGATTTGATGTTGTCAAATCTCCCCCTGAGTTCTTGAGATGTTCAGGAAATGAATCTTTGTTGTAGGGTGATAGGCCTTCAGAAGTTGATCTCCAGCAAATGATAATTTCAGCAACAGCTGAAATGTTAGGTGTCTGGAGTCTTTGAAAGATGTTGGCCTTGAACACTTGAATCACAAAAGATCTGAAGGTTTCAGATTTGTTGATCTCCTTTGGTGTGTGTTATTGAGTGAATTCTTTTAGCTCTTTCTCTTGTGAACAGTTTATGTTGAGAAAGATGTTGTTCCAGAGAATATTGATTCTTGTTCTTCTTGTCTATGTTGTCTCTTCTGAGAGATTCAAAAATCTTATATTTTATTCTCTGTTTCTGAATAGAAAATCATCCTCTGTCAAGAATAGCCGTTGGCCTGACATTAATTGCATCCTTAATTGCAAATGTCTTCTGGGGGAAAGTCCAAAGAAACATTCCTTGATAGTCCCTTGAAACTTGGTCCAGAATAAATGAAAACGGCTAGAAAATCTTCTGAATTAATTGCTGAATAACTCCTTAACTGCTCTGAATTTGAATCTTGAAAAATCCTTTAACTCATCAGAAAAACGTCGAACTGAGATCTGCTATCGTCGAACTGAGCTCAGCGATTTGGACTTATACAGCAACAGAGATTGTCGATCTGAGCTCAACTATCATCGAACTGAGCTCAGAGATAAAGAATCAATACTGAGTCAAGATCGTCGAACTGAGCTCGAAGATCGTCGAATGGAGTTCGCCGATTTGTTGAAGTTGAGCTCAGCGATCGTCGAATGGAGTTCGGCGATCCGTCGAAGTTGAGCTAGACGATCGTCGATTGGAGTTCGACGATTCTTCGAAGTTGAGATAGACGATCGTCGATTGGAGATTGACGATTCGTCGTACTGAGCTCGACAATATGACTTAGTCTTCAAACTGAAAATCCTTGGTCTTGAGGGCAGCTTCCAAACCTAAGTACTAACCCTTAGACTCAATTCTAATTGACCTTTAGATCTATACAGGAGGTCAAAAACAGGTTTCCTAAAGACATAGTGATCCTGACCCAAATTAGTAATAGGGTGTTCCAACAATCCATTTGATATACCTTGAACCCTTGATATGTTGCATAGGCAAGGAACATCCTTATTGCTTCCAATCTTGCTACTGGAGCAAATATTTGATCAAAATCAATACCTTCTTCCTGCCTATATCCTTTTGCAACCAGTCTAGCTTTATTTTTTTAAATGATTCCATTCTCATCCAACTTGTTCCTAAAGATCCACTTAGTTCCAATGATGTTGTGGTCCTTGGGTTTAGGAACTAGCTTCCAGACCTTGAATCTTTTGAATTGATTCAGCTCCTCTTGCTTGACATCAATCCAATGAGAGTCTAGAAGTGCTTCTTCAAATTTCTTTGGCTGTACTTGGGATAGGAAACTGGAGTAAAGAACTGTACTCAGATTCCTGCTTCTTGTTTGCACTCCTTGTCTGCAATCTCCAATTATTTGATTGGCTGGATGATCCTTTAAGTGTCTATTTGCTGGAGGTAGTCTGTCTTCAGGTTGAACTCCTCCAGTCTCTTCATTTAACTGCACCTCTTGGTCATCTTCTGCATTTAAAGAGTCTTGTACTCCCCCTGGACAACAGCCACCATTTTCCACTTGCTGAGTTGTAGTAGAACCTTCTATAATGGTAAGCTTGTCCATCTTATCAGTTATACCTGTAGAGCTGCAAACACTACTTGGCAATTCACAGTTAATGAGCCTTGCTTCATCAAAAACTATATGTACAGACTATGTTATAACTTGAGTAATCAAGTTGTAGACCCTATAAGCCTTACTGTTGTTGTTGTACCCAACAAATATCCCATCTTGAGATTTGGCAGCAAACTTGGTTAGATAAGACTTTCCATTGTTAAGTATATAGCACTTGCAACCAAAGATCCTAAAATAGGATAAATTTGGTTTTCTGCCCTTCACAATCTCATAGGGGGTCTTCTTGTGGCTCTTGGTGATAGTAGCCCTATTGATCATATGACAAGCAGTATTTACTGCCTCAGCCCAGAAATATTCTGGGAGAGAAGTGTCACTCAATAGGGTTCTACCAGCCTCTATCAATGTTCTATTCTTCCTTTCAGCAATACCATTTTGCTGAGGTGTTCTTGGTGAGGAAAATTCCTGAAAAATCCCAAATTTTTCACACAGTTTTGTCATACTTTCAGACTGTAATTCAGTGCCATGGTAGCTTCTGATTTTGACCACTGTACTGTCTAACTCATTCTGAATTTGTTTAACAAAACTATATAAGATACTTGGGGTTTCAGATTTTTGCCTTAGGAAGAACACCCAGGAATATCTTGAATAGTCATCTACTACCACAAATGTGTAAACCTTCCTACCTAGACTGTGAACTGGCATAGGACCAAAAAGATCCATATGCAAGAGGTATAGATACCTCACAGAATCCTTGTTCTCAAGGCTATGAAAGGTGGAATTGGTCTGCTTGCCTTTTTGACAAGCTGAGCATATCCCATCCTTTATACACTTAACTTGAGGACCATTCCTCACTAACTCTTTGCTAAAGAGTTGGCCAATTGTCTTATAGTTAAGATGAGCCAGCCTCTTGTGCCATTTAACAAAATGTGAGACTCTCTCATCAGTTACAAGACAAATAGGTGAAATATTGTTCTCACACACAAAGTCAAGACAATAGACATTTCTCTTACTATATCCTATCAGAATGATCTTTTGATCACTTGATCTTTTGATATGACAACCATTCTTGACAAATGAGATGTCATATCTTAAATCACTCAGCTGACTTATGCTAATGAGGTTGTGTTTCAAACCCTTCATATAGGCCACTTGAGTGATAGTAATTTGGTTACTAGAAATGTTACCAAAGCCTTTGATGATTCCTTTTTCTGAACCACCAAAGGTAACTTTAGGGCCATCCTTGATAGGTGTATAGTCCTTCAGCAACCCCCTAGTTCCAGTCATGTGCCTGGAACATCCACTGTCCAAGTACCATGTAGGGGCATGGCCACTTGGACTCACCTACAAAACAGATTGCTTAACCTTAGAACCCAAATAACTCTTGGGTCCTTGGTGCAGGTTAGTCTGACTTTTAACAAAACTACCTGTAGCTCTTCTAGTAGGTAGTTTGCTACTCTCCACAACACCAGTACTCAAACCTATTGTACCTTTGTTTAGGTACAACCCTGGCTGAAGTATCTACAGCAGGCTTTATGTTCTGTGCTGGGGCTTTGCCATTAGATTTGGACCTAACAGTCCAGGCAGGTTTTTTAAACCCCAATCCAGTCTTACCCTTTTGTGGTACAAACTCATCTATGAAGGGTAAAACAGATTTAGGTTTAGAAAAACTTGCAACTATCTCTCTCTCTTTCTGAAGTCTAATCTCCAGATTTCTGATCTGATCATTCTTAAATGTAATAGTACCCATCTGAATAACAGTAATGTTCTTCAGTCTGGCTATTTTATTCAGTTTCTGATCTAGCAACTTGTCTGAATCAACAACAGCCAATTTAAGACTAGCAATCTCCTTTGCCTGAGTTTTGGCCAAGGTTTTGCTTTTCTTCAAGGCCTGCAACAAGTCCCTATATTCATTAATTAACTGATGAATATCTCCTTCAGATTCAGACCCACCCACATCACTTGATGCAGATGTATCTGATTCTGACTCAGTACTATAAATTGAACTAGAAGAACAACTTTGTACCTTACTTGGTCCAGGCTGATCCTGGTTCTTATCTCCTTCAGATAAAGCCATCAGTCCCTTGCACTGATTGTCCTCATGCTCATAAATTGAGTTCATTAGCTGCATGAAATCATCTTCTTCCTCTTTAGCAAATAATCCAATGTAGGCTTCAGCTTCTGATTCTGTTTCTGAAGATGACTGATCTGACATACTCTTGTCTTTCTTGGTAACAAAGGACCTTTCCTTTTTGCTCTTAACCTGAGTCTTCTTTTTGTCAGCTGACTCCTTCCTCTTTTCAGGACAGTCAGCCACTACATGTCCATGTCTATTACAATAATAGCACACAATCTTTGAAGATGTAGCTTTGTTGGCTTGGACTTTCTTCTGTCATTCCTTGATGACTTTCTCTTCTGATAGCAGTCATCTTTTGGCTGAGAAGTGGAAGGCTTAGACCTCCACTGCTTCTTCTTCAAAAACTTTTGAAAATACCTAGTAAAAGCAGCAAAGTCTTCATCACCTTCACTGCTATTTGAATTCTTACTATCTGAATTATCTGTCACAACTTCAGCAACTATTTGAGGTGGAGATGGAGACTTGCTTTTATACTTCCTAGTGGCTTCAGTCTTGAAGGCCACAGTCTTTTCCTTGTGCTCCACTCTAGTATTCTTCTCTTCCTCCTTTCTAGCCATTAACTGCATCTCATAAGATAGCAGTTTTCCAAACAAAGTTGGTGGAGGTATGTCAGCTAGTTTGGCCACTTCCATAATAGCACAAATCTTGGTGTCCCAGTCCTTAGTCAGAGATCTTAAGAACTTGTCATTCAGCTCATAGTTGCTGAATTCTCTTCCATAGGACATCAATTCATTGACTATCCTATAGAACTTCTTGTGACATTCAGTAATGCTATCAGACTTTCCTTGTCTGAAGCTTTCATATTCCTGATTTAACAAGGACTTCCTATCTTGTATTACTTCTTCTGATCCCTCCATATAAACTATTAATGTGTCCCACATTTCTTTAGAAGTTTTACAATGAATTAAGTTCTGAAATGTTGCATCATCAATGACACTAATAATTATATTCTGGGCTCTCTTGTCCATAGTGGACAGAATGATTTCATCTTTAGTCATTTCAGAGAATTCCTTGGGAGTTTTCTGATTTGCATCCAGAATGGAAATCTTCATTGGCACATATGGGCCTTCTTTAACTGTAATTTATATCCTTGGGTCAGAAGCATCCATAAAGAGTCTAACCCTCTCTTTCCATATGCCAATTATCTCTTTTCTACATATTGGCAATTTCATGGACCCCAGCTCTTTGTGATTCTCACTAGAACCCATTTTATTGATTCTTGTTTGTTCTGAATCTGCATACAAGATCTTACTCAGACTGTTATGTCCCTTTTTGAGTAACCTCCCTATGATACCACTTGAAAGAAATAGTGCCTAACCACCTAGGGGGGGTGAATAGGTGAACTTTTTCTTTTTAAATTTAAGGCAGAAACACTCTACAATTAAACCTGTATTTGCAATTTTCTACAACAATTCAGCACAGCTAGCTCAGCAATCACAAAAAATACACAAACACAGAGTGCACACAGATTTTTATAGTGGTTCCCCAAGGTCTGGGTACATCCACTTTCCCCCTTCGCCTATCTAGTAGTGTACTAGATTCGGCCTAACTTCAGCACTTCTCCTAAAATCCTCAGATCTTACAGCTCAGAACCCCAAACAGGTTCCTACAACTCAGAGTGACCCCACTCTTACAACTCAGGCACAAAGCCCTACCACTCAGTCTTCAACAAGACCTACACTCAGGCTAAACAGCTCTACCTCAGCCTTCAACAAGGCCTACTCTCAGAGAATTGATTCTCCTACACTCAGGCACAAAAGCCCTACCTCAGCCTTTATAGATTTAGGCTTACAACTCAGATCCCTTAGAATTCTACAAAAAGATAATAAATTGTTTTTAGATCACCACTCAATTTTAGAGAATGAAGAGAGCAATCTTCTTGATCAGTTCTTGATAGCACTGATTCCTGAGATCAACTTTGTTTTTGCTTTCTTCAAGGCTTCTTGAGTCTGAACTCAGTAAAGATGATCTTCTTGAAGTAGACCGGCTGACAACTTCCTTCTTAGGATGGAGAATTAAATTTGTATCCTACTTTGCAGTCTGGTTCAGAATCTGCTTCTTAAGAGATTTGATTAACAAGTCTCTTTCTTAAATTCAATTACTGGAGTTCTCTCTCTCCAAGTAAATCTGAAGTTTCTTCAGAATACTGATTTACAGTTTTCTCTGGATCTGTATTGATCTTCTTAATCTTCTAATTAATTCTTTAGTGGTGTTCTCTCTTTTTATTGTGTACATACCTTTCTGTTGAAGGAGAAAGGCCTTTATATAGTCTTCCTCCAAGGTAACCGGCTGATCCGGTTTCTAACGAACTTCTGACAGCTCTGACAGATACAGTTGACCGGTTGAAATGGCAGCTATCAAGTCATCCAGTCACTTCTTCAAAATACTGTCTCTATCTGAAAGTGTCGAGACTGATCTTCATTATGTGTCGACACAAATAGACCAAGTGTCGACACAAGTGAACAAAGTGTCGACACTAGCCTTGATGGTGTCGACACAACTCCTTGTGTTGTTGTAACAGCTTCTCGACACTGCTTCTTCAGAATGTGTCAACACTGATTCTGTGTATCAACACAAGCCTTCTGTTGAATATGTCGACACTGATTGAGTGTGTCGACACAAGTACTTCTTCTTTAACACTTAGTTGAATTCTACTGTGTGTCAACACATCTCCCTTGTGTCGACACATCTTCTTTTGTTGTTGATACTTGCTGAGTGTCGACACATCTCCTTTGTGTCGACACATGCCTTCATGTGTTGAAACTTGCTGAGTGTCGACACATCTCCTTTGTGTCGACACAAGTACTTTAACTTTGTTGAAGCTTGCTGAGTGTCGACACAATCTCCTGGTGTCGACACATTTGATGTCGACAAAGCTTCTCTGGGTGTCGACACTGCCTCTAAGTGTCGACACAGATTATGTTGACAATTCTTCACAGTGTGTCGACACTTCCTGTATGTGTCGACACTTTTCTTCTAGTGTCGACTCTGCCTTTCCTGGTGTCGACACAAATACTCCAAGTGTCGACACAGCTTCTCTAGGTGTCGACACAAGCCTTCATAAGTGTCGACACTTCACCTCTAGGTGTCGATACATGGACTTAGAAACTTTTCTGCATTTCCTGCAATTACTTAACCTGCACATATAAACTCAAAGCACATCAAATACACCTTGATGTATATCATTGAGTAGGATGAGGCTTCTTCAAATCTGGTACACATTTTCCAATGTACCCAACATATTTCTACGATCTACCCATGGAAGAAGGAGAGAAGGAGGACCTAAATCGCGGCCTGAGAGAAGGTGTTGTGCCTCCTCTCCATTTCCGACCACCAAACTTCGCCTCCTCTACAAAATCCACACCAACTCCTCTGTAACTGGAATGTGATGGGGGGAAACTCTTCCCCTTGACCTGGTGAAGGTCTCTAATGAAGGAATTGGGGAGAGGAGGTTTGTAACTCCCCAATTCTTCATGACACCATTAAGGCCATTAATGGTGATTTTCGGTTTCACCAAATTTGAGGGGCTGAGCCACCCCTCTGGTCGGACACCTCCTGAAAACTCCTCCCCTGCCTCCAAGGAGTTAAAGCCCCATCAAAAGGGGGAGTTATGGGGCCTCCATGGCCATGATAGCCATTAAGCTCCTCTTTCTCTCTCCTCCAAGCTTGGGTAACTCCCTCTTTCTCTCTCCTAGTTACCCAATTCTGAATTTGGTGGGCCCAAAATGTGTCTCACCACCTCCTAGACCAATGGGCCACACTTGCCTAGGCCTAGCCCACTTGGATTGGGCTTGAGTTAGCCATTTAGGCTAGTTTGACCACTTTGACCCAAGAGTTGACTTTGGTCAAATTAGCCACTAGGGCTGACCCCAATGGGTCCTTGGTGACCCATGGGCATCCCCTAAAGTCTAGAAGTACTTGGGTAGGGTTAACTTGCACTCTGTAGGTCACTTGCCCCTTAGTTAGGGCACTTTGACCAGTTTAGGGCTAGGGTTGACCTGGGTCAACTTAGGCTCTGGATTTGACCCCAATGGGTCATAGGTGACCCATTGACCTCACCCTAGGGTTAGGAGGACATGAGTGGGATCTACTTGGCTAAGGCAAGGGCAGTTGACCCATTGTTTTTCAGGTTGACCAATTTAGGGTTAGAGTTGACTTTGGTCAACTTAACCACTTTGACTGCCCTCCATGGGTCCTTAGTGACCCAATGACCCCACTTTAGGTCTAGGAAGACCCTGGTAGGACTGGTTGGGCTTTACTAGGCATACTGCCCTTAGTTAGGGTACCTTGCCCAATTTAGGTCTAGGGTGGTTCTAGGTCAACTTGGCCACCCTGGGTCGACTCCAATTGGAACCCTATGGCTCTAATGGACTTCTCAATGGATTGGTGAGATCATGGTAGGATCTTAGAGTCATGGTAAGCCTCATGGTCATCCTAAACTAGGGTTTAGGAATCTACTATTTGTAGGCCATAATGATTTTACCTACATTCCTAGGTTCATTTGGCCTTCTTGGGCTTCCTAGGATTTTGTCATGACCTAGTCATGACAAAACCACTCATAGGGGTCTAGTTGTTTGAGGGATGTGACAACCATAACCTTTCTTCACTATCCAGAAGGAAAGTGGCTATCGTAACCTTCTACCATTCCTCAATCTTTGTTGCATACATGACACTCTTAACCCTGGAAAGCCAATCCTCAACTTGTGTTGGTTTTTCAATCCCCGCACACACGGGTGCATTAAAGCTCATCACGTGCTTTAGCTATTTTTCAGCAGCTCTCCTCTACACTACAGGCTCTGCCGCTACATGATCTGTCATTATACGTTCCATTGTGCCAAGTGGTACGTGACCTAATCCAGGAGTAGTAGACTGTACTTGCCTCCCTGGTTGGGAATTGATCATAGCGAACACCGCTTCAGCTACCATTCGTATGGTATAGGCAGAAGAGGGGTACGTGACCTAATCCAGGCGCACTACTCTATGCATAGTACAGACGTTACGACTGCTCCGCACCAATCCTATTCACCTGAAAACGGGAAAACACTCAATTAGACGACAAGTAAATTACCTAAAGCGCAATTATAGGAGCACACAAGTTCCTAAAACATTTGTATTTTCATTCATAAGTGGACATTCATTGGTTCTTCCCATCTTATAACGATAACGCACACACATGTGCTCACCACCCCTTAAAAGAATTCTCCCAAGAATTCATATAATAAAGACCGACAACGGAGTCTGATACCAACTTATAACACACCCATCCGTCATATAGCATATAACAGAAGGTCCGGTCGGGGCCCGTCTCCATATACTATGGACTGTTTGTAGAGTTACTTATTGAAACCATAATCCAATTTCATGCATCCAAACATAGAGTGCAATCTAGTGGAAGTTATTTTAAGGTTTAATGGAACCCAACTAATTGAGTGTCCACTAACACCGAAATAGGAATGAGAACCAAATGCATAACTGTTATGGCCTTACAATATTCAACTATTAAAATAAACTGTCCTGCATAAATCGGCATGCAGGCCGACCACAAATGAATGATAAAATAAATGTGTAATTCGCTTTGGCCTTCAAGGGCCAGCTTAGCAATCCTAGGCTCCAGCCCGCTATTTCCCGCTTGGCTCAACTACACCTGCATGAAATATTCTACTGCAGTGTTGGCAAACAATATAAATGGTCAGCATTAGCCGACCAAATTATAATGACCCCACCCCTCACTCGTGTTGGCGGTGCTACTTCCCTGCAGGCATTAGCATTAATAATAATTGGCAATCTGAACGTGCAAGCAAGCACCGTTCACCACAGGAATTGACACGGTCGACCAATGCCCCGTACTCTCAGGGTACATTCACGGTGCACCGGACCCCAACAGGTCACACCTCCTTTATTTGCGACGTTCAGCAACATTTGAGCATTCTAGTCTTTCAGGGCCGAAGCCAAAGACAATGCCCCTATGGCTACGACCAAGTCAGGTGATTTATACTTTGACTCACTCCAGGTCAATTGACATAGAGTTGGGTACAGTTCAGCTCTTTCTCATTTTTCAAATTGTCGGTCGAAACAAGCCACGATGCGGGTCAACATCCACATTCCCATCCGTAGAGATCACAATCTCGTTATGGTCCTAGGCAAGCACTCAGCCACCTAAGCTAGGCCACATAGGCTCTCATCTCTACAATCTGGCCTCTAGGTCCACAAGGGGTAGGTCTCTCAAAGCAATAGCATCCAGGTCTCTACATGACTAGCCCTGTAAACAACAGAGTGCTGACTAGGAACTGTAAGACCCTCCTTCCGGAACACAAGACATGACCGAGGGGAGTCTTATGCCCAAAACAGCCGCCTTACAGTAGCGTCAGCACACAGGATAACATGTACCGCAAGGCGCCTATCTTGTCGGTCAAACCAATATCATCTATATCAACCCAACATAAAGAATATAAAACAGAAGTCAAAATACACACAAGTATGTAAGTCCAAACAACTACTACAATAATAAGAAGCTACGAAACTTCTTTAATATCAGAGGATGACAAAATTGACCAACAGGCAACAATCACGAGTCTCTCAAAAACTAACATCCATAACTAATGGCAACAAAGGTAACACCATATAATAGTAAGGTAACTTAACTTATAAAAATGCCCATACAAATTTATAATTTAAGAATCTGCTTAATAGTAAGGTAACTCATCATATAAGAGTGCTCATACAAACTTATATGGTAAGGATCTTATGCGGTGCAATGTAATGTTTTGAATACAATATGATGACTCACCCATTCTCTCATACACACACACCGCTATGTCAACAAAGACTTGTAGTTTTCACTTTTTGAGCAGGTAGCTAACCTCTCAGGCGTCATCAGTCGTGGCCAGATGGTGATAGTGAAACATGCTTTCCACTACTATGTGGGCATCCATGCTACCAAGCCTAGGCCTCCATACGACTAAATGCTAAGAACACAATAGTAGAGCTCCCTCTATATTATGACTCAGAAGGGGTCTCGAGTAGATGTTCACTAGATCCCTTCCCAACTAGCTTATCATCATGGCATGGAAGGTGTCCCGGGAAAAAGCACCTAGGACCAAGGCCAACAGTCTAGTTGGCACGGAAGGTGCCCCGGGAAAAAGCATAACGGATCAAGGACAACCATCCAAAGTCTATCAATCAACTACCGTCGGTGTGACATCTGGCGAGCGCATAAACCTATCACACTATCCTTAACCCATGATTATGACACCGTATGGCAACTCACACTGCATGCAAATTCACATGGCCTTACCATCAACCATCCAAGGGCTCCAACTGAGTCTCTGTTCATCATTACCAATCTGATGCTCAATAACACTCAAGGGCTCCACACCGAGTCCCTTATCATCATTACCAATCCATTGCACAACATCACTAAAGGGTTCAAATCAACATAGGTGTCAAGCCACCTTGAACAACATAAAAATCCCACACTACTACCTGTAGGGAGACACACTCTAAGCAGTGGACTATACAAATTATCCCATCCAACAATTGAGATCACGATTTAACATTTTTCATAGCCATGAGATTTACCTTATCTAATTTCTCCCTTGTAATCAAGCATTCACAAACAACTATGTTTTCATATATTCATCACAACAATATATTAACTATCCAAGTATCCATCAGCAAGATATCGTACGTATAGATTACAGATTCAATTATAGGGCACCACACCCTCTTTCAAAACTTGTATCATTCATTGGATTACAATCGCGTGCATACTTACCGGATTTCAGAAGTAGCCACTTGTACAACTGAATCTTATCAAGACATTTGTTCACTAATTTCCCCAAAACATTTACTTATTAAATTCCTCCAAACCATTTGTTTAATAAATTACTCCAAACCATTTGTTTATCTCGACTACATTTAACGAGGCTCATCAAAACCTCAACATCATCTTGTAATGTTACTTCAACCTAGTCTTAACCTGGTTATACACTAACTCGAAGCATCCTGCACATAAATTATTACCATGCAACAACTTCGACTGGACATCCCCAGAGCTAAAAAGCTCCTATGAAAACAAGTAACCATCCGTTAAAAAGGACTTTTCGAGGGCTACAACTTTTGTGTTCAGCCCCAATCCTAGATCCGGCTGTATCACACCCGAAAACAGCCTCGAAATCCTCTGCGTGGAGAAAAATAGATTTTTGCATACATCTTAAAGCAAAACGAACAAAATCAGTTTGTCTTCTACCATTAGCCATTTGTTCAAAACCACAAACAACACTTCCTCCTCCCATATTCACCCTCAATAGACCATTCCTCTTCACGAAACCAAGTCCACCATCTTCATCATGAAGGGAGGAGAGGTCAAAAACAACTAATTACTAGGAGAAGGTCCAATCATGGTCTCTTCCTAGGAGATCTTCATCTTGCACAAGTCCAACTCTTTTTAGTCGACATCTCTCAAACAATATAACAAAAGATCTAGCACCAAGGGAGAGTGTAGGAAGATCACCTCGTTTCCGACCATGGATCTTGTTATCATTCTTGGCGGCATTGTTCATCATAGAGAGGGAGAGTTCTTCCTCCAGAAATCCGACACCAATAACTCCCAGTGACCTCTTCGCTCCCTTCGGGGTCGACATAGAGATCGACTAATCAAGAAATGGAAGTGACAGCTATGGTTTCTCATTTCTACCTTTTTATAGCTACGCATTAGGGTTAAGTCATGTTACCAAATGTCACTCTATTATTGGACCGCCAATTATTAAGTCTTGTTGAAAAGACCGGTCTAAGTAGCCATCCAGCTCTCATCCCGAAAGCCGGTTTAACCCGTACCTATAAATCGGCAAACACATACTGGGACGAAAATCTCTCATGTCAAATTCATCGTGTATACTTATACACACATGACGAATCGTTGAAATTCATCGTGATCACACAACGACTCGTTGAGTCTAGTATTTTCTAAGTCAAGCATCGGATTCATTGAGATTACTCGATGCTTGATCGAGTGGGGTCGAAATAACTCAACACCTCATTGAGTCCAATATTTTCTAAGTCAAAGCATCATATTCGTCGATATTACTCGATGCTTCATGTAATGACATCAAGGTCACCCCGTATTTTTCTAAGTCAAGGCATTGTTTTCGTCGAGATTACTTGACGCTTCGTCGAATGGTGTCGAGATCAACTCAATGCTTTGTTGAGTACAGTATTTTCTAAGTGAAAACGTCATATTCGTTGATATTACTCGACGCTTCGTCAAATGGCATCGAGGTCACTCAACACCTCGTTGAGAGCATTATTTCTCTAAGTCAAAGTGTCGTATTCGTCGAGTTTACTCGACGCTTCGTCGAATGGCATTGAGATCACTCAACGCCTTCCCAAGTCCAGAAGTTTCTAAGTCAAATTCTTCTTATGTGTCGTGTATCACTCGATGCCTGACCACCAGTCAACGTACTCAACGCTATTACCCATGAACCCCGATCCTAAGTCAGTCCCTTGACTCAAAATGCATGCGAGGGGTCTATCACGAATTGGCACGTTACAAATCCTATAAGCAAAATAAAAGATTTCGTCCCCAAAATTTGGCTAAGGCCATGGGGAAAGTAAAGCATGAAGAATACAAAGTATGCTTTAAGTTTACCTTGGGGAAACAACTCCGGGTAGCGCTTCTGAATCAAGTCCATCGGCTCCCAAGTGTATTCCTCTTTCCCATGATTAAACAACAGGACTTTCACCAAGAGAATACGTTTTCGACGCAAGCTCCTTGTCTCGGTGTCCACTATCCGTACAGACTCTAGTCGGATAGATCTATCAGTTGCCACAACTCCACTTGTAGCGGGGACATGCTGATCAGGCTGTAGAAGTGCTTACCGAGGTAACAACAGATGGAATACATCATGTAAATTTTCCATCTCTAATGGTAGCTCCAGCTGATAGGCAAAAGGGCCAATCCTTTCCAATATATAATAAGGGCCCATATATCATGGGCTAAGCTTCTTCTTCCTACAACATACACGTGACACTCCATGCATTGGCCTGATCTTTAATAACACCTTGTCACCAGCTTGAAACTCCACCATCCTATATTTAACATTATAATACTTTGCTTATCGAATCTGAGCCTCTAGCATGAGTTCTCGTATCACCCTAACCATAACATCAGCGTCATCATTATACTCTACTACCAAAACCTTCGGTTCTTCATCCTACACCCATGATAAAGGTGTTCTATACAACCTTCCATAAAGAGCTTCGTGAGGTGTCATCCCGATGTTAGCTTGGTGAATGTTGTTGTATGAAAAATCCACTAGTGGTAAGATCCTTTCCCACGACTCTCATGTATCCAATACACACAACCTCAATAGATCTTCCATAGTTTTGTTGGTCCTATTAGACTGAACGTCGTCTGAGGATGAAAGGTCATGCTAAATGTAAGGCGAGAACCCAAATACGCTTGAACCGCCTTCAACTCCTTGTAGGTAAAGCGACCATCATGGTCAGAGACTATCATCTTAGGCACTCCATGCTATTGTACAAACTGCTCCATGAAGAGACATGTCAATACATCCACATGCTTCTCTTTCCTTATCGAAATAAACCTGGCGACCTTAGTAATGTGATCCATTATCATCCAAACCGATTCATTCCCTGATCGTGATCGGGGAAGGCCGTAAACAAAATCCATGGAGATATCCTCAAATTTTCACTCCGTAATGGGAAATGATTGTAACAATCCTCCCGGGCTCCTACACTCCACCTACACCTCCTGACAAGCCTCACAATGTGTAACATAATATTTAACAACACTCTTCATTCCTGACCAGAACATGGTCTTTCTTAAGTCGTTATACATCTTGGAAATTCCAGGAAGTACAGAATACTTGAAGCAATGTGCCTCTTTCACGAAATCTTCCCGGATTTCACTGCCTGCGGGAATGTAGAGTCTGCCACCGAAATGATCAAGGCCTTCTTTTAGAATATACTCTTTAGTAGATCCATCCTCAATTGTCTTAATCACAAGGGCCGGAGCAGCATCCTTCCCTTGCTCTGCCAGAATTCAATCTCGAATGTCACAAATTATACTCATAGAAGTTAAGTACTCATTATACTTCTCAGAATCGTCCTTACACAGCAACATGATCTCCATCTCCTCGAGCACTTGAGCCAATTCCATAATCATCAACTGAGACTCAGGGCTTGACTCTGGTACTTTTTTGCTTAATGCATCAGCTACAGAGTTTGCTTTCCCGTGGTGGAAGTTCAATGTAAACTTGTAGTCACACAAAAATTCTAACCACTGCTGCTTCCTCAAATTCAACTCCTTTTGAGTATGAACATACTTCAAATTCTTATGGAATGAAAAGATTTTGCAGTGGACGCCATACAAATAGTGCCTCCAAACCTTTAAGTCGAACACCACTACTCCCAACTCCAAATCATGCACTGGGTAATTAACCTCGTGCTTCTTCAACTATCTCGAAGTGTAAGCAATAATCACATGCCCGTGCTGCATCAATACTGCCCCTATCCCTTGATAGGACGCATCAGTGTAAACTTGATATCCTTCTTTCCTTGATGGAAGAGCTAGGATCGGTGCGGTGGTAAGTCGATCCTTCAGCTCTTGAAATGCGGCCTCACATTGGGGTGTCCACTCATATGGCCTTCCTTTCTTTGTTAGGGTAGTGAGAGGAAGGAGATCTTTGAAAATCCCTTCACAAACTTGCCATAATATCCAACAAGTCCAAGAAAACTGCGTAAGTCGGCCACCGACCTCAAAGGTGACCATTACTTTACGGCACGTACCTTGGCTAGGTCTACTGCTAACCAAGCACCACTAATCACATGGTGAAAGTATCTAAAGTCTACCTCAATCACCTAGAGGGGGGGGGGTGATTAGGTGATGTCTGTGTCTTTTCGCAGAATAATAATACTTGAAAAATTGAGAGCACATAGAACACAGAGATTTATAGTGGTTTTCCGTATTGGGTGCGCCCACTGTCCCACCTCACATATCTACCACGAAAGGCTAGATTCGGCTACTTCAGCTTTCTTAGATTTCAACAAACCTTACACCTCGGAGCCACAACTCCAATAGCTTGGAAAGCAACCTCTCCTACCACTCGATTCACCACCGGATCTACAACTCAATCCATAAACAGATCTACAAATCGATCCATAAATCGATCTACAACTCGGAGATAAATCTCCTACAAATGTAAAATAAAATTACACAAGATTTACAAATAAACTTTGACAAGATCTGTAGTCTTTTATATGTCGTTCTTCATTTAGGTCAAACTTAAATATCTTGGAGAATGCGGTATAATCGGAAATCTTGAAGACTTTGAGTCTTGAATCTTGAATCTTGAATTGACTAGATCTAGGAGAATCGATTACTTCAGATTATAAAGATCCAGTCAAGTTGGACGGAGATCAAATCATGCACAGCAAGCGTCGGAGGAACGGAATATCACGAAACTTACAGGAGATGACGGGTCATTTTTGGAATCTTGGGTGATTTTGAATTTTTTGCAATTATCATGATTAGGGTTGATGAAAAATCCATCCTAAGTATTTATAGGCATCCTCAATATCAACGGTCATAAAAGAATTTTCAAAACAGAACATGCAAAATTTATTATTCATGTCCGTTGTCCAACCTGAGCCGAAATCTGAAAATCAGGATGAAAAATAACCCAAGTCTTTTTTTGTCCAGTATCGTGGAGTATAGATGAGTATACTCACGAAACTAGTAGTGATATATGACAATATAGATTTAGAGAAATTCATCTCAACCCAGCTTGCCACTCAACGACTAGGTTGAAGTCATACTTGACGAATTCGACGAGTATTGGTTGTATACTCAACGAATTTGACGAATATCGATTGGCTAACAAGACGCACTCGACGTACTCGACATACTCGACGTACTCGACACCATCGATGCAGTCGACGCCATTGACACTGTAACACCTCCATCCGTCACATGAAATATAAAAGAAGGTCCGGCCAGGGCCCTTCATCATATTCCACAAACAGGCGGCGGTGTTACATGTTAATATCAACGACTAGTACACGCATCCTAACTCTGAGCATCCTAGCAGAAGCTTTAGGGGTTATTACTGAACTCATCAATCAAAAATATCCAGTATATATAAACAACCACATTTATATATCTCACAGGAATGTATACAAAATACACAAAATATTTGGCCTTAAGGCCTTACAATTATGTTTTACAAGTGTGGATTACAAACATCGGCACGCAGGCTGGCCACACATGAAATAGTAAAATTCCTCATTCGTCCTTCAAGGGCCAGCATAGAAGCAACAAGGGCTTCCGCCTGGTATTTCCCGCTCAGCTATCCTTCACCTGCACAAGTACAACCCACCGCAACGGTGGCAAACTAGGCAACGATCAACACACAGCTGACCAATTTATAACGACCCTACCCCTTTCCCGGGGCAGTGGTATTCCATCCCTGCAGGCATATCATTTTCACAAGCAGATATATCACAAAACGTGCACTCACCCACAGTTCAATATATCACAAATGTCGACCGCACGGCCCCACGCTCCGTGCACTCAGGGCACATTATCGGTGTACTGGAAAACTAGGGCCGACCACCGTTCTCAGGTCCCTGACCTAATGATAAACATAGAGCATTCACTCTATATGGCCCACGGACAGACACTTTAGTCTTGATGGCGTACAACCCAAGAAACTCATTATGCGATCCTAATAAACGCTAAAAACTTAGGCACTCAAGATATACAACCAAGCACGGATACAGTTCAGCCCTTGCCCGTTGGTAAAATCGCCAGTTTAATGTCTAGACTGATGCGGGTTAGCTTACCCATCTCCATTCGGCTCGATGGCCTTGACGAGCTCGCAGCTCACAATAGCCAAACTGTCCTCCGAGGACTGGCTTCTTAATCAAAAAGGAAGTCAGTGCCAGCGTTCATCACGATCGCCTGGTGGGGCCAACAAAAGCTCTCTTTCTTTCTGTTCCCAAACTCAAGCCAAACCCTACAGCATCCTGTAGTGCCAGAAACACTTTCACAACAAATAAATAATGTCGCCACAGTTTATATGGGAGTGGCCGGTTTTTTCTTCTATAGCCGAAGTACGGAGCTTCCTTCCACTGGCGGGCTACTACAGACTTTTCGTAGAAAACTTCTCACGGATCGCCTTGCCTCTTACCAGACTAACGAGTAAGGATCAGAAGTTCATCTGGACGCCGGAGTGCACGCGAGCTTTCGAAAAGCTATAGAGTCGCTTGACCACAACGCCAATTTTGACGTCGCCATGTGGTTCAGACGACTTTGAAATCTATAGTGATGCATCAGGGAGTGGCTTGGGTTGCGTTCTTCTTCAGTTTGGAATGGTGATTGCTTATGGCTCACGCCAGTTGATAGTTCATGAACGGAACTATCCCTTCCATGACTTGGAGTTGGCGGCAGTGGTTATTTTTTGGTGCAGTATCTAGTGGATCAGATGGATCTCAACATGCGACAATGAAGGTAGATGGAGTTCCTCGGGGACTACACCTTCCAGATTCATTTTACTCGCGGGAAGGGAAACGTCGTCACAGATGCCTTGAGTCATAGGACACCGGCAAGGTCAACATTTTTGCAGATGCATAATGTGCCAGGAGCTGGAAGCTTTAGAGTTTTCTTGTGCTAAAAATAATTCCACTACAAATGCACACCTGAACTAGACGGAGGAACAGTATGACCTTGCGGACATGGTTCGGCGAGCAACGGAACTTGCTGAAAGTCTACAACACTATGCAATGGATGAGTCAAATGCCCAATTCTCCTAGGATGACGGCCTTTTACAAAAATACAGCCATTTGTGCGTCCCGAGTATGTGTAAGTTATGAGTAGAATTGATGTATGATGTTCACTTCACGAAATATTCAATTCACCAAGGGACCACAAAATTGTACAAGGACATGAAAAAGCTGTTCTGGTGGCCGGGTATGAAGAAAGACAACATATTATGTGGCTAAATGTCAGACTTGTGCCTTAGTGAAAGAAGAATGTTAGAAGCTTGGAGGTTTCCTGAAGTCGCTACTAATTCCAGAATGAAAATTTGATAATATTTTGGTGCATTTTGTATATGGTATGCTGAGACCTCAATGCGGGAACGATTCTGTTTGGGTGATCGTGGACTGGTTAACTAAAGTGGCTCATTTTATTCCGAACAAGAGGGACGATCCAGTGAAACTCTTGGCTAAGCTTTGCATTGAGAAAATAGTACGATTACACGGTGTGCCCCGTAGAATCCTTAGTGATCGAGACTGGCAATTCACTTCGAATGATTGGATGCTAATCCATCAATTGTTGGGGACAAAATTAACATTCAGTACGACCTTTCATCCAGAAAAGGATGGCCAGACTTATAGGACCAACAGAACGATGGAGGACATTCTTCGAATGTGCGCCTTGGATTTCGGGAAGAGGTGGGAACACCATCTCTATATGATAGAGTTCGCCTATAATAATAGCTATCAAGCTTTTATAAATATGGTGCCTTTTGAAGCATTGTATGGTATGAAGTGTCGGACACCATTTGCTTGTATGAAAACAGGCGAGTCTAAGTTATATAAGCGTAAGGAAGTCGAAGAGGCTAACTTGACAATACGCTCTATCCGGGAGAGGCTGTTGATATCCCAAGATAGGCAGGCAAAGTACTATAATGCTAAGCACCGAAACATAGAGTTTGTGGTTGGCGAGTGGGTATACTTGAAAATCAGACCATTCAAGGGCGTGTCCAGGATTTTGTGCTTGAAAAATTTAAGTTCGATTTATCTTGGTCCGTTTGAAGTAGTGGAGCCAGTTGGAGAAGATGCATATCAGCTAGCTCTTTCGGCAGAATTGAGTGGATTGCATGATGTGTTTCAAATATCAATGCTTCCAAAAGCCGTGAAAGATCCAGCTCAGGTGATTGGAAATGATCGCGTACCGGTCAAATCTGGGTTAGCGACGAAGGTTAGACCCATTCGTATCGAGGATAAAGCGGTTAAGTAGCTGCGGAGCAAGACAATCAGGATCATCAAGGTCCGGTGGGACAACTGTTGCCGTGAGGAGCTAACATGGGAGCGGGAGAAAACCATACGTGTTGAATTTCCCGAGTTGTTTGTATAAAATGTCATGACAGTTTCTTTTTGTGAAAAAATATATGTGGTAACATATTTGTTGCTGGTTTCTGATAACTATATCAAATTTCGGGACGAAATTTCTGTAACGAGGGGATTATTGTAACATCCCAAAAATGAGTAGGAAGGCAAAATAATCGAACCGGCGTTCGACGAGAGTCGAACCGGCGCTCGACGAGCGTCGAACCGGCGCTCGACGAGCGTCGAACCGGCGCTCGACGAGCGTCGAACCGGCGCTCGACGAGCGTCGAACCGGCGGTCGACGAGCGTCGAACCGCCGGTCGACGAGCGTCGAACCGCCGGTCGACGAGCGTCGAACCGCCGGTCGACGAGCGTCGAACCGCCGGTCCACGAGCGTCGAACCGCCGGTCCACGAGCGTCGAACCGCCGGTCCACGAGCGTCGAACCGCCGGTCCACGAGCGTCGCACCGGCGGTCGACGAGCGTCGAACCGCCGGTCGACGAGCATCGAACCGCCGGTCGACGAATGTGGTGCTGGTATACTGCTGCTCTTTTTTCGGCGAATGTCGAACCGGATTCGACGAATGTCGCCTAGCGTTCGACGAATGCTGAACAGCGTGTACGATGAACTACTGTCTTGCGTGAGACGAACGTCGAACGACCTCCACAGTGAATTGCTTTCTCGAGTTCGACGAAAGCCGAACAATTTTTTGCATAACAGCAGCTAATGAGCGGTTGGTTGACTTTTCAACTAAAATTATGCCTATTACTTTTGGATGAGAAGAGATCGTGTGGCTGGGGTTTACCCAAGGCCACATATGCAGAAGTGTTGGGAGGAGGAACACATTATTTTATTTCTCACACTCTCTCCCTTCATTTCATCCTTGTTCCGGAGAAGAGAACACACGGCTGGAGCTTGGGTATTTGGTGGATCTTTGTGAAGCTGCTAAAGGAGATTTACTCATCGGAAACAGCATCTGAGGCTAGACCCGCAAAGGAGAAAGTGAGGCACACATTTTCATATGTGTAGAAAAGTTTTGCCATGGCTCCGAACAGAACTCTAAGGGTAATGATCTTCCTACTTGGACATGTTAAGTCTTTCTTTTGCCATATGCATGGAATCCCCCACCAACAGGTGGAGTGTCGAGGTATTTTCGTTCGGTTGATTCATGAAATCCCCAGTAAGTCTTTCATATTGATCCGAAAATGTGTAGTATGGAATAGGCATGCTAGGTGAAGCCCATCTGGACATGTTGGTCTGGATTGGTGATGCTTTATTTTGCGCACCGGAGAAGACTCCGCATATAAATGAGTATTTTGTGGAGTCAGTGGGTTGTGCCTGTAAAGTGGAGAAACAGGAAGTACTAGAGTAGAGTTTCAGGAGAATACCCTCGAAATTCATATGTTATATTATATGAAAAGTCTAGTGTTTTTGGCACTGCAGGATGCTGCAGGCACAGAAAGAAAGAGAGCATTTGTTGGCCCTGCCAGGTGATCGTGATGAACGCGACACTAACTCCCTTTTTGATTGTGAAGCCAGTCCTTTGAGGACAGTGTGGCTATTGTGAGCTGTGAGCTCTTAAAGGCCATCGAGGCTAACAGACAAGGGGAAGCCGACCTGCGTTAGTCTAAACATTGAACTGACGATTTGAGCAATGGGCAAGAGATGAACTGTATCCGCGTTAAGGTTGTCTAACTTGAGTGATGCTGTCCCAAGGATTCGATGAATTAAACACAACACGTTCTTAGATACGACGAATAAATTAAATAAGCAGCAAGCAATATTTTCTCTAAATTAATACTAACGATGATCAACCAATATAACAAATCACAACGCAAATGGTCGCTACCCCTTATAAAGATTGAACAAATGATTATATGCCACTATTCGCTAAAGCGAATAGGACCTACCTGATCCGGACAATTAGCAATTCCCAATAAAATTATTCGCTAGCAAATCACAAAACAAAATGGGAGGATCCGGTCCAAAATAACGATTCAAAATAAACTTCTAACCAATCCCAAAAATTAGTTAATATGTGGGTATACCAAATCACTTGAACTCAAGGGGAAATCAAGAGTGATGAACCCGATTTCTTCTAGTGTTCACGAGATCTACCCGCTCCAAATTATACGAGAATATTTGGGAAAATAAATCTTGAAAATTTAGATTTTAATTAGCACAATTTCAATATAAATCAGGACAAAATACTAGCATTCTAATTCCACCAAATCTCACAACAATATAGAAGAAACACACAAGATATGGTTTAAGTAAATCGTTACCCAATCCCAAGAAGTCCGTCCACAATATGAGTGGAGGAATCACACACGAAGGTGGTTGATTTTTTTTATTTCCACGCAAAATCCACAGATCCACGCCGGACGATGAAGACGCTTGCCGTTTTCTCCTTTGTCGAACCCTAGGAGAGGGAGTATCTTGAAAAGGGGCTAATAGATATATATAAAGTAAGAAGAGAGTGGAAAGGTGGTGAATAAATTTCCAAGGTGAGAAGATTTGTTTGGTCGTATTTTGGTGAAAGGGGCTGGTCGGATTTGGATTGTGGTGGAGAGTGGCCGAGAGTTGTGGGGAACAAAGAAAGGAGGCGGCTTGGGGTCGACCGAACCCTAAGGTGGTGGTGGTGGTCGGTGGCTTGGAGGGAGAGAGGCTCGGGTTTGGTTTTGGAAAAAGGGCTGGTCGTGAGTCCTTGGGGTAGAAGAGGGGTGGTAGAGGAGGAAGTCGAATTCAAGGGAGAGGGGAGGAGGAGGAGGAGGAGGAGGAGATATGAAAGAAAGTGGTTGGTGGCCAAGAGAGATGGAGGAAAGAAGGTGGCCGAAATTTGCCTTGGAGGAGGAGGAGGGAAACAAATTTTTAGGGTTTCAAATTTTCTTATTCTTCTTCTTCCAATCAAAATGATACAATACATGGCTATATATAGCCTACACCACTCCATCACCACCCTTAAAAAATAAAATAGACTCATGATGGTTATATGGACCCATCATGAAAGAAATAAAATAGAACTTGCATGAAATAAAATACTAGATGGTTATAATCACCCATCATACATGAATTAAACTACATTATTTAAATGCATGAAATAAAGTTTCTTAAAATAAAAATTGCTAAAATAATAATTTGATAAAATATATAATTACAATTGTTTAACTTATAATTATATATTTTATTTAGTCGCAGCGGCTGACGTCATGCAAAACATATCGCGGCGATAGCGAAGGGCGTCATGGTAGAATCCCATCCTTGAGCTTGCAGTAACGATCGTCCCAATCCACGAACTCTCTCAGACGGGGATCAATGGCGTACGCAACAACAATGTCTACATCAATCCTCTGTAGGAACAAGCGCATACCCAACTGTTCCAAAAGCCCGGACTATTGGAAAGGGCGCTACTTAATTTCTTAAATAAGTAGCAGAGCGCCACGAGTCAAGTGAAGGAATGCCGGACCCAACAATCCCCCCAGCCCGACATCCAGCACAACCCGTCTGCTCAAAGATGGGGTTAACATATGGCCCATACGGCTCAGAGGTGGGGTTACCACATGTCCACGGTTGCCTGATGTTGGGTATTTCATCCACATGAACCCATATTTGATGAAGCCACCCTGGAACTAAGATGAATTAAGCTGTATTTGATGCTTTGTTTGAGCCATATGTTTGCTTGAATTTCACTAGGAAGTGTCGACCAATGTCACCTCACAGTGGGTCACCAAACACAGGAATTGTGCAATGTAATCCCTCATTGCATATTCCAAGGTGTTGACTCATGTGTGGTCTCTCTATTGGGATACACTTCATATTCAAGCTATTGGACTATGGGAAAGGAATTGGGTGTTGACTACTCTAGAAGAATCAGTTTTTTTCCATCATCAGAAAATTTCTAAGTGTTTTACTCGAGTAGAGCTTTCACCTACTCGAGTAGTCTGAGTATCATTTACTCGAGTAAAGGAACCTTGTACTCGAGTAGACATAGTCATATACTCGAGTAGCTAAGTCACCTACTCGAGTAGCATGCTTATATACTCGAGTAGATTTCTCTTTATACCCGAGTACTATAAGGTTTTCTCATCTAAATTTCTCTAACTCATATACTCGAGTAAGTATACTCATATACTCGAGTAAGTATACTCACTCACTCGAGTAGATAGAAATATACTCGAGTAGTTCATTATACCTACTCGAGTCGATCATGTGTTACTCGTGTACCTTGATATTTCCCTACTCCAGAATTTTTCTAAGTCTTTTACTCGAGTAGAACCTTCTCCTACTCGAGTAGATTACTTCCTCTCGAGTAGTTAGTTCAACTACTCGAGTAGTTGCCAGCAGACCTCTTCAGAATTTTTCTAAGTATTCCACTCGAGTAGTACTTCTTGTACTCGAGTAGGTTATGTAATATACTCGAGTAGCTCTTCCAGTACTCGACTAGATCCTCTATATACTCGAGTAGGTCTCTACACATACTCGAGTAGCTCTGTCTGCTTACTCGAGTAGTTGATCTCTATATACTCGAGTAGTCTTTATATTTATACCCGAGTATGATCTTCATAATATACTCGAGTAGTTATTCAACTACTCGAGTAGTTATTGACTTACTCGTGTAGTTGGGTGAATCTTTCCGAAATTTTTCTAAGTCCTTTTTCTGACGAGATTTTTCAAATCACGCGACATGATTGGTCCACGTGTACATCATTATGACCGATTATGACCGTTAGTCTGTCCTATATAAGGTCTTATCAGAAAATGACAAACCCTAAGCATTCTCAAAGCCTTCTTGTAATTTCTTTTTCGAGAAATATTCTTCAGCCGCCTCCTCTCTGACTTTCGCAAAACAGAAGCCGCCGCCGCCGCCTTCTTCTCCGGGCAAAGCTTCTACTTTTAGAGGATTATTCTGAAGAAAAGTTACAGATCGAGATCGACTTCACTGATCATATTATCTCTCGATTTCTGTAAAAGCGAGTAGATCCAGATCGAGGCCGAGAACTTCTTCACCGATTTCGGAAAGTGCTACAAAGTTGAAAAGAAGAAGATCCTGGCCATTTCTTTCAGATCTGAGTGATTTACTGTTTGTATTCTTGTAAACTTTACCTTATTCTTGTAGGAGAAATCTACTCCGAGTGTAGGAGTTTTTCACTCCGAGTTTTTAGGAAATGCTATCTTCCGAGGTGTATATCCATTTTGTTTGGATCGAGTTTGTAGGAACTTTGTTCCGAGGGCAGGATCGATTTTTGATCCGAGATAGTGGAGTAGTCGAGTCTAGTTGATTGCTAGATCGGTGAGGGAAAGTGGATGTACCCAAGGTTGGGGAACCACTATAAATCTTGTGTCGTCTGTGATGTTGGTAGAATAGTTCTGTGCCGTGCTATAATTATTTTTTATTCCGCAAAAAGACCCACAAACCACCTATTCACCCCCCTCTAGGTGATTTAGGTAGACAACCATTCTCTTTCAAATGGTATCAGAGTGAGGTTGATCGTCAAAAGGTTAACACCTTGATCAGATCCAGATCTGTTGTCTGTAAGATTCTACCATAAAATGGACAAGGGCAAAGATTTCGCCAAGCTCCCACTGTGCAACAAGAATAACTTTCCCATGTGGAAAGAAAGGATAAAATTTTTCATGGAAGCTGTGGATCCAAGGATCTTCATGATCGTTGAAGAAGGTCCTTACGTTCCCATGACTATGTCCACTATCGACCCTACCAAGAAAGTTCCCAAAAAACTAATGGATCTCGACAAAGACGAGATTGCACTTGTCTCTCTCGACAAGAAAGCTAAGAACATCATAGCAAGTGCAGTCGATGACTCGATGTTGCAGAATTTGATTCACTGTCAATCAGCTAAGGAGATGTGGCACTCCTTAGTCACTTTGATGGAAGGGACTGAAGAAGTAAAGGATGATCGGAGATCCCTTCTCAATCAAAAATATGAAGCGTTCCGACAAGGGAACAAGGAAACAATTGCCGAAACCTTTGAGAACTTCTTCAAGATTGTAAATGGCCTAAGGGTGTATGGTCGTGTCTTCACTAACGGAGAACTGAACGACAAATTCTTGAGATTCCTAACCAAGGAATGGGATAACAAGGTATGTGCCATCAGGGAGTTCGGGAAGCTAGCTGAAACGGACCCGCAAAATCTCTTTAGAAAGCTTATGTCATATGAACTCCAAATCAATACAAGAAAAGCTGAAGAAGAGAAGGGCAGGTCTGCTATAAAGGAGAAATCTGTCGCTCTGAAGGCAGACACCTCCAAAAAGACTAAGGATGCCTCCCCCGCTCCAGCTCCAGAAGTTGATGATGAAGAAGAAACATCAGAGCCCAGCACCTCAGGCTCTGAACTATCTGAAGGAGAGTTCTCCTTGCTCTCAAGGCAATTCAAGAAGTTTCTTAATAAAAAGAAACAATGGAAAGGCAAGGATGCCTCACACAGAAGATCGCGGCGCGATGACAATCGACAAAGAAAAGGCTCAAGCAGCCACGACCGGTATAACACTAAACAGAACAAATACATTTCAACTGACATCATTTGTTATTGCTGTAATAAGCCAGGTCACGTCATTGCTGACAGCCCTCACAAGAAGAAGGAGGGTGGTAGAAGAGAAGAAAAGAAATCCTTATACAACAAGAAGAGGAAGGAGAAGAGCCTCATAGCCAAAAAGAGCAAGACTCTTAGCGACTCCGACTCATCTGAGTCAAGCGAAGAAGAAGAAGCTTACTTTTGGCTAATGTCTCAAACAGATGATGAACAAGAGCCCCAGTTCACTGGGAAGGTAAACTCTCATACCCCTCTTTCAGATTCTGAAGTCTTTGAACATGATTGTGAGGGTAGCTCTTCTGACGATGAGTCAGAACTAATGGCCCAGTACAAGGAGTTAATCATGGCTTACGACAAATGTCGTCGAGTCGTGAAGACTCAGGCTAAAGAGATCAAATCTCTAAAAGCCGAAGAGAGCAACTTGAGAGAGAAAGTCGCAAAGACTGACTCCCTCGAGGAAAACTTCAATAATACTATTGAAGAATACAACAAGGCTCTTGAGCACCTTGACCTGAAGGAGAAGTTCATCAAAGGTTTGGAAGCCGAACTTACAGCTGAAAGGAAACTTGTTGAGAGTTTCTCTAAGCCCAAGACGGTTCTTCCACTCGTTACCGAATTCTCAGCAAAGGCCAAGAGAGCTGGACTAGGCCATGAAGAAGCTCCTAGTAAATCCTCTAGGAGAAACAAGAATCAACGGAAAAATAAGGCCGCCAAAAAGGCCTCAGCCGACGAAAAGGGAAAAGCCCCTCAAAATCAAACCACATTCAGAAAGGTCATCTTTCCAACAAATGAGTTTGATTTTGACTCATCATACGGGCACTTTGCTAGGGCTACTTATGTAGAGCCAAAGTCCCGCTATCAAGGATGGGATAGACCCCGAATCTTTGGCGAAAGTGTCTTTAAGGACCTTATGAAGAAGTTGTTCTTCAGAGCTATGACCCTTTCAATCATGGGCATAACTTCAAGAACGCACCAAAGACAAAGCCTGTTGTAGAGAAGCCCATGAAGGAGAAGAAGCCATGTGATTGCCATCATCATGAGGTATCTTCCTCCAAGAATGCTACCACTGCTAGACCAAGGTTCCAAAAGGTCAAGCAGGAGATCTTGAGGCAAAGGTACAACAGATTTGACTGTTGGTGCTGTGGCAAGGTTGGTCACTTCGCCATAAATTGCTGGTTCAATTCCAGAAACGCTGCAACCCATCATGTCAGCAATATGAGAAAGATCGCTCATAATGCTAATACTCGTAGGGGGAGCAATCTAACCCGAGACCAAGGACCAAAACGTGTTTGGGTTCCTAAGGCGAATTGATTGTGATTGCAGGGATGTCCAAAGGCCAACAAAATGCCTATCTGGTACTTGGACAGCGGATGCTCTCGGCATATGACCGGGACGAGAAGCCTCATTCAGAACTTTACTCCAGTCGTGAACGGACCAAAGGTCATCTTTGGAGGTTCAGACCGTGGAATTACTAGAGGCTATGGTATGATTACTAACGACAATTTATCCTTCTCGGATGTGGCCTATGTTGAAGGATTGGAACACAATCTCATTAGCATAAGCCAACTCTACGATAAAGGATACATAGTTGAGTTCCATGCTGACAAGTGCTTGATAAAATCCGTTGACAATATGGAAACGATTCTATCCGGCACTCGAAGCAGGAATATTTTTTGTTTAAATTTCATCTGTATAGATTCCTCTACACCAGTGTGTTTGTTAGCAAAAGATAGTGCGTCTCTTGGTGACCAATGGTACAAGAGACTAGCACATATTAATTTCAAAACAATTAATAAACTATTTTCAATGAACTAGGTACGTGATGCCCCAAATATCAAATGCGTCAAAGACAGACCTTGTCATGCATGCGTAAAAGGCAAGCAAACAAGGGCTACCTTTAAAAGCACTGTTGGCAAAGACTATAATAGATGTCTCCATCTATTGCACATGGACTTGTTTGGTCCACTGCAGATTAGAAGTTTGGGAGGCAAGGAATATACATTGGTAATTGTTGATGACTACTCGCGCTTTGCGTGGGTGTTCTTTCTGAAACACAAGTCAGATACCTTCGATATCTTTACCAATTTTGTCAGGCAAGTCCAGAATGAATACAACTGCTCCATAGTCAAAATCAGAAGTGACAACGGAACAGAGTTCAAATCTGGGGCCATGACAGAATTCTGTGAAAGCTTAGGTATCTTTCATGAGTTTTCCTCTCCTCGTACTCCACAACAAAATGGAGTGGTTGAGAGAGGGAACAGAACACTCATAGAGGCCTGCAGGACCATGTTGAGTGATGCTTCACTACCGGAGTACTTCTGGGCTGAGGCCGTCAACACTGCATGCCACGTGCAAAATCGAGCACTCATAAACAAAGACCACAATAAGACACCTTACGAACTTCTGAAAGGCATAAAACCAACAGTCTCTTACTTTAGAATCTTTGGCTGCAAATGCTTCGTACTTAACAATGACAAGTATCATACCACCAAGTTCAGCGAAAAGAGCTTTGAAGGTATTTTTGTAGGATATAGTAGCCATAGTAAGGCCTATAGGATATTTAATAGAAAAACCCTAGTGGTGGAAGAATCGATACATGTTGTATTTGATGAGACGAGCTTGCTGCAGAGAAATCCGTCTAGTGTGCTCATTGAAGATGCAGGTGAAAAGCTGAAAGAAACTAGCTTGCATGATCCGTCCGAAGAAAAAAGCGAGAAGTTCATTAAGATCACCACTCCCACTCCTATTGGAGAGGCTGATGATCAAAATGAAGAAGTCATCCAGGATGAAGAAATCACTCCGATGCTTGAAGATAATCCAGATGCAAGAACTCTAGAGCTCAGACATCTGAAGGATCAACCCATGGACCAGATCATAGGAAATCCCCGGGATGGTGTCAGAACTCGGAGAGGTACAACTAATGAGAATCTTCATTTAAGTTTTCTCTCACAGGTCGAACCAAAGAAATTTGAGGACGCAAACTCAGACGCATCATGGATAATGGCAATGGAAGAAGAGCTAAATCAGTTCAAGCGCTGTAATGTGTGGGTACTGGTTCCAAGACCCAAAGGAAAGAACATCATTGGAGCAAAATGCGTCTACAGGAACAAGATGGATGAAGACGGAACTATCATAAAGAATAAGGCCAGACTCGTCGCTAAAGGCTATCGTCAAGAAGAAGGAATCGACTTCGACCAGACATATGCTCCAGTGGCGAGGCTGGAGGCAATAAGGTTGTTCCTAGCATATGCTACCTTCAAAGGCTTTACCGTCTATCAGATGGACGTGAAGTCGGCCTTCCTGAATGGTAACTTAAAGGAGGAAGTGTATGTGGAACAACCTCCAGGTTTCGTTGATCGTAACTTTCCCGATCATGTCTATTTTCTGCACAAGGCCCTATATGGTCTGAAACAAGCTCCTAGAGCTTCGTATGAAACGTTGTCTACCTTTCTACTTGAGAACAAGTTCACAAAGGGAAAGATAGACAAGACATTATTTCTTAGGGAAATAAAAGGCAAGATTTTGCTAGTGCAAATCTATGTCGACGACATTATCTTTGGCTCTACAGATAACAACCTCTGCAAAAAGTTCTCAAAACTTATGCAAGGGAAGTTTGAAATGAGCAGTATGGGCGAGCTGAAGTATTTCTTAGGGCTTCAAGTAAAACAATCTGAAGATGGAATTTTCATCTCACAGACCAAATTCACCAAAGAGCTAATTAAGAAATTCGGAATGGAGAACGCAACCTCTATGAGGACTCCAATGGGCTCAACTATGTCTCTGGACAAGGATGAAAAAGGGAAACCTTCTGATGAAACCAAGTACAGAAGCATAATTGGATCCTTGCTCTACCTTACTGCAGTAGGCCTGACATAATGTTCTCAACATGTGTCTGTGCTAGATTTCAGGTGAGCTCTAAGGAATCTCATTACGCTGCTGCAAAGCGGATCCTGAGATACCTTAAAGGCACACCAAATCTTGGCTTATGGACCCAAGAAGTAATGACAGCGAACTAATTGGATTTTCAGATGCAGATTTTACAGGTTGCAGAGACGACCGGAAAAGCACCTCAGGGACTTGCCAATTTTTCGGAAGAAGGCTAATCTCCTGGAGTAGCAAGAAGCAGAACTGTGTCGCAATCTCAACGGCCGAGTCAGAGTATATCTCTGCAGGCAGCTGTTGCGCACAGTTGCTATGGATAAAGAATCAGTTCGAGGACTACAACCTGTAGTTCAAGGATATTCCCTTATACTGTGACTCCTCCAGCGCAATTACAATAGCCAGCAATCCAGTCTCCCACAGCCGGACAAAGCATATCGAGCTAAGGTATCACTTCATCCGGGAACATGTGGAGCATGGAGACGTAGATCTCCAATATGTGCCTACAGATAGACAAGTTGCAGATATCTTCACAAAGCCGCTGGACGAGACCAAGTTCTCGTTCTTCAAGACAGAGCTTGGGATGCTCAACAAAGAGGGCTAAAGAAGGCTGGATAGCTAAGAAGCAAGAAATTGCAAAGGGGTTAGTCAAAATCAACTCTGTCTTAACTTTTTCAAAATTCAACTCGAGAAGCATGAGACATACTCGAGTACTCTTCTCTACCTACTCGAGTATAAGAATGAACCTACTCGAGTATGTGTACTGTCCTACTCGAGTATGCGGATGTGCCTACTCGAGTATCTAAAGACCTACTCGAGTAAGTCACTTACCTACACGAGTAAGTCCCTATCTACTTGAGTAAGTTTTCTCCTCCTACTCGAGTAACTCCTGTCCACCTAATCGAGAAAGTCATCTAGCCACTAGAGTAGTCTCTGCAGACCTACTCGAGTACCTCCGGACGGCCTACTCGAGTAGCTCCTTTACCTACTCGAGTAGCCTATCTCTCTCTCGTGTCCTGATTCCCAGATTTTTAAAAATTGTTCTATTCGCCACCCAAGGCTATATGCCGCTTCTTTCTTTAAATTAATTAGCGGAAATTTATGAGTTATATATATATGAAATTCTGAAACATCAAACCTACTCGACATCATTTCTATCTCTCGAGTACCCTCTCTCTTCGCCTACCCTGCCGACTCGCCTCCGCCAAAGTTGCAGAGCTCTCTCTCTCTCTCAATTCCTCCAGGCATTCACATCCATGGCAACTTCTTCCAAGATCGGCGTCTGCTCCGAACTAGTCACCGACGGTATCATAGAGCTTTCCGATGATTTCCGCAACCTCCTCATCCTCCTCGACACCGCCGGCCTCTCCTTCATCCTCCAAGAACCCTGTCGCGTTCTCTTCCCCGAAGTTACATAATTCTTCACAAATCTCAAGGTTCGACGGAATGGCAAAGTCCTCAAATCTATAGTAAAGGGTTTGAAACTAAAGTTCACCAAGACCTCTGTCTCTCAACTTCTCCGTTTACCGATTGTTGATGAAGAAGATCACCTAGTTGCTGAGGATTCCGATAGGACAGCCCTTTTCTGTGGTTTTTCCACTGATGCTCAATACTTCAAAAGGTCAGATATGAATGCAGAAGGCAAATTCTTGGTTGATGCTATTGGAAAAATTTTACTGTGTAAGACTCACTCCATCCGAGACATTCCCTCATACTTCTTCGATATAATGCAAGCCATTGTCTGCCGCAAGAAATACCAATTTGGTATGCTGATTTTGGACAAAATCAAGGACAGCATGAAATCCCCCAACTACGCAAGAATTATATCTCTGCTCCTTCATGAAACAAATCCTGAAGTCTTCAACCTCTCCAAAGGGACCCCACTTCACCACATGAAGAAGGTCTCCATCTCTTCAATTCAGAGATGGGATCTCAAGCTCAAGAACTCTGCCCAAGCTGCACAGGTTTTAGCAATCCCAGAAGTTCCAGCTGTAGAGGACAGGACTCTATCTCCCTCTCCTCATCATGTGGCCAGCTCCTCTGGTGCACCAAGTGAGGGGGAGCCTGCTCCTTCTATCCCAGTCAGACAGCCCTCTCCTCCGCCAGAAATTCCATCCCTACCTCATACTCCACAGAGCCCAGACACTCCCTCAGATCAAGTACCTCAAGACACTCTTCTGTCCACAGCTGATGCTATAGATGTCATGATTGCAGAGCTTTCTGAAGATGTGCCTCCTCCTCCTCCTCTATATCCTCCAGCTCCAACCACTGACCATCACAAGGAATTCTCTCCAGTACAGTCTCCTGCCCATTCTCCAGCCAGAACTCCAACACCTTCTCCAACTCCTCCAGCAGATAAGCCAGACACCATTTTTATTTCTGATGAGCCTTCTCCTGAACCAGCTGAGGCTCCTCTCAGAAACCTCGATTTCTCCATCCCCCATGATACAGAAGAACTGGATGCTGTCATTCCTACCACCAGAGCTCTCAGCTTAGTGATAATTAAAGAACTAGCTCCTTAGGTAACTCCTCCTATCCATACTGCTGCTCCCTCAGCTGCTGCTACAGTTTCCTCCTCCTCAGATCTGCTGCAAAGTATTGCCATTCTTCTTCAAGAACAAAGACATCATTTTGACACCTCTCTAAAGGTGGTCAGTAACAAGGTCACTGCTCTTGAGACTGAGATGAGCAGAGGTTTTGCTGAAATTCAGCATAACACTAACAAGCTCAAGTACCTATTCCAACTTGGTGGTAAAGCTCTCGACCATACTATCACTAGTGTGGGCAATGTTATGGAACAAGGTATCACCTTGGCAAACAATCAGATAGAACTTGACAAGAGGACTGAAGCCAATAAGATGAAGATATGTGAATAAGTTGTCATTTTCATAGATGACACCACAGAGAAAGTATCTGTTGAAATCAGAAAGAGGGAGGGTTTGATAAAAGAACTCAAAGAACAGGTAGAGAAATCTACTGCTCAGAAGACAGATGAATGGCAAGCTCATGTGAAGACCATTCATGATGATGTACTTGCCCAGATACAGAGTGTCAAATTTCACACCTATGACACTGCTGTCTGGATGCACAATCAGATCTTGCCAGATCTTGCAGTTGACCCAAACATCATTCCCCATCATCTCAACCCTCTGGCCACAGATGTCATTGCTCCTGCTGTTCCTCTGCAACCCACCCTCTCTCCCAGGCCTGGAGTCTCAGTTGCTCCTCCAGATACTTATGTTCAAGGCTGGGAAGAAGATCCTGCTGACATATTCCTTCAAGCTCCTCCAGAGATCAGAATCAAGAAGAAAAGGAAATATGGTGAAGGCCCCTCTACTAGCAGGACTGCTGCTTCCAAAGCCCCTTAACATGCTGAAGCCTGGTCTCCAACCTCAAAGTCTCTCATTTTGGACACCCTCAGGCTAGTTATGGATCACAGTGAGAACAGAAGCCTTCACTACAGTTCCCAGGAATGGGAGTTATATGAGAAATCCATGCTAAAAAGGAGGATCCATGATAGAGAATTTGGGAGAAATAACCCTGCTGCTCCTCCAAGGCCTCCTAAATATTTCCCTAAGCCATTCAGCTACCTAAGGAGACAACAAGAGAAGATGGATAAGCAGCAATCCCAAGCCTAAACCTAAAAGATGATGAGAAATTGAAATGACAAATTGTAGACTTGATGTTTTTCGAAACTCATATATATACAATTCTTCATTACTATCTAATTATCTTTTTCTTTATCCTTTGCCTTCCTGCTCATATTTTTTTTCTACTTAGTTTCTTTTATATCCATAATTCACCTTAGTGTAAAGGGTTCTGACTTCAACAAATAGGGGGAGATTGTTGGGTATTTCATCCACATGAACACAGATTTGATGAAGCCACCCTGGAACTAAGATGAATTAAGTTGTATTTGATGCTTGGTTTGAGCCATATGTTTGCAGGAATTTCACTAGGAAGTGTAGACCAATGTCAGCTCACAGTGGGTCAGCAAACACAGGAATTGTGCAATGTAATCCCTCATTGCACATTCCAAGGTGTTGACTCATGTGTGGTCTCTCTATTGGGATACACTTCATATTCAAGTTATTGGACTATGAGAAAGGAATTGGGTGTTGACTACTCTAGAAGAATCAGTTTTTTTCCATCATCAGAAAATTTCTAAGTGTTTTACTCGAGTAGAGCTTTCACCTACTCGAGTAGTCTGAGTATCATTTACTCGAGTAAAGGAACCTTGTACTCGAGTAGACATAGTCATATACGCGAGTAGCTAAGTCACCTACTCGAGTAGCATGCTTATATACTCGAGTAGATTTCTCTTTATACCCGAGTACTATAGGGTTTTCTCATCTAAATTTCTCTAACTCATATACTCGAGTAAGTATACTCATATACTCGAGTAAGTATACTCACTCACTCGAGTAGATAGAAATATACTCGAGTAGTTCATTATACCTACTCGAGTAGATCATGTGTTACTCATGTACCTTGATATTTCCCTACTCCAGAATTTTTCTAAGTCTTTTACTCGAGTAGAACCTTCTCCTACTCGAGTAGATTACTTCCTCTCGAGTAGTTAGTTCAACTACTCGAGTAGTTGCCAGCAGACCTCTTCAGAATTTTTCTAAGTATTCCACTCGAGTAGTACTTCTTGTACTCGAGTAGGTTATGTAATATACTCGAGTAGCTCTTCCAGTACTCGAGTAGATCCTCTATATACTCGAGTAGGTCTCTACACATACTCGAGTAGCTCTGTCTGCTTACTCGAGTAGTTGATCTCTATATACTCGAGTAGTCTTTATATTTATACCCGAGTATGTTCTTCATAATATACTCGAGTAGTTATTCAACTACTCGAGCAGTTATTGACTTACTCGTGTAGTTGGGTGAATCTTTCCGAAATTTTTCTAAGTCCTTTTTCTGACGAGATTTTTCAAATCACGCGACATGATTGGTCCACGTGTACATCATTATGACCGATTATGACCGTTAGTCTCTCCTATATAAGGTCTTATCAGAAAATGACAAACCCTAAGCATTCTCAAAGCCTTCTTGTAATTTCTTTTTCGAGAAATATTCTTCAGCCGCCTCCTCTCTGACTTTTACAAAACGGAAGCCGCCGCCGCCGCCTTCTTCTCCGGGAAAAGCTTCTACTTTCAGAGGATTATTCTGAAGAAAAGTTACAGATCGAGATCGACTTCACTGATCATATTCTCTCTCGATTTCTATAAAAGCGAGTAGATCCAGATCGAGGCCGAGAACTTCTTCACCGATTTCTGAAAGTGCTACAAAGTTGAAAAGTAGAAGATCCTGGCCGTTTCTTTCAGATGTGAGTGATTTACTGTTTGTATTCTTGTAAACTTTACTTTATTCTTGTAGGAGAAATATTCTCCGAGTGTAGGAGTTTTTCACTCCGAGTTTGTAGGAAGTGCTATCTTCCGAGGTGTATATCCGTTTTGTTTGGATCGAGTTTGTAGGAACTTTGTTCCGAGGGTAGGATCGATTTTTGATCTGAGATAGTGGAGTAGCCGAGTCTAGTTTATTGCTAGATCGGTGAGGGAAAGTGGATGTACCCAAGGTTGGGGAACCACTATAAATCTTGTGTCGTCTGTGATGTTGGTAGAATAGTTCTGTGTCGTGCTCTAATTATTTTTTATTCCGCAAAAAGACCCAAAAACCACCTATTCACCCCCCTCTAGGTGATTTAGGTAGACAACCGTTCTCTTTCACCCGACCCGCCGGACCCACACAGGTAGAAGGGAAAAATCGGGATTTAATAGCGCCCCCGCGGTCTTGAACCTGTGACCTCCTGTGATACCAAATGTAGGTTCAAGCGCATACCCAACTGTTCCAAAAGCCCGCACTGTTGGAAATGGCGCTACTTAATTTCTTAAATAAGTAGCAGAGTTTCATGGGTCAAGTGAAGGAACACCAGACCAAACATCCTCCCCCACTCAAAAATACTCATCACCGATAAGTGTCCGGTGAGGGGGGAATAGTCGAAAGCAGCAGAAACATGGGGCAAATATGGCCCCGCATTTCGTGTCGTAGTAGCATGAACATCCCATAGCACTAAGAACCTGTCAGGTGTAGAAACACCAAAACTCAGAATCGTGTCAGGAAAAAGAAAATTAACTTGAATCTTACCATCCGGTTCAAGAATAAAGGAGTCTACGTGGAAATTAGATACGACAACACTAACACTCCCCAACCCAATAGAAAATTTTTTGGTAGGAAGAAACGAAGGAGAAAGCCACTCAGGTGGAACAGAGACGTACAGTAAAAAGTCTGGAAACTTGAAATAAAGTGAAACACCCTGTGTTATATAAAAATCTGAAATAAAAGCATTAAATCCAATGTTCTTTATAATCATGGACAGGTCGGCGTTCCTACGTATTAATTTATTAATGGAGACAGAAGGCATCCGCTCGGGGACTGACCAGACTAAACCCAAATCACTAAATATAGCGTCGTACAGGCTCAGAAAGGAGTGGAAGTGCGTACGATATAGTAATATTTATATGCTGATACAACTCCAATGTAGGAACTAATAAAGTGGGCGTGACACAAAAACTCGTACTAGGTCTACCGGTTCCACGTCCTAAAAAGTCAACTAATGTAGGCAAATAAATAGGGTGATGGGTTGGTAAAATCAAATCCGGGATAAAATCTGAATCAGTATTGATTTCACCCAATGGTGACAACATCAAAGAACTCTCATCCGATTGTACAACTAAAGAATCGTCCAAAAAAACCCTTCCCTCAGATGGTGGCTCATCCACAATGAAAATAGGGACATCCTGACTTTTAGACTCCTCAGATAACTTAGATACAATCTTAGTGGGTGTAATCGTAGGCTCTAACACGATGGGGATCGTATTCTGAAGAGGGCAGTCAATACTAGTGTGAACAGACACAACGCTAGTAGGGAATGTAATCGACAACAAAATACTCTCACAGATCAGAATATCACCATCCTAAACATCATCTTCCAAATCACTAGGTATTTCCTCAATTGCAGACTCATCAGAAAAGTCGGGCACTAACATACATGTCAGTATACTCCCACCTACGTGGTCATCCTCAGAATCAAGAGATACCACATCTACATCAGAATCCTCATTAGCTACAATCACAATCTTAGAAGGCTCAGTCGTCGAGGCTAACATAGGCAACACCCTTGTAGTAACATTTTTGGAGTCCAATACATAATACATATCAGGAATGGTTTCCCTAAAAGTGGGTGGTGGTCCTAAGACGGACTCTTGTTGGGTACACTGTTAATATGTACCAGATTTGGAGAAGCCTCATCTTAATCAATGATGTACATCAATTTGTATTTGATGTATGTTTGAGTTACATTGTGCAGGTTTAAAAATTTGAAGAAAATTTTCTAAGTACAAGTGTCGACACTTGTGAAGAATTATGTCGACACTTGTGAGGAATTGTGTTCACACCCAGGCATTGTGTCGACACCAAAAGAAGAAGCTGTGTCGACACCCAGACTTGTGTAGACACTTGTGAAGAATTGTGTCGACACCTAAAGAAGAAGCTGAGTCGACACTCAGACCTGTGTGGAAACCTAGGAGTTTTGTTGACACTGAAAGCAGAATCTGTGTCGATACCCAGGAGTTATGTCGACACTGGAAGCAGAATTGTGTCGACACACAAGACTTGTGTCGACACATTTAACAGATGCTGTGTCGAGTACCAGAAGAATGACTATGTCGACACATGGAGTGTTGTGTCGACATCATCAATACTTGTGTCGACACTTAGTCCATTTGTGTCGACACATATGAAGTAGTTTGCTGAGTGGTTCATGCTGAGTTGGAAAGTCTTTGAAGAATCAGTTGTCATAACTGATAACTTCCCAAATAGAAGTTATCTAGTATGTAATTTTGATTTAATAACGATCGTATTGAGAAACAAATGAATTAAATAAGGAAAAATATGATACGCCCGAAATGTATATATAAAATAACGCAAGTGTACGTGCTGGTTCAAGTAATATAAAGTGAGAAAAGAATCGTTCCCTCGAGGAGATGGCGGATTCAGCGCTTGCAATTATTAGTTATGCCGTTTCTTTAAATTAAAGTAGATTAGGATGATGGTTTTAGAATACTAAAATCTTCAAAACACAATTTATAATTAATGAAAATAAACTAAAGATCCGGAAGGAGACTACTTTGTGTTAGTGATTAAAGATAATCTCGTATCATGATTTCCTAAGTCTAGTGTGACAACCTTTTGAATATAGTTTTTGTGAGGACGAGTGGTGAAACGTCTTGCAACGATTTTAGAGTAAAAATCCGTACCTCTCAATATCGGAAGTTCCTAGTTCTCTATTACCCCGTAGGTGAAATAAGAACCGCTTAAAGATTGAAAACCCAAGTTGCTAACACCAAGGGGAAATCTCTTTCTCTCTTCAAATGTTATACTGAATCTACGATATACTTACGCAACTTCTCTCTCGATTTATGAAGCGTAGTAAAAAGTTGAGATCTTGGCCAAAAACCTCGAATTAAAGATCATAAATTCAGTACAAACATTCACCAAGCATTCACAAATTAAGAAAAGTTAATAAATTGTCATCACAAGAGACGAAGTATTCTCACAATACGAGATTAAAGCAAATTAGTTCATCACGATGGATGAAGCACACCAACAAACAAGAAAGATCTTACAGTGCATGATGAAGGAAAAGCAAAATAACGCAGGAATTCGTTCTCCGAAGTGTATTGAACCGCTCCGTCTTCTAGATCCGATGTGCCCTAGTCCTTCTTCCTCTAAGATGGGTTTCTTCCTCCAAGATCCGCTCCTCCCTTTTCTCCCCTTCCTTCCTTTTCTATTCCCCCCAATGCTGGCCGAAAATCCCTCCTTAAAGAGGTGTAACCGTCCTTCCTTTAAGAGGTGTAACCGCTCATATTTTCCATAAGTGTAACCATCCATCATGTATTTAAAATTCTGAATTTTCGGAACAGATAATGTTGCAACATCGAAAATAGTTTGTTGCAACATCTTCCTTAGGCAAAATTTGAGAATTTCCTCTTTTCTTCTCCAAATCAATTTTCTTGGATTCACTTGCATAGAAACTATGGAATATGGTCAAATAAGTAGAATAATTTTTAAATATAAATTTTAATCATATTTTTATCAATTAACTTCGATTTGTTCTCCTTTTTAATAAATATCAGTAGAAATAATGAGCTTAGATAACTTCAATTAAGAAGTTATCACACCCCCACACTTGAGCTGTTGCTAGTCCCTAGCAACGATAATTCCTGACACTCATATGGATGGAGAGATCATGATACGATACGAATCCGGATGATTCTCCTGTCTTAGACACCATAAGCAAAGTTTTCTCAAAAATTTCGCTTTACTCAACTGATATGCCTACCAATCAGCACGAGTTCAATCATGCACAAATTCATTAGTTAGATGGAAAATAAAGCTCAAGTAATTCATTCAGTGTAGTGTATGGTTTTCTCGAAAATAAGTAATTTACTTCCTTGCAAAACCTCTTATTGATCCCCTACAAGTTTAGGAAAAGATAAGAGTAAGCTAAGTTTCCGATTTGGTCATCGCAAGATATAGTAGTGCAATTGAAAGTATTATAGGAACAAGCTTTGTTAGGAGTTGTGGATCGACGTTAATAGCATATTTTTATTCCCTAGTTAGTAATCATAATAATTCACTCAGTTATGGGGTTCATCATCGCACAAATTTTTATATATCATAGTTGGGATCATTCCAAATATAAGTGCACATACCTCGACCACATATCACTATGATCTTTAAACATTCTTCTTTTCATTGTTTTGTTTTCGTTTTGCTTTCCTTTGTTTTTGTTGATCATAGTAGGGATCATTCAAAGTATATAGACATATATCTAGGCCGCATATCACTATGAATTTCATCTATTCTTTTATAATGAAACACCCATAACCGGCTAGCTTATTAAGATCAAACTATTGGGAACATCGGGAATGTTGAATATGTAATGATGTGACTGAAAAGATTCAAGCTCAACAGATTGAATGGATGATCGAAATGGTGAGACTAACTGAACTTATGCTTAGCTTATATCTTTCACTCCACTCTCGCTCACCCCTCCCTTTACTTTTAGAGGTCAATAATCAAGAATTGTAATGGAAGTAAACCAACCAAAAATTTTGTGCATAAAACATAGACTTAAATGAGTTTTATAGTATATATGCTAATGCTTTAGATTCATTGATTGAGCTCCTGGAATGTTCAGCAATACCAATCGATTGTCATTGAAAAATCAGAATAACCTATTGATTAAGTATTTCAGACATTAAGACCATTAAATCCGTGATCGATCAAAGTATCCTCACCCAATATGCAAGGGCTATACCACCCCCACACTTCAGTCGTTGTTAGGCCCTAGCAATTCTACACCTTGAATCATGAGAAGCCTTTTATAAATTTTTCCGACAGAACAAGTGCAAAATAAAGTAGAAGAAACTTGGAAGTTCAAATTACTCCCCTGAAATCGGTTGTGCAGGCGATGTGTTTTCAACACGATTGCAACTCCTTAATGGTTTTATTCCACCCCTTTCTTTGGCTAGTTTTATTGTTAGAATTCCTTCAGCACCTGCAATAAATTGTACTATGCCATTTTTTTAAGTCAACTGCGCAATTTATAATTTAAGAGAAAATGTTATTTTGACAGCATGTAACATATTGATGTATGAGTACTCATCTAGATTTAATACCAAATATGCATTAGATGATAATAATGAGGGAATAGTAGGTCAGCACATACAACATCTCAAAATATGCCAGCCCAAATAAAGTCAGATCAAACACAATATAATTTCAGCGCTAAAAGATGGGCTGGTGCAACAAAAGTTATATACTACTCCAAAATAACAAAAATATATCATCAAAACACAGCACCCTAAATCGTATCATATCAAATCAAGAGGATAGTTCTTATAAATGCTTAGAATAGTTCAAAAGAAGTATGAATTTGATGAAGTTCTACTCGCCGCCTTCTTCGTCATCCTCTTCCTGCTCTTTCTCTTGATCCTCCCCCGTCTCCTTCTCTTGATCTGAGTCAACGAGCTCTGTGGGGTCCAGGAGGCTTCGGTCAGCGTTTACAAGGTTCCCGAGCTCTACAAACTGCCACTGGTACTTAAACTGTGGCTTCTCAATCGGTAACTTAGCCTTCTGAAGTAATATGTCTTGTCTCCTTTGTATGTAGTCGAGCCTTGAACGGAAATAACAGTGCTGGCACCGGAGATAAGTCTTTATATACTCAACACTATCCATCACCTCTGCCAAAGATGCTCCTTCTCCGCTGGGGATGTTCACCGTCTCTGTCCTGCCACCCTTTGGAAGTGTATCATCGCTCTCCTGTCCCACTTTGATATTTACCGCCACCACGGTTTCGGTAATGTGGTGCTTCAATTTCTTCACCAAATCCTCCTCCTCTTCCTTGACTCCCACATTCCGACACAGCTCGGTCACAAGTACAGGGAACCAAAGTTGTTTAGGCTTTTCCTCTTGGAGCTTCTGCCTCAATTGTGTTGCAATGATTGTTCCCAAATCGAATTTTATTCCTTGTAAAATCCAATAAATCAAGGCTATCTTGTGAAGGGGCACACTATTCAAGTGCCGAGTTGGCATGATGGTAGAATTTATAAATAAAAGCCACAGCTTCGCTTTCCGATTCAAACATGTGGCCTTCATTGCATTATCCCTCTTATTAATCCATTCCGGTTCCGGTGTACAGCACACAACCGCCGCCATTTCCTGAGTTGTGACCCTATTTAATACGGTGGTGTAATCCTCCTCTCCTTCATCCTCTAACTCAAACATGGCAGAAATCCTTGCCGGCAAAAACTCCACTGTTTTCCCGCGTACTATCACAGCATCCCCCTCTGCAGTTCTAGCATTCGCATAAAATTCATAGACTAGGGTTAGGTTAACCTCAGACCGAGGGTGACAAAAGACCTCCCATTTTAGGGCTGCAATCTGTTCAACATACTCTACGCTCCAGGCCTTCTTCTCCATTTTGAAACCCCTTTCGAAGATGAATGGAATCGGTCTAAGAAGCTTAAACCATTTCCATGCTGCATCATTTTGAAATTTCCTGCCCTCCTGAGCTATTTCCTTCCCTTTCCTCTTACTTTTTCTCTTCGAAGACATTCCTAATATACATATAATCTCTATAACAAAAATGCCTAAGAAGATCCATTCTTGAGAAAACTGGGGTTCGAAGGCTAGATCAATTTACCTGGAGTTTCGGGCTTTGCTTGGAACAACCGCTGCCGTCTTCCGATCCAGGGATGAATCTTCACGCTTTGCGCGGTGTTGCCAGTCTGCTCTACCGCTCGACGGTCGCCGCCTGGGGCTCGACTTCGCCTTCCGCAGCTCTCCTCTTTCCGTTCGCCGCCTGCAGCGCTCCGCTTGCGTTAAACCTAATGCGGGATTTGAGGGGTTGCGGGATTTGAGGGGTCACGGGTTGGCCGGCTACGTTATAAACCAAATAGGAAATGAACCGGTCCAATTGGACCGGTCAGCTCTTCCGGAAAATGAAAGGCAGGCAGAGAAATAAAAATTTCAACACCATTTTTTCTGCATTGCAACAAGCCTCTGGGCCCAAATTCTGCGGCCCGGTTCAGTCAAAACGCATTTAAACCGCCGTCCCTTTTCTCCTATACTCACAAACAACAAGTTTGCAGTTGCAACGTCAATTTTGCTATGTTGCAACTGCAACCTGTTCTTATTAAATTTTTTTTATCTAATTTTTTTCAGAACTTTTTCCTGCATCACCAAGCCTAAGATAACTTATATAACTACAAATACCACTTCACATACTACTAAATATCATACTAGATAAACATGTTGCTAAGAAAAACATAAAATAAAATATTTTAAATGATGGGTTGCCTCCCACCCAGCTCCTAATTTCAAGTCCCGGCAGGACGTTCATCCCTACTAAATTATTTCAATGTAATGAACGATGTCAGTCGTTCATTATCACCGCCTCGGAATAACTTCAACCGTTCTCCATTGACTTTAAATTCTGTCCCATCCTTATCGTTCCGAGTAGTCACTGCTCCATACGGATGCACCTCCTTAACCCTAAAGGGGCCCGACCATCGTGATTGAAGTTTTCCCGGAAATAATTTCAAGCGGGAATTAAACAGTAAAACCAATTGATCTTGCTCAAAGTTTTTTTCAACCACACGTTGGTCGTGCCAATTCTTGCATTCTCGTAAGCATTCATTCGTATTTCTTCCAATTCGTTGAGTTGCAAAAATCTTTTCTTACCGGCATCTTGAAAATCATAATTTATTTTCTTTATAGCCCAATAAGCTCGATGCTCTAACTCTAAAGGTAAATGACATGTCTTCCCATACACCAATCTATACTGTGTGAGACCAAGCGACGTTTTGTAAGCAGTGCGATATGCCCATAATGCATCATTGAGCTTCTGCGACCAATCCTTACGATTTGTGCTAACCGTCTTCTCAAGTATTCTTTTGATCTCCCGATTGGACACCTCGGCTAACCCATTTGTTTGGGGATGGTAGGCTAATGCAACTTTATGCGTGATCCCATATTTTCTTAGCAAGGCTGTGAAGTGGGTATTACAAAAGTGGCTCCCCCCATCACTAATGATAGCTCGCGGCGTTCCAAATCGATTAAAAATATAGTTTTTCAAGAAATACGAGACGACTTTAGCATCATTTTTGGTTGTGGCTATCGCTTCCACCCACTTAGACACATAGTCTACGACCAATAAAATATATAAATTTCCTTTCGAGTTAATAAATGGTCCCATGAAATCTATGCCCCATACTTCAAATAATTCAACCTCAAGCATTGTATTCATGGGCATTGATTCATTCTTCCGTATATTCTCACTTCTTTGACACCGATCACATTGTTGAACGAAGTCCTTGGAGTCTCGGAATAATGTGGGCCAAAAGAACCCGGTGTCTAATACTTTCATCGCCGTTCTTTTTCCCATAAAGTGCCCCCCTTATGGAGAGTTATGACATTTTTGTAGCACAGACCTCATTTCCTCTTCAGGCACACAACGTCTAATCACACCATCAGCACCAGTCTTGAAAAGGTAAGGCTCATCCCACAGGTATGAGCATACCTGATATAAAAATCTTTTTCTTTGCTGGTAGTTTAACTCGGGGGGGGGGCATAATATTGCTAACTATATAATTTACATAGTCTGCATACCATGGTGCCGGAGTCTCAAATATTGCCAATAACCATTCATCGGGGAAACTCTCATCAATTTCAGTATGTAAAGTTGATTGCAAGCCCCCGATCCTAGAAAGATGATCGGCTACCGGGTTATCCGCACCCTTCCTATCTCTGATCTCTACATCAAATTCTTATAATAGGAGCACCCAACGAATGAGACGAGGTTTTGCATCTTTCTTGTCCATGAGATAACGAATTGCGGCGTGATCCGTGTAAACAATGACCCTTGTATATAAGAGATATGACCTATACTTCTCGAACGCATAGACTAACGCTAGCAACTCTTTTTCTGTGGTGGTGTAATTAACCTGAGCGTTCACCAATGTTTTGCTAGCATATGCTATGGTGTGGAAAACCTTCTCTCTCACCTGCCCTAAGACTACTCCCACCGTGTAATCACTCGCGTCACACATCAACACAAATGGTTCTTCCCAATTGGGAGTTACCACAATAGGAGCCGAGATTAACCTATTCTTTAATTCGTCAAAGGCAAGCATACAAGTGTCGTCAAAATGAAATTTTACATCTTTTTCTAAAAGACCACTTAACGATTTTGCTATCTTCGCAAAGTCCTTAATAAATCTCCTATAGAACCCAACATGCCCTAAGAAACTTCGCAGCATTTTAACATTTTTAGGTGGTGGTAGCTTTTCAATTACATCAATTTTAGCCCTGTCCACTCCTAGGCCATTCTTAGACACATGGTGTCCAAGTACTATTCCTTCCCTAACCATGAAATGACATTTTTCCCAATTAAGCACTAGGTTAGTTTCTACGCACCTAACTAGGACTCTCTCCAAACACTCTAAACATTCTTCAAATGTTTTTCCAAAGATGGAAAAGTCATCCATAAAGATCTCAATGTCGTGTTCCATAATATCAGAGAATATTGCGATCATGCATCGTTGGAATGTGGTCGGGGCATTACACAGACCGAAGGGCATCCTCTTAAATGCAAAGGTTCCGTAAGGATAAGTAAAGGTCGTCTTTTCCTGATCTTCTAGGTCTACAGTGATCTGATTGTAGCCTGAGTATCCATCTAGAAAGCAGAAAAAATCATTCCCCGCTAATTTATCTAAGACTTGATCAATGAAGGGTAAGGGAAAATGGTCTTTTCTCGTGGCCTTATTAAGCTTTCGATAATCCATACAGATTCGCCACCCGGTGATTGTTCTAGTGGAAATCGTCTCATTCTTTTCATTTATTACAACCGTCAGTCCTCCCTTCTTGGGAACACACTGCACCGGTGATACCCAAGAGCTATCTAAAATGGGGTATATTATACCGGCATCTAACCATTTAATAATCTCTTTCTTCACTACCTCTTTCATTGGTGGGTTCAGACGACGTTGGGGCTCTATAGATCCTGTACAAGATTCTTCTAGAAGAATCTTGTGCATGCACAATGATGGACTTATGCCTCGAATATCAGCGATAGTCCACCCTATAGCCAACTTATATTGCTTTAGTAGTTCAATCAGTTATTGATGTTGATTAGGGTGTAATTTTGAGTTGATAATGACCGGTAGAGTGTTATTCTCTCCTAGATACTCATAAGTAAGATGTTCGGGTAGAGGCTTTAATTCTAGAGTCGGTGGATCATGGATAGATGGTTTGATCGCTAAAGACTTATCCGGCATCTCAAGTGGTTCCGGTTTCCTAAGCATAGTGGCTTGCTTTTCAAAAACTTGTAAACAGTCAAGAGTTTCATCCTCATCATCAGTTAACTCATCATGAGTCAAAAATCGGTTTAAGATTTCATTTTGACTCTTAGATTTACTCTTGGTATTAAACTCAAAAACTGATATACTATGCACTTCTTCCATATTATCTTCCTCTCTATGGGGAAATCTCATTACCTTTAGAAGGTTAAACGTTACATGCTCATCATTTACCCTCATAGTCAATTCACCTTTTTGAACATCAATCAAGGTTCTCCCAGTCGCTAAGAATGGTCTTCCAACGATGATGGGGACCTCTCTATCCTCCTCCATATCTAGTACCACAAAATCCGTGGGAAAGATGAACTTATCTACCTTAACCAAGACGTCTTCCACTATCCCTTTGGGGAAGGCTAGAGTTCTATCGGCTAGTTGTAGGGTAATTGAGGTTTTCGAGATTTCCCCCAATCCCAACTTCTTATATATTGATAGGGGAATTAAGTTGATACTTGCTCCTAGATCACATAAAGCCTTTCCTTCGAAGCAATATCCTATGGAGCACGGTATCATGAAGCTTCCCGGATCTTTTAATTTACGGGGGAGTTTTTTCTGAAGAATTGCACTACACTCTTGAGTGAGTGCTACCGTTTCATTGACTCCAAATTTTCTCTTCTTAGAGAGAATATCCTTCATGAACTTCACATAGCTTGGAATTTGTTCTAAGGCTTCGGCAAAGGGAATATTTATTTGCAATTTCTTAAAGATTTCTACGAATTTTTGAAACTGCTGATCTAACTTACTTTTTCTTAGTCTTTGTGGAAATGGTGGTGGGGTGTAGACAATCGTCTTCTCCTTACTTCTTCCCTCTTCATCGCTAGGCTTTCCAGTCTTTCCTCCTAACACTTCTACCTCCTTTTTCTTACTCTCACCGTCTTGTTTTACATCTTCATTATTAGAACAAGGCCTTATGTCTTCTAAATTATTTTCTACGATGTTTTCTGTAGTCGGTTTATTCGTCAACTCGCTCTCAAGCTCTCTCCCACTTCGTAGGGTGATAGCCTTGCATTATTGGTTGTCTCCCTTAGGGTTTGGAGAGGTGTCAGTTGGGAGTATTCCCGGTGGCCTAAGACTCAAGGCGTTGGCAATTTTCCCTAATTGGGATTCTATCATGCGTAATGACCCTTCTAGATTCGCGATGCGTACATCTCTCTTTTGCATTGATTCCATGATCATCTCATCAGTCAGTTTTCTAAAAGTACTAGGTGGATTAAAATAATTATTATGTTGTGGATGTGAGTTATTCAGATTAAATCTGGGTGGATGGGTTACTCCCGCATTATTCTTCCAAGAGAAATTTGGATAATTTCTCCAGTCGGGATGGTAATGATTTGCAAAACCGGGTGGTACTTGCCTTGGTTGGCCTCCAACATAGTTTGCCTCCTCAGTTATTTGATTTAGCTGTTCTACCGTTAGTGGTGTATTAGGTGCTGGAGTAGATAACGAGTCTAATCTCTTGTTGATCAAATTAAATTGCGATGCCATTTGTTCAGCTAACGATGTGATTTGGTCCACTTGATGGACTCCAGCCAGCTGAGTGTTTCCTTGTCTCTCATAAGCATGATAATTATTAGAAGTAAGATCTTCTAATATTGCATAGGCATCTTCGGGATATTTCTTCATTAAGGAACCGCCCGCGGCTCCATCCACTAAAATCATGGTTGTCGTTTGCAAACCATTGTAAAATATAGAGACTTGTTGGTGTTGGTGCAAACCGTGGTGTGGACATTTTCGTAATAACTCTTTAAAATGCTCCCACGCATCATAAAGAGTCTCCCCATGATTTTGCATAAAAGTTGTTATGTCCCTGGTGGTTAAAACTCCAAAATTATTTTCGGTCAAGCGGCGACCCGGCGGTTTTATTTGAGAAAAAGGCGAAGTGATTTTATTTAGAAAATGGGGCGCGCGTATTTATTTATTTGGATATAAAACGGTTTAGATCGAGTTTTAACGAAAGGAGGCAAGTGCACCTATCGTGAGTAGTACAGGATATTCCGGGTGGAATATCGAGGTCGTATTGTTCTCGGGGTCTGTTCGATTATTTCTACTCTTCCCTGGAGGGGACTATTATTTTACCGATAATTATCTTGTCGGGATATTTTATATATAATAAAAAGCAGAAAATGGCAGAAAGAAAATGAAAGCATGAAGGTGGTGCCGATGAAGAGCTTAGCTCGATGGCACCGAAAAAACAATTGAACTAAAATACAATTTAAATAAAAAGAGCTCCTAAATTTCTAATTAATTAAGGCGGAGACTTGGCCGTGGAGGTTCCACTAAAATGAGCTCACCTATCTCTAGGACTATCGCTCACCTGAACGCTAAGACTATTCGACCGGGCTCTCGTCCGACGAAGGATTCCTCTTAACGCCCGCATTACGCTAAGAACCCCGCTATTGGGTGGGGAACCCAATCCGGTAGAGTTGGCGCGCCTCCTCTCTCGAGGGTTAGTGCGGAACTCTCTTTGCCAAGGGGTGATCTGTACATACGCACGGCCTCTCGGCGAGCGTATGGAAAACGGAAATAGGGCCCACACATCGATATGTGGTCCTACGCGTCGTTAACCCCGGGCAAACCTTAAGTACTTTTAATTAATTAGAAAAATACGACCTTTAATTATTTTAAGCTATTTTATCTGTCCCAATGCTCTTCGATACCGAGGGCTAAGAACGATTAGCCACTCATCGGAATGGGGACGGCTTGCGAGGAAAGCAGAAAATGGAAAGCAGGAAATGAAAGCAGTAAAATAAAGCAGTAAAGGAAAGCAGGAAATTACAAGTCCTACTCAAACGAGTAGGACTGAAGAAAGCTGTAAATTGCGAGTCCCGGCGCAAATGCGTGGGCGGGAGAAAGAAAGCGGGTCCTACTCAAACGAGTAGGACTAAATAAATGCAACACACGCACACACTCGACAGAAATTAAAACTCACGCACACACTCTCTCGACATAAAGTAAACACACTCACTCTACAGGAAAGTAAAACACACGCACACGTCATAAATGAAAACACACGCACTCTACTGAAATGAAATAAAAGCAATGCGCCATTTAACTCTTAACGAGTAGGCGGAAATAGATGCACGAGTACAAAAAATAAAGAAAAGCTAAGTTATCCAAAAATTAAAACGACTGCATTTCTACCGCTAGAATGCGGTAGAAATGCATAAAAAGAGAAAATAAAAATTAAACGGGAAGAAAGTTTTGCAAATAAAAATGAAAATGCAAGTGCTCGAAAAATTAAAACGAATACATTTCTACCGCTAGAATGCGGTAGAAATGCATAAAAAGAGAACGAAAAAAATAAATAAGGAAAAAGTTTTAAATAAAAAACTAAGTGCATGAAAAATTAAAACGACTATATTATCATTCCTATAACTCCGCAAAAATGATAAAAAAGTGCGAATAAAGGGAAAAGAACGAAAAAGTTTTCCGAAATAAAAAGCTAAGGAAAAAAAGAGGAAAAACACTTTGAAAACATTTTTACGGATCTATAGAGATGAATTAGAAACATAAAAATCTAAGTTAAACCAAAACAATGTAAAAATAACTAAACATAAAAACAAGAAAACTAATCTCATACACACACACACCCATATAAAGAAGAACAAAAATAACAAAGTTAAAAACAAAAGCAAATAAGATTGCATAAGGTGTGTTACTTAGATTCATTCCCAAACCATATAAAGAGAAAAAAAAACATTTTATTAAGTAAAAACACGGGTTACAGAGGAACGAAAATAAAAACTAAGGAGATGGGGAGAAAATCCCTTACATAGCATTTGGAACTCATCTACGCAGCACAACACCTAGGCAAAATGGTTCAAAAAGGGGAAAAAGAACTCAAGCAGAACACCGGAATTTATAGGGAAAAATTTACAAGTACACGCCCTCGGTCACGGGCGTGACAGGGGGCGTGACAGTACTATTTGCGAAGGCGGCCGGCGATTTGACGGGAAAGTGGACTTCGGGCTGGACACGTGTCGGTCTCGCAGTGGTCACGCCCCAGGTCACGGGCGTGACGCTGGGCGTGTCAAGCACGTGGATCTGGGCGCGGGTTGCGCCGAAAGTCTTCGGGCAGGTCTTGTCGGGTGAGCTGGAAAGGTCACGCCCCCGGTCACGGGCGTGACTCTGGGCGTGTCAGTTGGTGTCGACACTCGACGAATGTCGAGCGGAAAGTGTCGAGTTGAAATCGTTGAGCTGAGATTGAGTCACGCCCTAGGTCACGGGCGTGACTCTGGGCGTGTCGAGGAGGTCGACGATCGTTGAGCTGGAAACGTCGAGCGGGTGGACACAGGCTTGTATCACGCCCCGTGTCCGGTGACACGGGCGTGACCCCGGGCGTGTCAAGCTTTGCTTCTCAAAAATTTATTGATTTCACGGTTTTTGACGTGTCACGCCCTGGTCACGGGCGTGACCAATATGTCACGGGCGTGACTTGACTTTTTTGGCAGATTTTTGATATTTTCTGAAAAATAAAATAAAACAAGTTAGTATAATATTTACAAAAAGGAGCAATTTATTAAGCAAAAATATGTAAAAATGACGAAAAAAATGAAAACGACTAAATTAATGTATAGAAAAATAGGTATATTTACAATTCATCAAATACCCTCATACTTAAGCTTTTGCTATTCCAGAGCAAAACTTGGAGATGAACTTATAAGGAATTAAAGAAATCCTAAGTTTAGCTACCACTTGAATTAATTAAAAGTAAGATCAAAATAAACATCCGGGGTTAAAGAATTAAATCCTAATTTATGAAATGTTATGAATAGAGGAAGAGTTTCAAAAAGACTTCTAGATAAAATAAAATAGAAAGCAAAAATTTATTTTTGTTAGTTTAACAAGAATGGATTGGATTTATATAAAAAAACCTTAGCTTAAAAGAAGTTAAAGGAAATAATGCAATTTAAAAATTATGCCCTCAAAAAAATTTTAAATTAAGTCTAGAATTATTAAAAGGAGATAAGTGGTTTGGTGGTTTATGAAGAAGGCTTGAATATTGAGGCGAGGCAATTTTTTCTCGAACCTCCAATTTTTTTTCTTTTTGGATAGTTAGGGAAATGAAATCTTATTTCCCTAACACATAATTTTTTTTTCTTTCTTCATAAGTAATAAATAACCCAATGTATTTGTGTAGGAGTAATGAATTTTATCCTCTTACTCCATAACATATAATCTTTTTAAATATTGGGTGCCTATGTTTACGGAATGAAATCTTATTCCCATTGACATAAGATCTTTTAAGGGATATGGGTAAACATGTCAAGTAAGACATGAAAAAAAAGGAACTGGGTTTAGTTTTTTTTCAAAAAGAAAACTAGATTTTAATAAAAAAGTTTTGAGAGCAATCTTTTTAAAATGAACATTCCAATGTTTCTAAAAGCAAAGAGTAGAAATAATTGAAATCCATAGATGTTATTTTCTAACATAAAAAAACGAGCTTCTATTTATAAAATTTGAAGTGGTGGTGAAAAACAAGTTCTCTATTATAAGGAAAAGACATAAAAGATTCTTTAAATCTTAACCCCAGACACTTAAATCTATCGAAATTTAATTAATAAACGAATAGTAAGCAAAGAATAACTAAAATTCGCATATAAATTAACGCGAAACTAGATTTTTGGAAAGCAAAAAGGGTTAAGATATGGTATATTCGAATTATTTTGTTACATAATTTAACAAAACATTTTTTTGGAATTTTTAGAGTTTTTATCATTTTTTTATTATTATTATTTTCGGATTATGATTTTTTTGTTGAATGTTTAGAGTTATTATCTTTTTTTTAGGAATTGTTTTTTTGTTTTTCTAATTTTTTGATGTTTTAGTATTTTTTGATGAGTAATTTACAAGAATGAGGAGAGAAAGAAGTGTTATTAAAAGAAGATAGGGGGGAAAGAGAGATTTTTACAAAAATGTACAAAGTAAAAACTCGATTGCAGCCCCCGCGAACAGACTCTTATTTGAATGGTTAGTTCGATGAGTCGAACGTCGCGGGCAGGCAGAATGTAAGCTTTTACAAATAAGAAGACGGGGGGGGAAAGATAATTTTTTTACAAAAAATATTTACGAAGTAAAAAGATTTTTTGAATTTTTGAGTTTTATGAATTTTTTTTTTGATGATGTTTTATGATAATAAAAACAAGGAAATTTTTTTTAGATTTTATGTTTTGCAAATTTTTTTTGTAGTTTTGATGAGTACAGAATAAAAAATGCAGTATAGGAAAACACCCCCATACTTAAACCCAACATTGTCCCCAATGTTGCAATCTAAGTATGCGGAACATATAAGATACAAAATATAATAAGTACAAAAAGAAAAAGGGAGGGTAGGAGCTTCCCTTAGACGAGTCCGGGAAGGCGCAGGTTGAAACCCTGCATTATTTAGAAGAAAAAGCAAAAAAATAACAGAAAAAAAAACAAAAAAACAAAAAAAAAAATTTCAAAAAATCTTTTTACTTCGTAAATATTTTTTGTAAAAAAATTCTCTTTCCCCCCCCCCCCCCCCGTCTTCTTATTTGTAAAAGCTTGCATTCTGCCTGCCCGAGACGTTCGACTCATCGAACCAACCATTCAAATAAGAGTCTGTTCGCGGGGGCTGCAATCGAGTTTTTACTTTGTACATTTTTGTAAAAATCTCTCTTTCCCCCCTATCTTCTTTTAATAACACTTCTTTCTCTCCTCATTCTTGTAAATTACTCATCAAAAAACACTAAAACATCAAAAAATTAGAAAAACAAAAAAAAAATCCTAAAAAAGATAATAACTCTAAAACTTCAACAAAAAAGATCATAATCCGAAAAAAATAATTAAAAAAAATGATAAAAACTCTAAAAATTTCAAAAAAATATTTTGTTAAATTATGTAACAAAATAATTCGAATATACCATATCTTAACCCTTTTTGTTTTCCAAAAATCTAGTTTCGAGTTAATTTATATGCGAATTTTAGTTATTTTTTACTTACTATTCGTTTATTAATTAAAGTTCGATAGATTTAAGTGTCTGGGGTTAAGATTTAAAGAATCTTTTATGTCTTTTCCTTATAATAGAGAACTTGTTTTTCACTACCACTTCTAATTTTATAAATAGATCGAAGCTCGTTTTTTATATTAGAAAATAACATCTATGGATTTCAATTATTTCTACTCTTTGCTTTTAGAAACATTGGAATGTTCATTTTAAAAAGGTTACTCTCAAAACTTTTTTATTAAAATCTAGTTTTCTTTTTGAAAAAAAACTAAACCCACTTCCTTTTTTTTCATGTCTTACTTGACATGTTTACCCCTATCCCTTAAAAGATCTTATGTCAATGGGAATAAGATTTCATTCCGTAAACATAGGCACCCAATATTTAAAAAGATTATATGTTATGGAGTAAGAGGATAAAATTCATTACTCCTACACATATACATTGGGTTATTTATTACTTATGAAGAAAGAAAAAAAAATTATGTGTTAGGGAAATAAGATTTCATTTCCCTAACTATCCAAAAAGAAAAAAAATTGGAGGTTCGAGAAAAAATTGCCTCGCCTCAATATTCAAGCCTTCTTCATAAACCACCAAACCACTTATCTCCTTTCAATGATTCTAGACTTAATTTAAAATTTTTTTGAGAGCATAATTTTTAAATTGCATTATTTTCTTTAACTTCTTTTAAGCTAATGTTTTTTTATATAAATCCAATCCATTCTTGTTAAACTAACAAAAATAAATTTTTGCTTTCTATTTTATTTTATCTAGAAGTCTTTTTGAAACTCTTCCTCTATTCATAACATTTCATAAATTAGGATTTAATTCTTTAACCGCGGATGTTTATTTTGATCTTACTTTTAATTAATTCAAGCGGTAGCTAAACTTAGGATTTCTTTAATTCCTTATAAGTTCATCTCCAACTTTTGCTCTGGAATAGCAAAAGCTTAAGTATGGGGGTATTTGATGAATTGTAAATATACTTATTTTTCTGTACATTAATTTAGTCGTTTTCATTTCTTTTCGTCATTTTTACATATTTTTGCTTAATAAATTGCTCCTTTTTTGTAAATATTATACTAACTTGTTTTATTTTATTTTTCAGAAAATATCAAAAATCTGCCAAAAAAGTCAAGTCACGCCCGTGACATATTGGTCACGCCCGTGACCAGGGCGTGACACATCAAAAACCGTGAAATCAGCAAATTTTTGAGAAGCAAAGCTTGACATGCCCGGGGTCACGCCCGTGTCACCCGACACGGGGCGTGATCCAAGCCCGTGTCCACCCGCTCGACGTTTCCAGCTCAACGATCGTCGACCTCCTCGACACGCCCAGAGTCACGCCCGTGACCTAGGGCGTGACTCAATCTCAGCTCAACGATTTCAACTCGACACTTTCCGCTCGACATTCGTCGAGTGTCGACACCAACTGACACGCCCAGAGTCACGCCCGTGACCGGGGGCGTGACCTTTCCAGCTCGCCCGACAAGACCTGCCCGAAGACTTTCGGCGCAACCCGCGCCCAGATCCACCTGCTTGACATGCCCAGCGTCACGCCCGTGACCTGGGGCGTGACCACTGCGAGACCGACACGTGTCCAGCCCGAAGTCCACTTTCCCGTCAAATCGCCGGCCGCCTTCGCAAATAGTACTGTCACGCCCCCTGTCACGCCCGTGACCGAGGGCGTGTACTTGTAAATTTTTCCCTATAAATTCCAGTGTTCTGCTTGAGTTCCTGTTCCCCTTTTTGAATCATTTTGCCTAGGTGTTGTGCTGCGTAGATGAGTTCCAAATGCTATGTAAGAGATTTTCTCCCCCTCTCCTTAGTTTTTATTTTCGTTCCTCTGTAACCCGTGTTTTTACTTAATAAAATGTTTTTTTTCTCTTTATATGGTTTGGGAATGAATCTAAGTAACACACCTTATGCAATCTTATTTGCTTTTGTTTTTAACTTTGTTATTTTCGTTCTTCTTTATATAGGTGTGTGTGTCTATGAGATTAGTTTTCTTGTTTTTATGTTTAGTTATTTTTATATTGTTTTGGTTTAACTTAGATTTTTATAGTTTCTAATTCTTCCATATAGATCCGTAAAAATGTTTTCAAAGTGTTTTTCCTCTTTTTTTTACTTAGCTTTTTATTTCGTAAAACTTTTTCGTTCTTTTCCCTTTATTCGCACTTTTTTATCATTTTTATGGAGTTATATGAATGATAATATAGTCGTTTTAATTTTTCATGCACTTAGTTTTTTATTTAAAACTTTTTCCTTATTTATTTTTTTCGTTCTCTTTTTATGCATTTCTACCGCATTCTAGCGGTAGAAATGTATTCGTTTTAAAATGAATATATTATCATTCCTAGCGGTAAAAATGATAAAAAAGCAAGTGCTCGAAAAATGAAAATGCAAGTGCTCGAAAAATTAAAACGAATACATTTCTACCGCTAGAATGCGGTAGAAATGCATAAAAAGAGAACAAAAAAAATAAATAAGGAAAAAGTTTTAAATAAAAAACTAAGTGCATGAAAAATTAAAACGACTATATTATCATTCCTATAACTCCGCAAAAATGATAAAAAAGTGCGAATAAAGGGAAAAGAACGAAAAAGTTTTACGAAATAAAAAGCTAAGTAAAAAAAAGAGGAAAAACACTTTGAAAACATTTTTACGGATCTATAGGGATGAATTAGAAACTATAAAAATCTAAGTTAAACCAAAACAATGTAAAAATAACTAAACATAAAAACAAGAAAACTAATCTCATACACACACACACCCATATAAAGAAGAACGAAAATAACAAAGTTAAAAACAAAAGCAAATAAGATTGCATAAGGTGTGTTACTTAGATTCATTCCCAAACCATATAAAGAGAGAAAAAACATTTTATTAAGTAAAAACACGGGTTACAGAGGAATGAAAATAAAAACTAAGGAGAGGGGGAGAAAATCCCTTACATAGCATTTGGAACTCATCTACGCAGCACAACACCTAAGAAAAATAGTTCAAAAAAGGGAATAGGAACTCAAGCAGAACACTGGAATTTATAGGGAAAAATTTACAAGTACACGCCCTCGGTCACGGGCGTGACAGGGGGCGTGACAGTACTATTTGCGAAGGCGGTCGGCGATTTGACGGGAAAGTGGACTTCGGGCTGGACACGTGTCGGTCTCGCAGTGGTCACGCCCCAGGTCACGGGCGTGACGCTGGGCGTATCAAGCATGTGGATCTGGGCGCGGGTTGCGCCGAAAGTCTTCGGGCAGGTCTTGTCGGGCGAGCTGGAAAGGTCATGCCCCCGGTCACGGGCGTGACTCTGGGCGTGTCAGTTGGTGTCGACACTCGACGAATGTCGAGTGGAAAGTGTCGAGTTGAAATCATTGAGCTGAGATTGAGTCACGCCCTAGGTCACGGGCGTGACTCTGGGCGTGTCGAGGAGGTCGACGATCGTTGAGCTGGAAACGTCGAGCGGGTGGACACGGGCTTGGATCATGCCCTGTGTCGGGTGACACGGGCGTGACCCCGGGCGTGTCAAACTTTGCTTCTCAAAAATTTGCTGATTTCACGGTTTTTGACGTGTCACGCCCTGGTCACGGGCGTGACCAATATGTCACGGGCGTGACTTGACTTTTTTGGCAGATTTTTGATATTTTCTGAAAAATAAAATAAAACAAGTTAGTATAATATTTACAAAAAAGGAGCAATTTATTAAGCAAAAATATGTAAAAATGATGAAAAGAAATGAAAACGACTAAATTAATATACAGAAAAATAGGTATATTTACAATTCATCAGTCCCTAATGAGTTTTGCAGTCTTCTAGGGTGGGAAATACTTATTTAGAAATTTTTCTACCAGTTGATTTCACGTGGTAATAGAGTCATTGGGTAAGTAGTCTAACCAGTCCTTCGCTCGTCCCTCCAACGAAAATGGAAAGAGCCTCAACAAAATTGCATCTTCAGACGCTCCATTAAATTTGAACATGCCATAGATCGTTAAGAATGTACGTAAGTGAGAGTTTGCATCTTCATGACTAAGACCCCTAAATTTGTTGCACTTGTTGCATAATTAATGGGTCCATTTTGAAGTTGTTAGCCACAATTGCGGGTCGTGCAATGCTAAAGTGCAAACCTCCTCTTCAAGGTATATTATAATCACGACACATCATTCGTGGCGCAGCGTCTGGACCATTTTGGTCTACTTGACCTTCTTGTGCTAAACCCTCCTGAGGATTTTCATTGGGAGCATTTCTATTATTGGGATTCATAGTGGCAAAGTTATTATGTTCTAATCGACACGTCCTTATATTCTGTCTACACGTCCGTTCGATTTCTAAGTTCAAAGGCAGTAATTCGGGTGATCGATATCTGGACATAAACTATGCACTGAAACAGTTGCCAGTTGACAATAATCCCATAAGCAAAGCAGTTACACAACACCCAAAATTGCAGTAAAAAGTAACAGTAACACAAACAAAAACTTGAGCTCTAAATACTCGGGATTCACTAATATCGCAAGAAAGAAACACTAAATTTTTCGCACCTCCCCTGCAACGGCGCCAAAAACTTGATACGCCCGAAACGTATATATAAAATAACGCAAGTGTACGTGCCAGTTCAAGTAATATAAAGTGAGAAAAGAATCGTTCCCTCGAGGAGATGGTGGATTCAGCGCTTGCAATTATTAGTTATGCCGTTTCTTTAAATTCAAGTAGATTAGGATGATGGTTTTAGAATACTAAAATCTTCAAAACACAATTTATAATTAATGAAAATAAACTAAAGATCCGGAAGGAGACTACTTTGTGTTAGTGATTAAAGATAATCTCGTATCATGATTTCCTAAGTCTAGTGTGACAACCTTTTGAATATAGTTTTTGTGAGCATGAGTGGTGAAACGTCTTGCAACGATTTTAGAGTAAAAATCTGTACCTCTCGATATCGGAAGTTCCTAGTTCTCTATTACCCAGTAGGTAAAATAAGAACCGCTTAAAGATTGAAAACCCAAGTTGCTAACACCAATGGGAAATCTCTTTCTCCCTTCAAATGTTATACCGAATCTACGATATACTTACGCAATTTCTCTCTCGATTTATAAAGCGTAGTAAAAAGTTGAGATCTTGGCCAAAAACCTCGAATTAAATATCATAAATTCAGTACAAACATTCACCAAGCATTCACAAATTAAGAAAAGTTAATAAATTGTCATCACAAGAGACGAAGTATTCTCACAATATGAGATTAAAGCAAATTAGTTCATCATGATGAATGAAGCACACCAACAAACAAGAAAGATCTTACAGTGCATGATGAAGGAAAAGCAAAATAACGCAGGAATTCGTTCTCCGAAGTGTATTGAACCGCTCCGTCTTCAAGATCCGATGTGCCCTAGTCCTTCTTCCTCCAAGATGGGTTTCTTCCTCCAAGATCCGCTCCTCCCTTTTCTCCCCTTCCTTCCTTTTCTATTTCCCCCAATGCTGGACAAAAATCCCTCCTTAAAGAGGTGTAACCGTCCTTCTTTTAAGAGGTGTAACCGCTCATATTTTCCATAAGTGTAACCGTCCATCTTGTATTTAAAATTCTGAATATTCAGAACAGATAATGTTGCAACATCGAAAACAGGTTGTTGCAACAACTTCCTTAGGCAAAATTTGAGAATTTCCTCTTTTCTTCTCCAAATCAATTTTCTTTGTTTCACCTGCATAGAAACTATGGAATATGGTCAAATAAGTAGAATAATTCTTAAATATAAATTTTAATCATATTTTTATCAATTAACTTCGATTTGTTCTCCTTTTTAATAAATATCAGTAGAAATAATGAGCTTAGATAACTTCAATTAAGAAGTTATCAATAACCAACCGGTCTGACACCTTTGTCAGAACTGTCAGAAGATTGCTACAAACCAGATCAGTCGGTAATCAGGAAGAAACTCTATATAAAGTACTGGTTCGATACAATAATAGACAAGGAAAAGAGAACACACAACACTAAGAAGTGAATCCTTCAGAGAGAGTTTTCTACAAAGAGAAATGGGGAAACCCTTACGAAGGCAGATCTAGATCAGTCTGCAAGGAAGATTCAGATCTCATTCTGAATTCAAGGAGGAAGCTATCTGAAGATCAACTTCTACATCAAGTGAAGATCAACCTTATTTTATTCTATCAAGAAGCTTTGAAACGGCTTTGTCGGGTTGGATCTGAAGATCATTTTTTTCAATAACTGATCAAGAAGCTCACACTAGTGAAGAGATCTATATGGTGAAATTTCTGTATCTCTTAATCAAACAATTTCTGGTAGGATCTGTTGTAAGATCTGAGTTGTAAGTCTGTAATTATAAAGGTTGAGGTAGGGCTTTTGCCTGAATTTTAGGAGTGGGGTTTCACTCTGAGTTGTAAGCCTAGTGACACAGGCTGAGGTAAGGCTGAGGCCTGAGGTAGTGTTCTTGGGGAAGAATCTGAGGTAGGACTTCTATAAGTCTGAGCTGTAGGAACAAATCTGGTTCTGAGTTGTAAGATCTGTGGATCTTAGTTAGTGGAAGGAAGTTGGGCCGAATCCAGTTCACTATTGGATAGGCGAAGGGGGAAAGTGGATGTACCCATACCTTGGGGAACCACTGTAAATCTGGTGTATGCTGTGCTGTGTTCATTATTTTGTGGTTTACATTTTTCTGTGTTGACATAGATTTTGCTATTTGCCTAAAATTTTGAAGGAAAAATTAGAACCTATTCACCCCCCCAGGTGTCTAGGCTCTTGAAATCAAGTCTTTCAAGTGGTATTAAAGGGAGGTTACTCAAAGATTGACCTAACAGTCTGAGTGGATCTCCAAGGCAAATAACATATTTCAAGAATGGGTTCAATAGAGAATCAGAAGGAATTTAGATCTATGAAACTGCCTATCTGCAGGAAAGAATGCTTTGGCATATGGAAGGAAAGAGTCAGGTTTTTTATGGAAGCGTCTGATCCATGAATCTACATCACAGTACAAGAGGGTCCCTTCATTCCAATGAAGGTATTAGCTCTGGATGCAAATGTTAAAACCCCTAAGAGCTATTCTGAAATGACTAAGGATGAGATCATCCTGACAACACTAGATAAAAGAGCACAAAACATTATAGTAAGTGTTATAGATGATGCCACACTTCAGAATCTGGTGTACTGTAAAACCTCTAAGGAAATATGGGACACCCTGATTGTCTACATGGAGGGAACAAAAGAAGTCAAAGAGGACAGAAAATCTATGCTAAATCAAGAATATGAGAGCTTTAGACAAGCCAAGACTGACAGCATAGCTGAATGTTACAAGAAGTTCTTCAGTATTGTCAATGAGCTGATGACCTATGGAAGAGTCTTCAGTACATATTGTTGATGCGCGAAAATGGCACTGGGGGCACAGCTAACATAGAGGGGGTGTTTGGTCTCACAGGCTGGGTGAGGAGGAAGGAGAAGGTTGCGGGGGTAGAGGAGAAGGAAGATTCTGAGTGCTCGAGAGTGGAGCAAACAGCTTATTCAAGGAGGGCTGCGGGGGTAGACGAGAGGCTGTTGAGAGCAGAGAAGAGCCTTGATCAACAGAGAGGGTTGATCAAGAGAGGAAGAGGAGGTTGGTCAGGAGCTGTCGAGCAGACAATAACCGTGATGGTTGCACTTGCAGGTTGGTTGCCGAGAAGAGCTGAGCTGAGCTGAGGTCAAGGCTTGCTGAGCAGAGGAGCAGAAGAGGGGGCCGCTAGCAGCGGCAACAGCACACTTCGCCCGCCGCGGGCTAAATGCCACTCTTGCGACGGTCTTTCCTTTGATTAATAACGAGAGGTTACAAGCTTACAAGTACACCTTCACAACAAATCATTAAAGGGGTACAAAGAGAAGCTAGCGGCTAAGGGAGAAGAAATTGCCAGAAAGCAGAGAAGAGAAGCTGCCAGAGACTAAGTAAAAGAGGCTGCTAGCTACTGGAGGACTGGAAAATTGAGTCTGCAGAGTCTGCTGGCAAGAAGCAGGTCAGCTGTGGAGGACTGCGCGGACAGGAAAACTGAGTCCGCAAGATCTGCTGGCAGGCTGATGGAGGACTGCACGGACAGGAAAACTGAGTCTGCAGAGTTTGCTGTCAAGACTTGTCTCCACCTCTGGAACTCTCGATCCACCCGAATGAGAGGAATCAGGGGCTATTTATAGGCCCGGGGAAGATCTTCAAAGAGCGGTGCCCAGTGAAGTCAGCATGACGACCTGCGCGGACTCCGCGGACTGGAAATTGGAGTCCGCCGGTTGGCGAAGCGAGCTGTAGGAAGCTGAGAACGGAGGCCGCCCCCGGAGTCTGCCCGACAGGGCCGGGGCCGCCCCCGAGCGGGCGGCCTGGGCGATCTCCGGGGGGAGTCCGCCTGGCAGGCCGGTCCTCCCCCGAGCGGGCAGCCTGGGCGGACTCCGGGTGGAGTCCGCCCGGATGGCCGGGCCGCCCCCGAGCGGGCGGCCTTGGCGGACTCCGGGTGGAGTCCGCCCGGCTGGCCGAGCCGCCCCCTAGCGGGCGGCCTGGGCGGACTCCTGGAGGAGTCCGCCCGGCAGGCCGGGCCGCACCCGAGCGGGCGGCCTTAGCGGACTCCGGGTGGAGTCCGCCCGGCTGGCCGGGCGGCCTGGGCGGACTCCGGGTGGAGTCCGCCCGGCAGGCCGGTGCCGCCCCCTAGCGGGCGGCCTGGGCGGACTCTGGGTGGATTCCCCCCGGCTGATGGGCAGAGGCCGCCCCGGGTGGGCGGCCTGGCAGGCGGAGGCCGCCTCTGGTGGGCGGTCTCGGCAGACGGCGGCAGGAGGCCGTCGCCCCTCAGGCAGCAGGGAGGCCGGAGCCCCTTGGGTGGACTGGGAGGCCGCCCCTTGTGGTGCTGTTGGAGGACTCTTGCAACGAAAAGCACTGCACGGTTAGCGGGACTTACCGCATGGCCTGCGAGGGTGGGCTATGGGAACAGCCCGCCGTCCCGCAGGGCACGCGATTGCAAGGGGACCTAGATGGACAGTGAAAACTGTCCGCCTATGCTGGGGCTTGTCGCGATCAAAATGGAGAATCTAAGGAGTGCGACTAGCCAGCTGGATACCTTGGGAAGGATCTCCGATTTCTGGGTTAACACAATCCCCGCACTTTTTTAAGTTCCGAAGGGAACTTCGAAAAAGTTGGAGACCCACGAAAATCGTGATCCACCCCAAAGGAAAGAAAAGGGGGGGGGGGAAGGATAGATAGATCCTGAAGACTCTCCTTACAAGCTTGGTGCTTCCTGTCTATTTTCCTGCAAGAGGAAAGTTAGGGTAAGCATGTATGGGTGGTACATCGAGTGTGTACCTGAGTTTTCCTTTGCAAAATGAAGAATGTGTGTGTTCCGTTAAGTTCTGCAAAACAAAAGTGAGAAAAAAAGAAAGACGTAATAACTTGCAAGTACCTGATAGAGGATTGCAAGCAACTGTTATCCTCTGCAAAAAAGGGAAGGAGGAAGATTATACAAGGAATAAAGAAAAAATGAGTTGCAAGTACCTGGAAGGAACTTGCAAATCTTTGGTGGTTTCTGCAAAAGAAGAGTTAAACGTACGCACAGTACATGAAAGTAACTTGAAAGTACCTGAATGGAGCTTGCAAGTGTCAGTGATCTCTGCAAGAAGAGAGTTAGAGGAAGGTATTGTATACAAAGATAAGCTGCAAGTACCTGAATATGACTTGCAGATGTCTGCTAACCACTGTAAAGTGAAGAGTGAGCAGCAGATATAAAATAACGATTTAAACTGCAAGTACCTGGATGAGGTTTGCAGGTGTCTGTTGTTATCTACAAAGAGAAAAGTTAGAAGCAGACAATATGTATATGAAAGGAGCTTGCAAGTACCTGTGGAGAAGGCTTGCAAGGGTTTGCTAACCTCTGCGAGGAGAGAAATTAGAAGCAAACAAGACATGATGATAACCGCACCAATATTGTTGAGATAACCCATGAAGGTTGATGAGATAAGGTTGATATGACCAAGTAGCAGGAAAAATGCCCGATGAACATTATCATGAAGCCCAGATTAATGAACCGAACGTTAACTGTCGATATGGCTGGATAGATATGATCAAAATGAATGCCGGAATCCTTTTGGTAGGTTGGATTAACCTGTCCACCTATGAAAGGAGGGAAAAGAGAAAAGGAGGTCTATACTCGGAATGACTAAAGAAGGTTGAATGCTGCCACAGGTGTTCCCCGTGGGCCTTATGCATCACTTGCCCAACAAAATCATCCCGAGTATAGTCCTACTCAAAGCGGGCTGGTCGCGCATCCTCAAGGAGGGCACAAAAGAGAAAAGCAAGGGGAAGATCCTGAGAAGGATCGCTAGAAGCAACGCTCTCTTGCCTTGGGCACAAGCATCACTGATCAACGAGACTGGTTGCGCCAAGAGCCCTAGCTTGTCTGTGGATTGATCAGTGGAGTTGTGAGAACCCGAGAAGGCACGGATCGAGGATACTGGAGTGTTCAACAATCACAGTTAGGTGATGATCGAAGAGACAAGGCTACGTTTGGTCGCCATTGCTTGTCAAGCAAAGATCATCATAACTGTAATGTATCCTAAGCAAAGCACAACAGAGCTAACACATGGGGCTCCCCTAGCACACACTCTGTGTCAGATACCTTCCAGGATCCGAAATCTGAAGCCCATCCCCGCAATTGAACTGCTCCCACTACACACATGGGTATACTCCCTCCATAGTTGGTCGTAGCGGTGGTGCGAGAACAAACTACGGAGGGAACATTTCAGACTCGGTTATATCTCATTGGCGTACTAATCCCTCAGAGAGAGAGAGAGGAAGAGAAAGGAGCAACACAAGAAGGGAACTGTGTCAGTATAAGATCCCTGATAAAAAGCTTTGATGAAAAGCAAGGAAAGAACACGGAGAAGTGTTTGATGAAATGAAAATGTTTGAAGAGAGAGCAAGGGTTGAGATAACCCATGAAGCTTGCTAGGAGCTTTGGAGGACTGTGAATTCCATCGCTTGCTCAGAATAGACTTCCAAGCACACCTTCGTCATTGGCATCGAAGCATTCGACGGCTGGGTTAACAACGAGGAGAGGAGGCTCTTCGACTTGGTTCAATCCCCTTGAGGAGCAAGGAGCATCTACTACTCCTTTGCCCTTTGAAGTTGCTCGATCAGGGCGTTCTTCTTTAGGAAGCAGGTCATGCAGCTTTCCCTGCTCGAAGCATCCTTTGCACAAGTTGCCGGAATGCTCGGCAGTCTTCAGTTAGGTGACCTAGTTCTTTGTGAAATTCGCAGTAAGGTTCTGAACCCCTAGATCTTTGATCTGTTGGTCGATAGGGCTTCTTGAAGTTTGCCCTGTCTTTCATGATCTGGATTACTTCTTGCATGGCGTCGTCGAGATCAGACTCATGCAAGTCGTTGTCTTGCTGCTGATGAACTGCTGTTGCTTGCAAAGACGGAGCTAGCGGCAGCAATGGGTCTTGAGCACGATCACGGCTCGGGATGGAGTATCGATGGCGATGAATCCTTATCTCCTTCTTTGAGTGAGTTGGGAAGTGATTGTGAGGAGACCTTGGAAGATGCTTGCGAGAGAGATACTCCTCAGATAAAAGCTTGGAGACGAAGCCCTGATTGCTCTTTTTGCCTCGGATATATGAGTTGGCTAGAGCAATCAACTCTTGATATGTCCTTGGAGCACGGACATTGGCCTCAAATTTGAGAGGCCCTTCATGAAGATCGTGGATAAGAGCCACTCGGTACATTTCTTGATCAATAACTTCGATGTCCATAATCTCTCTTTGGAATCGATCAACAAACTGAGACCAAGTCTCATTCCCGTGCTGCTTGATCTCAAAGAGGGCTTCAGGACCGCCCTTTCTCTTGGTTGATGTAGAGAATCTGAGAAGAAACTCCCTTCGAAGATCAAGGAAGGAAGTGATGGAGTCAGGACGGAGGCCATAGAACCAGTCCCTCACTTGCCCATCAAAGGTGGTGACAAGGAGCTTGCACTTGGTTGCATCTGAAAGGGTTTTGAGAGCAACGGCTGACTCAAAAGCTTGGAGGTGCTTTACTGGATCAGTCTCTCCAGTGTAGATTGGCAGTCGAGCCTCTCTGAAGTTTGCTGGAGTTGGTTCATGGCGAACACTCTTCGTGAATGGTGAAGGCTCTTCTTGTTCTCCTACAGTATAAGGATTAAAGGGAGCATAAGATGCAGCTGCAAAAGAAGCAGGAGGATAAAAAGGAAAAGTTGTTGTAGGAGGAGCAGAGGCAGGAGCTGAAGGGTAGGGATGACTTCCCTGAAAATTGAGAACTCTAGCAGGACTTCCCCGGGCTGCTTCCCCGAAGAAGTTATGGCGAGCAACGAACTCTTCATCTTGAGTTCGCAAAGGAGCTGCCGGACCTTGCGGAAGGGTTGGGGTGTAAGGAGGATAGAATGGTGGGAAAGCTTGAGAATAAGCTTGCTGATGCTCCAATGTTGGTGTTGGGTTGATTGGAGCAGCTGGAGCAGCTGGAGCTGTTAATGGATGAGCGTCCAATCGCTGCGTGATTGCAGTAAGAACTTTGTTGATCGCCTGGAACTGTTGAGCATTCTCACGACGCGCCTGCTCAAGGGATTCCCAGAGAGGCTCTTCACTGGGACTTGGAGCACGGTTCTCAGATGATTGATGGTCTGACATGGTTAACTGTCGCTTTCACTTCCTGTTCGAATCTGAAGGATTGCGCGTGAGCTGGTGGTCCAAGCTCACCGCACCAAAACTGTTGATGCGCGAAAACAGCACCGGGGGCACATCTAACACGGAGGGGGTGTTTGGTCTCACAGGCTGGGTGAGGAGGAAGGAGAAGGTTGCGGGGGTAGAGGAGAAGGAAGCTTCTGATTGCTCGAGAGTGGAGCAAACAGCTTGTTCAAGGAGGGCTGCGTGGGTCGAGGAGAGGCTACTGAGAGCAGAGAAGAGCCTTGATCAACAGAGAGGGTTGATCAAGAGAGGAAGAGGAGGTTGGTCAGGAGCTGTCGAGCAGACAGTAACCGCGATGGTTGCACTTCCAGGTTGGTTGCCGAGAAGAGCTGAGATGAGCTGAGGTCAAGGCTTGCTGAGCAAAGAAGCAGAAGAGGGGGCCGCTAGCAGCGGCAACAGCACACTTTGCCCGCCGCGACCTAAATGCCACTCTTGCGACGGGCTTTCATTTGATTAATAGCGAGAGGTCACAAGCTTACAAGTACACCTTCACAACAAATCATTAAAGGGGTACAAAGAGAAGTTGGCGGCTAAGGGAGAAGAAATTGCCAGAAAGCAGAGAAGAGAAGCTGCCAGAGACTAAGTAAAAGAGGTTGCTAGCTGCTGGAGGACTGGAAAATTGAGTATGCACAGTCTGCTGGCAAGCAGCAGGTCATCTGTGGAGGACTGCGCGGACAGGAAAACTGAGTCCGCAAGGTCTGCTGGCAGGCTGATGGAGGACTGTGCGGACAGGAAAACTGAGTCCGCGGAGTTTGCTGTCAAGACTTGTCTCCAACTCTGGAACTCTCGATCCCCCCGAATGAGAGGAATCAGGGGCTATTTATAGGCCCGTGGAAGATCTTCAAAGAGCGGGGCCCAGTGACGTCAGCATGACGACCTGCGCGGACTCCGCAGATTGGAAATTGGAGTCCGCCAGGTTGGCGAAGTAAGCTGTAGGAAGCTGAGAACAGAGGCTGCCCCCATGCGGGCGGCCTGGGCGGACTCCGGGGGGAGTCCGCCCGGCAGGGCCAGGGCCGCCCCCGAGCGGGCAGCCTGGGCGGACTCCGGGGGAGTCCGCCCGGCAGGCCGGGCCGCCCCCGAGCGGGCGGCCTGGAGGACTCCGGGGGGAGTCCGCCCGGCAGGCCGGGCCGCCCCCGAGCGGGCGGCCTGGGCGGACTCCGGGTGGAGTCCGCCCGGCTGGCCGGGCCGCCACCGAGCGGGCGGCCTGGGCAGACTCCGTGTGGAGTTCGCCCGGCTGGCCGGGCCGCCCCATAGCGGGCGGCCTGGGCGGTCTCCTGGACGAGTCCGCCCGGCAGGCCGGGCCGCCCCAGAGCGGGCAGCCTGGGCGGACTCCGATTGGAGTCCGCCCGGCTGGCCGGGCCGCTCCCGAGCGGGCGGCCTGGGCGGACTTCGGGTGGAGTCCCCCCGGCAGGCTGGGGTCTCCCCCTAGCGGGCGGCCTGGGCGGACTCCGGGTGGAGTCTGCCCGGCTGACGGGCAGAGGCCGCCCTGGGTGGGCGGCCTGGCAGGCGGAGGCCGCCTCTGGTGGGCGGCCTCGGCGGACGGCGGTAGGAGGCCGCCGCCCCTCATGCAGCAGGGAGGCCGGAGCCCCTTAGGCGGACCGGGAGGCCGCCCCTTATGGTGCTGTTGGAGGACTCCTGCAAGGAAAAGCACTGCACGGTTAGCGGGCCTTACCGCATGGCCTGCGAGGGTGAGCTATGGGAACAGCCTGTCGTCCCGCAGGGGACGCGGTTGCAAGGGGACTTAGACGGATAGGGAAACCTGTCCGCCTATGCTGGGGCTTGTCACGATCAAAAGGGAGAATCTAAGGAGCATGACTAGCCAGCTGGATACCTTGGGAAGGATCGTCAATTTATGGGTTAACACATATGAACTGAATGACAACTTTCTCAGGTCACTAACAAAGGACTGGGACACAAAGATATGTGTCATCAGAGAAGTGGCCAAGCTTGCTGATACACCTCCACTCACACTATTTGGAAAGCTTCTATCATATGAAATGCAACTCACTGCCAGAAAAGAGTAGGAGAAAAACAGTAGGCCTGAGTACAAAGAAATGTCTGTAGCCTTCAAGGCTGAAGGCATAAGAAATGTTTGGAGAAAGTCTCCTTCTCCAGCCAGAAGGAGTGCTGAGGCTAAAGAAGAAAATCTTGAGAACAGCAAATCAGATAGCCATACCTCTAATGAGGACTTTGTTGCCTTTACAAGGCAATTTCAAAGGTTTATGAAAAAGAAGAAATGGAGAACCAGGCCATCAACATCCTTTTCCAAGGATGAGTATTACAATAAAAAGATGACTCCCAAGGAGGACAGGTATGCCTCAAAACCTAGTAAACAAACTAATTCTAAGATTGTTTATTATTGTTGCAACAGGTCTGGACATGTCATAGCTGACTGTCCAGACAAGAGGACTGAATCTAAAGATAAGAAGAAGCATCAAGTGAAAGGAAAGAAGGAGAAATCCCTTGTTTCTCAGAAGTAGAAGAGTTGGACAGACTCTCCGTCTTCATGATCAGGAGAAGAAGATAATGCAGAAGCATATGTTGGGCTGATCTAAACAGAAGAGGATTCTAGGGAACTAGAATTCCTACAATTGCTGGACTCCATAAATGGAGCAGAAGACTATTGTTGTAGAGGGCTGATGGCTCTATCAGAAAATGATCAGTACCAGGATCAGCCTGGTCCTAGTAAGATATACAATTCTCCCTCAGCTTCAGATTACTACAATGCACCAGAATCAGAAAATTCTGCATCAAGAGATGTGGATGGTTCTGAATCTGAAGGGGATGTACATCAACTCATTAATGAGTATGATGTGTTGTTGCAAGCTCTGAAGAGGATCAAGTTTCTTGTCAAGGAGCAGGCCAAGGAGATTGAGTCTCTAAAGTAGGTTGTATCAGATTCAGCCGTGTTGATAGATTCAAAAATGAAGGAGATTGGCAAACTGAAAAACATTACTGTTATTCAGATGGGAACAATCTCTTTCAAGGAAAATCACATCAAGAAACTTGAGCCAAAACTTCAACAAGAAAGAGAGTTAGTGGTTAAATTCTCTAAGCCAAAATCAGTCTTGCCCTTAACAGATAATTTCATTTCTCATAAAGGAAAGACTGGTCTAGGTTTCAAGGGTAGAACTAGGGCCACCAATTTTCATAGAAAAGGTAAGGCCCCAGCACAGCCACTAGCTACAAAGCCCCCTTTTTCTTTAGGAAAGTGATGCAACCAACAAACATGTATGATCATGATAGTACTCATGGTCACTGTGAGTATGAAGATCTCATGGGAAAGGGTGCAAATGCCAATAGATCACACTATATACAAGCCCATCAGGTTCAAGAGGAAGTCTTGGGGTTTACTGCTACAATACCTACACTCAATAGAACTGCTGGAAACAAAGCAGTAAAGTCTATACCTAAGAGAAGGTATAATAGGTTTGAGTGTTGGTGATGTGGCAAGGTGGGCCATTTTGCCAGGGATTGTTGGTTCAACACAAGTGTTAAAACCAAGAGTATTAAACCTGTCAGAACAGCTACAGGATTTCAACCTAACAATGACCTAGGACCCAATAACAATTTGGGTTCTAAGGGTAAGTGATTCTGTATTTGATGCAGGTGAATCCAAGTGACCATACCCCTATATGGTACTTGGATAGTGGATGTTCCAGACACATGATTGGAATAAGAAGAATGTTGGGGGACTATGTACCCATAGAGAATGGACCCAAAGTAATCTTTGGTGGATCAGAAAAAGGAATCATCAAAGGATTTGGTAACATTTTTAGTGATTCAATTACTATCACTAAAGTGGCTTATGTGAAGGGTCTAAAACATAACCTGATCAGCATAATTCAACTTAGTGATATAGGTTATGACATCTCCTTCCTCAAAGGGGAGTGCCAAATAAGAAGGTCAAGTGATCAAGAGATCATTTTGACTGGCACTAGGAAAGGGAATGTATATTATCTTAACCTAGATTGTGAGTTTGACAACTCACCCATTTGTCTAGTTGCAGGAGGAAAAGCTTCTCTATGTGTCAAATGGCATAAGAGGCTTGCCCATCTGAACTATAAGTCAATAGGACAGCTGTTTAGCATGGGGTTAGTGAGGAATGGTCCTCAAGTCAAGTGCATTAAAGAGAGTGTGTGTTCAGCTTGCCAAAAGGGCAAATAGACTAAGTCCTCTTTCCATGCACTTGATATCAAAGATTCAATGAGATGTTTGTATCTCTTGCATATGTATTTGTTTGGTCCTATGCCAGTTCATAGTCTTGGTAGGAAAGTATACACACTAGTTATTGTGGATGACTATTCTAGATACACATAGGTTTTCTTCTTGAGGCAGAAATCTGAAACCCCAACTGTTTTGTAGACTTTTATTAGACAAATTTAGAATGAACATAACAGTTCAGTGGTCAAAATCAGAAGTGACCATGAAACTGAATTTCAGTCTGAATGTATGACAAAGTTCTGTGATGAACTTGAGATTCATCAGGAATTCTCCTCACCTAGAACTCCTCAGAAAAATGGAGTTGCTGACAGAAAGAATAGGACTCTAATTGAGGCAAGTAGAGCACTACTCAGTGACACTACTCTCCTTGAGTACTTCTGGGCTGAGGTAGTAAATACTGCATGTCATGTTCTCAATAGAGCCTCCATCAATAAGAAACATAAGATGACCCCCTATCAGATTTTGAAAGGTAGAAAACCAAACATTTCTTACTTTAGAATCTTTGGTAGCAAGTGTTTTGTATTAGTTAATGGTAAGCACTACCAAACAAAGTTTGCTGCCAAATCCCTAGAAAGGATATTTGTTGGGTACATCAATAATAGTAGGGCATACAGAATCTACAACTTAACCACCCAAGTTGTAGAGGAATCTGTCCATGTTGTATTTGATGAATCTAAGTTGATTAACAGTGAATTGTCTAGTTCTTCAGTTAGTTCTATAGGTCTAACATACATGCTGGACAAGCTGACCATCAATGAAGAGGTACCTGTTAGGATGGATGAGAAAAATGATGCTTTCTATCCAGGGGGAGAACAAGACTCACTGGATGAAGAAGACAATGAGGAGCATCAGGTTGAGGAAAATGAAGAAGGCCATGAGATTGACAGATTTCCTCCAGCAAGAAGACACTTGAAGGATCATCCAGCATACCAAATTATTGGTTATGCAAGTCAAGGTGTTCTAACAAGAAACAAAAGTATGAATACAGTCCTATGTTCTATCTTTTTGTCACAAATAGAACCCAGAAAGTTTGAAGAAGCCATGCTAGACACAAACTGGATTGATGCTATGCAAGAAGAGCTGACTCAATTCAAAAGATGTAATGTATGGTAACTGGTTCCTAAACCAAAGGATCACAACATCATAGGAACCAAGTGGATCTACAGAAACAAACTTAATGAGAATGACACTATAATCAAGAACAAGGCCAGATTGGTAGCAAAAGGCTACATGCAAGAGGAAGGGATTGACTTTGATCAAACCTTTGCCCCAGTAGCATGGTTGGAGGCTATAAGATTATTCTTGGCCTATGCTGCCTATCAAGGGTTTAAGGTATATTAGATGGATGTAAAGTCAACATTACTGAATGGTGACTTAAAAGATGAAGTCTATGTTGAACAACCCTCAGGTTTTGTAGATTCTCATTATACTCATTATTTATATAGGCTTAGGAAAGCTCTATATGGTTTGAAACAAGCCCCAAGGGCTTGGTATGAAACCTTGTCTGCTTTTCTTATTGAGAATAAGTTCTCTAGAGGAAAGATAGACAAAACTCTATTCTTTAGGGAATCTAAAGGCAAGATAATCCTAGTCCAGATATATGTTGATGACATTTTATTTGGTTCAACTGAAAACAACCTTTGTAGGAAGTTTGCCAAACTTATGCAAGGGAAGTTTGAGATGAGCAGTATGGGTGAGCTGAAGTTATTTTTGGGACTTCAAGTTAGACAGACTGATGATGGATTGTCCATATCTCAGTCTAAGTTCACCAAGGAGTTGATTAAGAAATATGAAATGGACTCAGCCTCCACCATGAAAAATCCAATGGGAATATGTATGCTTATAGGCAAAGTTGAGGCATGGAAACCTGTTGATGAGTCTTTGTATAGAGGGATAATTGGCTCCATACTTTATTTCACTGCTAGTAGACCTGACATCATGTATGCAACATGTGTTTATGCTAGGTACCAAGCTTGCCCAAAGGAATCTCATTATACTGCAGTTAAAAGAATTTTGAGATATCTTAAAGGCACTCCTAATCTAGGCCTTTGGTACCCTAAGAATAGAGATTTCTTACTAACAGGTTTCTCAGATACAGACTTTGCAGGATGCAAAGAAGATAGGAAGAGTACAACAGGAACTTGTCAATTCCTAGGAGGAAGGTTGGTGTCATGGTGCAGCAAGAAGCAAACAAGTGTAGCTATATTAACAGCTGAGTCTGAGTATGTAGCTGCAGGTAGTTGTTGTGCACAGTTGTTGTGGATAAAGTACCAACTAGAAGATTATGACATCAAGGTAAGTTGAATTCCACTGTTTTGTGATTCTACCAGTGCAATTTCTATTGCTAAGAATCCCGTGTCACACAGTAGAACCAAGCATATAGAAATTAAGTTTCATTTTATCAGAGAACATGTTGAGAAGGAAGATATTAGACTAGAGTTTGTGAATACAAATAATCAAATAGCTGATATATTTACAAAACCTCTGGATGAAATTAAATTCAATTATTTTAAAATTGAATTAGGTATGTTGAACCTAGAATAGGTTAGCACAAGCTTCCCTAAGAAGAATATGGAAGTACAAAATTTCTCAGGAAATTTGTCTAAGTACAAAATTTGTGTCGACATAAGCACAATTGTGTCGACATACTCAGTATGTTGTGTCGACAAAGAAAAAGGATGTGTCGACACAGAAACAGTATCTGTGTCGACAGAAGAATAGGTGTCGACACAACCTTGACGAGACCTTATATCTAGAGGATTTTTCGTGTCGACACACAAAAGTTGGTGTTGACACAACTATGTCAAGACATGACCAGCCCGTGTCGACTCTGACACAAGTATGTCGACATCTAGATATGTCGACTAAACTTAAGTTTTGTCGAGACCAAGTTCATTTATGTTGACACATGTAAAAATTTTGTCGACTATGGCTCGTCTTTTGACCTGCCCTTTACGCTAACACTATAAATAAGTAAAGCCAAAATCTGATCGACTACGCTTTCAGAAATCTAGGATCTGCACCTTGTGTCGACAAAGACCTTCTCTTATTTTCTCTTCCATCTCTCTAGATAATGGCGCCTCACCAGGATGATAAGGTGAATGATGGATATGAGATATTTCGTGGAGGATTCACGACAACTTCACAAGAAATCCAGGGTATCATTACCCTAATTTCTGATAATGGTTTAGAATTCTTGATCTCAGAACCAACAAAAATTTGGAAAAAGGAAGTAATGGAATTCTATTCATCTGCTACTGTGGACACAGAAGGGAAGAAGATCAAAGCCACAGTTTAGGATTCCCGAGTTAGACTAACACTAAAAACTCTAAGGAAATCACTCCAACTTCCCAAGGTTAAGGATGATGAAGAAATTGTTCTATCCAGGACTAAAGAAGCACTAAGTTGGTGCGGGCTAAACCCTAATATTAAGTTTGGATCATCTATTGCCCGGAAAGTGATGAATTCCCAAGGAAAGTTTCTGTTTGAGGTAGTTGGCAAGGTAATTCTGTGTATGACTAGTGGACATGACAGAATTTCAGTCCCCATGTTCAATCTAATGACAAGGATTATTTTCACCATAAAAATAGACTGGGCATCAATAGTTTTTGATAAGCTTTAAGAAGGAATAAAGAAACCAAATCTGGGAAAGATTTTGAGTTTATGTCTATCTACTATAATACCAGATGTTTTGAACCAACTTCCAGGAACCAAAATTAACCACATGAGGAGGATGGATGTGAGAATTCTATCTAGATGGGATAGAGTATTGACAAAGGAAGTATCTACTCCACAGAAATAGGTTAAGAAAGATAAACAACAGAAAAAGGTTAATCAACAAGCAGAATCCTCTAGTGATTCTGAAGAAGAAGTGGTCTTCAGTTCAGAAGAAGAGAGGTCACAAAAAGAAGCACAGGATCAAGTGGAGAGCAGTATGCTCTTAGAGCAACAGGTAGTCTCCTCTCTAGGGGAGAAAATCCTGAACCAGCAGTACAAGACACTGTACAAGTTGAGCTGCCTGCCCAAGGGGGAGGTATTACTGAAGCTGTTCTAGAAAGTGAGCATGCTGCTGATAATATTATGGAAATAGTGTCAGAAATCAACAATAAAGAACTGTTAAATGTTGAGAAAGAGCACAAAATAAGCAGATACAAGATACTGCTCAAAATATTCAAGTATCTCCTTTATAGAGAATGACCTGGACAAAGATCTGGATGTCCAGGGAGAACCATCTGTTTTCCAAACAAATTTTGTTCCTCATGTTCAGCTGCAGCAAGAGGTAACTATGGAAGTGCTATTCTCTGAACAACCAACAGCAGGGACTGAGGGGGAGCAGCAAATCATAGAAAAAGAACTACAAGGAACTGAGGGGGGGATGTCTCAGCATGCCCCAACTGATAAGGAACCATTGAATATACAAAGTTCCTCAGAATCTTCTGATGATGAAGAAGCCTCAATGGCTAAGAAAAGGAAGTTAACTACCTTAAGAAAATGGAGCTCATACTATAAAAAGGCTTTACAAACAGTCACACCACCACCTGCTCCAAGCATGGATTTCAGTTCCCTACTGGTCCAATTGCAAGTGAAATTAGATTAGCAAAGGCAGTCTTTGAAAAGGTATGTGGATGAAACACATAAAGATTTGCAATTCCATCTGGCTCAAGATATCAAATCAATCAGATTTGAAGTAAATCAAAATAAAAAGGAAATGACAGATTGCTTCCACAAGGGAGGAAATGCTGCGGTATACTTGGCAAAGCAACAACAAGAACTCAACACTAAAGTGGAAGACATTGTAGTTAAGCAAGGATATGTTCTTGATAGTCAAATCCGAATGAATGATAATGTCAAAAAGTCACACTTTGCCATTCTAAAATAAATTGATAATCTAACAGCTGCTGTCAAAGCTGAAGTGTCCAAGCAGATCAAAGAAAATCTAGCTGCTGTTCAGGAAACATTTACAAAATCTCACAAGAATATTTCTGATTTCTTGCAGAAGTTCAGAAATTGTTACAAAGAAGGAACAAATTATTTTGTTAACCAAGTCAGATTTCAGAAGGATGATCTGAGAGATCATGTTGAAAGAGAAGTCATAAAGGGGGAGAGGTTGTTAGTCAAAGCCAGCTCAGATCTTGTTAAATGGATATCAAATAGCATCAGAGCAACTCTTGGATATCCCCCTTGTGTGATGATGACAATGTTGCTGAGTCTGGAGTGCAACCTGCCTTTATTGAAGGAGATCAACCTGAAGTTGCTCAGGTCATTTACCCTCCAGCTGATTTTGACATAGTTCACCAAGAAGTTCAGTTAATGTACAACCCTCCACAGGAGGTTAAAAATATTATTATTGAAAAACTGGAAATGTCAGTGGCTGCCAAGGAAGCTCAGAAGGAAGCACAACTATCCAAGAAAAGGTTTAGAAAACATGCTGAGTTGAAGCCTGATTTTGAGCAATGGAGCCCTACTTCCGGGAACATTATATTGACTGCCTGGAAAGCTGTGAAGGACAAGACCCATGAAAGGGGTAAATGGTATACTGAGCAAGAGTGGAACAAGTATCAAGCCAGACAGGAAGCCATTCTTCAATACAGAAGGAAAGCAAAAGCTGGGAAGTTACCTGCTAATGCTCTGGAGCCTAGCAAGTACTTCCCAAAGCCTTTTCATTATTTTGAAAGCCAAAGGATAAGGGCTGAAGAACAGAAAAAGAAGGATCTGAAAGGAAAGAAATATGCTGATGATGCTGAACCTACTATGCAGGCTCAGAACAGATCAGGAAAAGGCATTGTGATTAAGGAGCCTACTCAGTTATAGGATAATTAGGCTTATGTATAGAACAATGTAATCTTTTGGCTTTTATTCTAAAGAAAACTGTGTAAACTTAAAATTTCTCTCTGATTAAATGAAATTAGTTTCAGTATTCATTTCAGTTATTTACAATGTTTATATGTTACCCTGCAGTGAAAAGTATGTACATCTATTTCTTTTAATGTGTTTTATTATGAGTGATGTATATCTTTGACTAAAGGTTATGACTTCTCCAAATAGGGGGAGATTGTTGGGTACACTGTTAATATGTACCAGATTTGGAGAAGCCTCATTTTAATCAATGTTATACATCAATTTGTATTTGATGTATGTTTGAGTTTCATTGTGCAGGTTTAAGAATTGGAAGAAAATTTTCTAAGTACAAGTGTCGACACTTGTGAAGAATTATGTCGACAATTGTGAAGAATTATGTCGATACTTGTGAGGAATTGTGTCGACACCCAGGCATTGTGTCGACACCAAAAGAAGAAGCTGTGTCGACACCCAGACTTGTGTCGACACTTGTGAAGAATTGTGTCGATACCTAAAGAAGAAGCTGAGTCGACACTCAGACCTATGTCGACACCCAGGAGTTATGTCGACACTGAAAGCAGAAGCTGTGTCGACACCCAAGAGTTATGTCGACACTGGAAGCAGAATTGTGTCGACACACAGGACTTTTGTCGACATATTTAATAGATGCTGTGTCGAGTACCAGAAGAATGACTATGTCGACACATGGAGTGTTGTTTCGACATCATCAAGACTTGTGTCGACACTTAGTCCATTTGTGTTGATTCATGTGAAGCAGTTTGCTGAGTGGTTCGTGCTGAGTTGGAAAGTCTTTGAAGAATCAGTTGTCATAACCAACCGGTCTGACACCTTTGTCAGAACTGTCAGAAGACTGTTACAAACCGGATCAGCCGGTAATCAGGAGGAAACTCTATATAAAGGACTGGTTCGATACAACAGTGGGCAAGGAAAAGAGAACACACAACACTAAGAAGTGAATCCTTCAGCGAGAGTTTTCTACAACAAGAAAAGGGGAAACCCTTACGAAGGAAGATCCAGATCAGTCTGCAAGGAAGATTCAGATCTCATTCTGAATTCAAGGAGGAAGCTATCTGAAGATCAACTTCTACATCAAGTGAAGATAAACCTTATTTTGTTCTATCAAGAAGATTTGAAAACGCTAATTCGGGTTGGATCTGAAGATCAGTTTATTCAAGAACTGATCAATAAGCTCACACCAGTGAAGAGATCTATCTGGTGAAATTTTTGTATCTCTTAATCAAACAATTTCTGGTAGGATCTGTTGTAAGATCTGAGTTGTAAGCCTGTAATTTTAAAGGGTGAGGTAGGGCTTTTGCCTGAGTTCTAGGAGTGGGGTTTCACTCTGAGTTGTAAGCCTAGTGACATAGGCTGAGGTAGGGCTGAGGCCTGAGGTAGGGTTCATGGGGAAGAATCTGAGGTAGGACTTCTATAAGTCTGAGCTGTAGGAACCAATCTGGTTCTGAGTTGTAAGATCTGTGGATCTGAGTAAGTGGAAGTAAGTTGGTCCGAATCCAGTTCACTACTGGATATGCGAAGGATGAAAGTGGATGTACCCATACCTTGGGGAACCACTATAAATCTGGTGTTTGCTGTGCTGTGTTCATTGTTCTGTGGTTTACATTTTTCTATGCTGAGATAGATTTTGCTATTTGCCTAAAATTTTGAAGGAAAAATTAGAACCTATTCACCCCCTCCCCCTGTAGGTGTCTAGGCTCTTGAAATCAAGTCTTTCAACTCTCCCTTTTGAAACGAGCGAGTCTTATTCTTATGAATGTTGTGCTTCTCAATATCCAATTTAGCATTAAAAGTGGAGTTTAGGTCGGCGTGACCATAACACAGCAATTTACTCTGGATGTCGGGGTCTAACCTCTTACGAAACCTAGAGAGGGTGAGCTCTAGCATATCATTCACACCACACCTAACCATCATATCCTTAAGAAGACTCATATACTCAGAGACCGACTTATTCCCTTGTTTATGGGTAGCCAAATCATCTAACATCCCCATTCGATGGTATGTAGGGACGTACTATTCTGTCAGCATGGCCTTCATGTCTGGCCATCCAATGGATAATTCATCGTTCTCGATTCTCAGACGTCATTTATCATTCAACCAGAATATCTTAGCTCTACCTAACAAGTTCATTCTCGCCACTCGCACCATATCAGCATCAGTCGAATTGTACCACTCAAAGTAACACTCTATCTCCTTAAACCAGTCTAGGAAAACTTGGGGTTCTCCCAAACCATCGTACGATGGGGATTTGACCCGGATGGTTCTTGTAATGTTAAACTCATACGGTGCACATGGGACATGTTCATTACTGTTGTTGTTGTTATGGTTATTATTCCCATTATCATGTGGGTTGTTGGCTTGATTTAATCTTAAGTCGTGTAGCATCTCCCTAATAGCCATCATCTATTCAGTGCAATCCTAGCGGAGTTCCTCAATCGCTGTGAGACTGTGACCCGCATCCCGTTCGTCCGCCATATGGGAAGAAGACGGGGAATACTCCGTACCTAATCGAGTTTGCATGTTATGGGTAATACTTCAGATCCACCAAAATATTTGAAAGACCGAATTATTCCCACCTAATACTAGGGTAGAAAAAAATAATTTTTTTGATTTTCATACTGAAAATAATAAAGAGATAATTAAAAAAAATTATTTTTTGCAGAAAAATAAAAACTTTTAGGTCATTATTGGCACACCAGAAGAATTGTTTTGTATTTTTTGACAAATAAAAGTGCAAGACAAATGCGTGTCGGCGTAATAATAAAATGGGGAGGGTGCCAATTAGCAAATTGACGTGAACCTCCCTCTGCTATCAAATTAATGCAGGCCCAAGGTTTCGACGGATTAAACACAACGCGTTCTTAGATTCGACAAATAAATTAAATACGCAGCGAGCAATATTTTCTCTAAATTAATACTAACGATGATCAACCAATATAACAAATCACAATACAAAGGGTCGCTACTCCTTATCAAGATTAAACAAATGACTATATGCTACTGTTCTCTCAAGTGAATAGGACCTACCCGATCTGGACAATTAGCAATTCCAAATAAAATTATTCGCTAGCAAATCACAAACAGTACGGGAGGATCCATGCTAAAATAACAATTCAAAATTAAGTCCTAACCAATCCCGAAAATTAGTTAATATGAGGGTATACCAAATCACTTGAACTCAAGGAGAAATCAAGTGTGATGAATCCGATTTCTTCTAGTGTTCACGAGATCTACCCGCTCTAAATTATACGAGAATATTCGGGAAAATAATGCTTGAAAATTCAGATTTTAATTAGCACAATTTCAATATAAATAAGGACAAAATACTAGCCTTCTAATTCCACCAAATCTCACAATAATATAGAAGAAACACACAAGATATGGTTTAAGTAAATCGTTACAATATCCCAAGAGTTTGTCCACAATATGAGTGGAGGAATCGCACATGACGGTGGTTGATTTTTTTATTTCCACGCAAACTCCACGGATCCGCGCCGGACGATGAACACGCTCGCCATTTTCTCCTTTACCAAACCCTAGGAGAGGGAGTATCTTGAAAAGGGGCCAATAGATATATATAAAGGAAGAAGAGAGAGGAAAGGTGGTTGATAAATTACAAAGGTGAGAAGATATGTTTGGTCGGATTTTGGTGAAAGGGGCTGGCCGGATTTGGATGGTGGTGGAGGGTGTCCGAGAGTTGTGGGGAATAAAGAAAGGGGGCAGCTTGGGGTATGCCGAACCCTAAGGGGGTGGTGGTGGCCGGTGGCTTGGAGGGAGAGAGGCTCGAGTTTGGTTGTTGAAAAAGGTGTGGTCGTGAGTCCTTGGGGTAGAAGAGGGGTGGTAAAGGAGGAGGCTAAATTCAATGTAGAGGGGGAGGAGGAGGAGGAGGAGTGGGGAAAGAAAGTGGTCGTCGGCCAAGAGAGAAGGAGGAAAGGTGGTGGCCGAAATTTGCCATGGAGGAGGAGGAGGGAAACCAATTTTTAGTGTTTTAAATTTTCTTATTCTTCTTCATCTAATCAAAATGATACAATACACGACTATATATAGCCTACACCACTCAATCTCCACCCTTGAAATAAAAAATAGACTTATGATGGTTATATGCATCCATCATGAAAGAAATAAAATAGAACTTGCATGAAATAAATTACTAGATGGTTAAAATCACCCATCATAAATGAATTAAACTACATTATTTAAATGCATGAAATAAAATTTCTTAAAATAAAAATTGCTATAATAATAATTTGATAAAATAAATAATTATAATTATTTAATTTATAATTATATTTTTTATTTAGTGTCGGCGACCGACGTCATGCAAAACATGTCGCGGCAATGACGATTGGCGTCGTGGTAGAATCCCATCCTCGAGCTTGCGACAATGATCGTCCCAATCCACGAACTCTCTCAGACGGGGAAAAATGGTTGAAGCAACAACAATGCCACCATCATTGAGTGCCTAAGTTATTGGCATTCGTTAGGATCGCATAATGAGAGTCTTGGGCTATACGCCACCAAGAATAAATTATCCGGTCGTGGGCCGTAGACCATGAATGCTTTATGTTTACCATTGGGTCTGGGACCTGAGAACGATGCTCGGACCAAGGTTTTGAAGTACACCGAAAATGTGCCCTTAGTCCACGGAGCATCGGGTCATGCGATCGAGGTTTGTGATATATTGAACTGTGCGTGAGTGCACGTTTTGTGATATTTCTGATTGTGAAAATGATATGCCTATAAGGAAGGAATACCACTGCCCCGGGAAAAGGGTAAGGTCGTTATAAATTGGTCAGCTGAATGCTAACCGCTGCCTTTTTTTCCACCGTTGTGGTGGGTTGTCCTTCAGTAGGTGTTGGAGAGCCGAGCGGGAAATAGCGGGCGAAAGCCCTTGCTGTTGCTATGCTGGCCCTTGAAGGCCGAATGAGGAATTTTACTGTTTCATGTGTGGTCGTCCTGCGTGCCGATGTTTGTAATCTATACTAGTAAAACATAATTGTAAGGCCTTAAACCAGACATTTTGTGTATTTTTCATACATTCCTGTGAGATATATAAATGTGGTTGTTTATATATAGTGGACGCTCATGATTGATGAGTTCAGTAAAAAATCCTAAAGCTTCCGCTAGAATGCTCTGAGTTGGATGCGTGTACTAGTCGTTGATATTAGCATATAACCCCACAGCCTATTTGTGGAATATGATGAAGGGCCCCGACAAGACCTTCTATTATATTTCATGTGATGGATGGAGGTGTTATAATTTGGTAACAGCTTATCTTGGTCTTTCACCTCCAAATTTGTGGTCGAATTCTTTTAAGGGTTGGCGAGCAGGTGTATGTTCGACCCGTTATAACATAAATGGACTCCAAAATGTCCACTAAGGAATGCAAATACACCTGTTTGAGGAACCTGCGCTTTTCTATAATGCTGTTGTTGCTTTTACGAAGTCGCTAAAGTATGTCTTTTACATGTATATGTGACTCTAAGTGGTTCGGGGTAGTCTGAGACCCAACATTCTGATGAAAGTACGACACCAGCTGTGGTTCCTAAACCTCCTCCGTTTGCGGAGACAGTACGCTTAGTTGCTGAGGCATTGTTTGCAATCATCCAGGCACAGCCTACTGCACAGGGGCAGCCTACGGTGGTGCCAGGACAGGTTGGTGTGAGGCTCGTACCTGGTAAGGCTGTTGTAGATCAACGAGTAGTGGAACAGCAACTAAAGCAGTTTGTGAGCTTCAATCATCCTACATTTGCAGGGGCAGGATGCCCGACGCAGGCAGAGGACCGGCTTGCACGAGTCAAGAGGATTTTCACGGCAATAAGAACTGGGGAGGAACAGAAAGTTTCCTTGGCCACTTTCCTTTTGGAAAGAGAGGCTCGGATTTGGTGGGATGAAATGGAGCTGCACCACTTAGCAGGAAGACAACTAACGTTAGTCTCAATAGAGGAGTTTTTGAGACTGTTTTTGGCAAAGCACTTGCCATCGGCACAACACATAGCTATGGAAAATAAATTCCAATGTCTAACTCAGGGAGAAAGTAGCGTTGATATCTACTTACATAAGTTTAAAAGGTTGGGATGTTATGCAGAATCTATCTTTGATGATGAAGAGCATAAAACCAATAGGTACTACGAAGAATTACGGGATGAGCTGAGATTGCTGCTCTCGAGTTCGGTGAACTAAGGGTTTCAAGCATTGGTTGATACGGCTCGTGCGTTGGAGAATGATATGAATAGGGTACAGTGCAAAAGGGACTTGGCGGTGACAAAGCCTGAGCTCAAAGTGCCCCACCCTGGAAAATCGAACTACCGAAGGAAACGGGGTAAAAGACCCATATCTTCTGGACAGGCTCCCTCTACTATTTCTTCTGGAGCAACTTCGAGGCAAGACCCTCGTGCCTATTATACATGTGGTAAGGTGGGTCATCTACCGCATGACTGTAGGGTGGGTCCTCTAAAGGGTTTGAAGAAAATAGGAGCGTCCTATGCTGAAAGGGAAAGACAGTGGTGGAGTCCTCTACATCCCATGCACAACCCTGAGTGTATAATCTTGGCCACCAGGAGGCCATAAATCAAAGTGACGTCGTCACAGGTACGAGTTAAGATATTGTGTTACTGTTTTTTGTACTTCATACCTTGTGTGTAGCTTGTGTATGATGCGTTTGTATTAGGCTTTGTAATGATTCGGGACTGTCCGGCGATCGCACTGTTTGATACGGGTGCTTCACATTCGTTTCTATCTGTGGACTTCATGTCACGGATCGGAGTTCCGATTCATATGATGGCAGATAGTGTGAAGGTGTTATTACCGAATGGATGTGTGATTCTTATGGATAGGAATTGCTATGTGGAGGTACGGATAAGGAGTAGGGATTTCGGATTGGAAGCATCTGTACTACCGATATCAGAATTTGATGTGATCTTTGGTATGTACTGGCTCTCCGAGCAGCGTGCCTTTATCGATTGCAATTCAAAGGATATCACACTTGGACAAAATACCGAGCTAAAGATGAAATTTACTGGTATGCGAGGATGGGGCAAATTGTTGATGTTTGCTCTCCAAGTCGTCAACTCTGTTCTAAAGTGCGCGGAGTTATTGTTCACGCTTATAAAGGCTGTTGAGCCAAAAGCCATCATGAGTGATGTTCTGATTGTTTTGGAGTATGCTAATGTGTTTCCTAAGGAGCTTCTGGGGTTACCTCCCTAGTGGGAGATTGACTTCTCTATTGAGTTGGTGCCAGGTGCAAAACCTGTGGCCCGCTCTCCACATCATGTTGCGCCAAAGGAAATGGCGGAACTGAAAGTTTAGCTACAAGAGTTGCTGGAGCAGGGACATATACGCTCAAGTCTGTCATCTTGGAGCGCACCTGTTCTCTTTGTGAAAAAGAAGGACGGTGGTCTTCATTTGTGCATCGAGTATCGAGAATTGAATAAACAGACAGGGAAGAACAAGTATCTGATTCCACAAATTGATGACTTGTTTGATCAGCTAGTGGGATCAACTATCTAATCTAAGCTGGACTTATATTTTGGTTTTTACCAGTTGAGGATTCAGGAATGTGACATTCCCAAGACTGCGTTTGGAACACTCTATGGTCATTATGAGTTCACAGTAATGTCGTTTGGGCTAACTAATGCACCATAGGTGTTCATGGACCTAATGCACCGAACATTTTCAGAGTACTTGGACCTATTTGTAATAGTCTCTATTGACGACATTCTAGTGTACTCTCAGTCTGAAGAAAATCATGTGAATCATTTTCGGATGGTGTAGCATACCCTGAGAAGGAACAAGCTCTATGCCATGTTCTCAAAGTGTGAGTTCTGGCTGTCGTCAGTGGCTTTTCATGGACATGTGGTGAGTGGAGAAGGCATTGTTGTGGATCTGTCAAAGATAGAAGCAATACGGGAGTTACCGGTGTTGTCTTCTATAGCCGAAGTCAGGAGTGGCCTTGGACTGGCGGGCTACTACAAAAATTTCGTAGAAAACTTCTCACGGATCGCCTTGCCGCGTACCACACTAACGAGGAAGGATCATAAGTTCTTATGGACGCCGGAGTGCGCGCGAGCTTTTGAAAAGCTATAGAGTCGCTTGACCATGGCGGCAATCTTGATGTCGCCATGTGGTTCAGATGACTTTGAAATCTACAGTGATGCATCATGGACCGACTTGGGCTGCGTCCTTCTTCAGTTTGGAAAGGAGATCGCTTATTATTGGGTCCATTGTCCACAATATTCCCTATAGTGGATTTAAAGAGGCATCACCATCAAGACTAAGAGCATAGTTGTATTTGATGTGGGCTTGAGTTCATGCATGCAGGTAGTCCATGATTGGACATGTCAACAAAAAGAATATGTTGGAGAATTCAAATTCTGTCAAGCTCAATTCAAAGTGTGGGTCTCATATTTGGTCGAGCTCAGCTCGCAGTTCGTCGAGCTCAGCTCACAGATTGTCGAGCTCAGCTCACCATTCCTTGAGCTAAACTCAGGAGCTTAGAATTCAAATTTCATCAAGCTCAGCTCACAGTTCGTCGAGCTCAGCTCACAGATCATCGAGCTCAGCTCACAGTTCATCAAGCTCAGCTCACAGATAGTCGAGCTCAGCTCACCACTCATTGAGCTAAATTCAAAAGCTTGAGGTTCAGAATTCGTCGAATCAGCCCACCAATCGTCGAATGCAGTTCAACATTCGTCAACCAAAAGTCAGATAAATTGACTAAGGCAAAACAGCTAAGACAGCTGAGAAGCATGTCTCAGCATAACCGCTGAGACAAAACATGGTGGATTTCTCTAAGTCCAGAAGCATTGAGTGAAGCAGGTTCACTCATCGCCTCTAATAAAGAAGAAAGTGTTGAGACCGCTGAGAAGAAACCACTAAGATAGAAGACAGTCTCAGCAGAGAAGAAGAAAGAGTTGAGACCACTGAGAAGAAATTGCTGAGCCAGAAGACATTCTCAGCTGTGAAGAAAGAACCATTGAGACAAAGCAATCAAAAATTCACCAAGTCCAGAAACGTTGAGAGCCAAGACAGATGCTGTTGATCACTGCTGATGTCAGCAAGTCAACAAGTCAACATATTTCAAATAAGTGGCGGGATGGCTACAGTAAGCGACAAATATTGTCGTAGACCTACTGTACGACAATTGGCGTTAAAGCAAGGTTGTTGCTGGACATTAGTTATGTGGGGCCCACTACTCAAGAGCAGTTGGGTTAAATTCAATAAAAAAGGAAAAAGCAAGAAAGGCACTTCTTCTCCGCCATTATTGTGGAGCAAAATATCAGGAGGCTCAAGTCAGGAAGACGAAGAGCAAGTTAGCTATTGGTATCAACATCCTCAACAACACGATAGCTGGTGAGATCTTCATCTGCACCAGCATGCAAGTAAGGAATATTTATCTGAGGAAAGAGGAAGTTGTAACACCCTAAATCCCAGGATTGGGAAAAGTTGGGTGACACGGCCTGGGACACGGGCATGTCCCAGGGCGCGTCCTACTCGGGTGACCAGCCGGTGAGAGTTCGATGAAAATCCATTCTAAGGAAAATGAGGGAACATACCATCTAACATGGGCATGTCAGAGACCGTGTCCTCCTCTGGTCGATGAACTTCAGCTCGACAAAATTGAGCTGGGGCATGTCTGCTGCCGTGTGTGGGCACACGGCTCGTGACACGGGCGTGTCACAGGCTGTGTCCTTTGCGGATGTTCCCAGGGCATTTCAGGCCTGGTGAACACGGGCAGGACACGGTCGTGTGTTGGGGTACACGACCTGTGACACGGGCGTATCACTGGCCGTGTCCTGATCGGGTTGAAGTTGTTTTTGTGCAACCTGATGTACATGACGACAGACACGGGCGTGTCTGAAGGCATGTCAGGTGATACGGTCCGTGACACGAGCGTGTAACATGTGCGTGTACTGGTCTGGTTTAGTCAGATGTGTACCGCTTAAGGTACACTGCCTGTGACACGGGCGTGTCACATGCCGTGTCAGGCAAAAAATAGCCTTTTGTGGCAAAATCGTGGTCGTCCATTTTCTCAGCTGGGATCCAATGACTAAGGTTCCTCCCTGCTTCCTTAAGGCCGAGACTTGAGAAGGAAATCCTCTTTTTTGTTTTGGCCTTCATCTTTCTACAAGTGTAGAGAGAGAAAGAGAGGAAGGAGGAGGAGGAGGAGGAGGAAGAGAAGTCGGCCACCGGTGGAGCTGCGGAGTTCCAGTTAGAGAACCGAGGCCAGTGTTGTCATGGCAAAGCCACTGCGGTGTTTTCCAGTCGACTAGGAATCCATGGCTCTGAAGCGATCTTCAAGGGTAATGATCTTTCTTCCTAGCCATGTGAAGGCTTCCTTTTGGGCATGTGCATATGATTCCACCACCAGAGCGTGTCTTGTTATTGGAGTCTCTTGGGTATTCATGGAATCCCCACTCATTTGGTATATTGATCCGGAAATGGAGTACGGAGTAGGCATGCTGTGTGAAGCCCATCTGGACAGGTTGGTTTGGATTGGTGATGTTCCATATATGCACCAGAGAAGACTCCGTGATAAACGTGTAGTTTAGTAGTCGACAAGTTAAACCTGTGAAGGGCAGTAGCAGGAAGTACTTGAGTGGTAGTCCAGGAAACTACTTGTATAATGCTTGTGTTGTTGGGTTGGACCTGTGATGTAACGTCCCGAATCACACTAGGCCGCTCGTGTGTGTTTTGAGTCAGGAGAGCTGACTTGAGTCTAGGGAAGTGCTGGATATTGGGCAGCACAGGTGAATATAGGAGAAACCAGCCCTCGAGTTATCCAGAGCAGGACACGGGTAGTGAAATCTCGACTTTGTGAGTTTCACGTCCATGTCACAGGCATGACCGGTCCGACACAGGCGTGACCGGTCCAACATGGGCGTGACTATACCCTCGTCTATCCAGTCAGTTGTAGAGTACTCGAGTAGTTGTCGAGTACTCGAGTAGTTTAACACGGGACACGCCCCATATCACAGGCGTGACCATGGGCGTGACCGGGGCATGTTCTCCGTTTGACGAGTTTAGTTGAGTTCGACGAATTCCGTTCGACGATAGGAGTCACGCCCGATGTCACGGGCATGACCATGGGCGTGACCGGGGCGTGTTCTCCGTTCGACTATTTTAGTTGAGTTCGACGAATTCCGTTCGACGATTGGAGTCACGCCCGGTATCATGGGCATGTCCGTGGCGTGTTCTCTGTTCGACAATTTTAGTTGAGTTCGACTAATTTCGTTCGACGATAGGAGTCACGCCCGGTGTCACGGGCATGACCATGGGCGTGACCGGGGCGTATTCTCCGGTCGACGATTTTAGTTGAGTTCGATGATTTTAGTTGAGTTCGATGAATTCCGGTCGACGATTGAAGTCCCGCCCGGTGTAACGGGCGTGACCATGGGTGTGACCAGGGTGTGTTCCGTCGTATCGATTGTTGAACCGACACTAAAAACCGTCGTAACGCTTCGGTGGAGTAGGACACGGGTAAGGACACGGACGTCTCCCTACCCGTGTCACTTTTCATATACAATGGTTTAGAAAACCCTAGCAGTTTCACTTCTCTTTCCAGCCCGATTTTCTGAGAAAACTTCTGTAGAAAGAGAACTGCATGAGCAAGTTCTAGGGAGGGAAAATCCGCCAACGCCGCGAAGGAGAAGATGCCACCAAAGAGAATTACGAGATCCGTGGCCGGAAATGGTGGTACCGCTGGAATCGAGGTGAGTTTCCTACCCTCTCCCTTGGTTCTAGATCTATATATATCTATGCGAGATGTCGACTCAAGAGAGTCTTGACATGTGGGAAGATGCTTTCTCTAGGGTGAGGCCAATTCGGGGCATGTGCCCTTGGTTAGTGGTGTCTTCAACCTCTCCGATCTTCTGTGTGGAGATGGGGGATGGTTTCGTGAAGAGCAAAGGCCTCATGAGGATGAATAAGGTTGGAGGAATTTCTGGAGGTGATCTGAGAGGATCAACTTGAGGAGGAAGATGAACCGATGCTGTTCATTCCGCCTCAAGATGCGTACTGAATCTGTATTCCGCGCGCAGCGATCTTGTAGGCCTTTTGCATGAAGGATATTGCCAGATCTGGGATTTCGGCTAAACACGAAAGTTGAAGCCCTTGAAAATACCTTTCCAATGAGTGGTTGCACGTCTCCATGCAAATTACGTAGCCACAGGGAAGTCTGAACGAACATGACGTCCGGTAAATCCTGCATGCAGAGATTGTATTCTGTACGCAGCGGACTTCAAGTATGATTTCTAATAGGATATATTCAAATCTGGGTTGAGGTCTGAATACGAAATTTGTATCCCATGGAAAGACCTTTCCATCGAGGGTTACACGTCTTCACCGGATTCCTGTAGCTTCGGGAATCTTCGGTCGAAGTTGCTACCTAGATTTACTCTGCACCTAAATTCTAGGCTTATATAATATGGATTTGGATTCGGTGGAATTAATATTGCAAGTTACTTGGCTTGAAAGAACTCTTTTATGATTAATCATTTTAGTTGCATGATTGATGGAGTCTATTAATCAAATTTCATGTAATCCAATTGTGAAGAAAGCTTACTTAAACGAATTCACTTGATAGAAATTGATAGATGGTTATTTATGCCCTTCATGTTTATAATATGCTGTTATCCTTTGGAAAGATTGATGGATCTTTATACGCGCATCATGTTTATTATATGTTTTTACTTTTGGAAAGATTGATAGATCTTTATATGCGCATCATGTTTATATTATGTTGTCATCATTTGGAAGTCATGTAGAAGAATAAATTATGGCCATGAGTATGTTTGATTAATGGAATGAGTTTAGTAGTCAAATACTTAGAGCGTCGTCTCCCTACGGGTATTATTGCGAGAGGATGTGAGAGCGGTGTTGACCGTCACTTGTTTGGTTTGTGTTGAGATAAGGTATGGATGGATGGTTGGGTTGTGTCCTCGTGCTTACTTCCAAGGCCCCTTCCATGTTATGGCAAGGAGGCATTTGCATGCGGTGTGAGTCGACACGCGTTGTCGTAATCCTGGGTTAAGGATAGTGTGGCAGGTCTACGGGCTCGCCGATCATCATACCGACGGGAGTTGATAGTTAGACTTTGGGCGGTTGGGCTGTGTCCTCGGTGTTCACGTCACGGGGCCCCTTCCGTGCCAAGTGAACGGTTGGGTTGTGTCCTCGTGCTTACTTCCGAGGCCCCTTCCGGGTCACACAAGGCCGGTTCGGGCTGTGTTCTTGGTGCACATCTACCCAAGACCCTGATGGGCCATAGTACGCATGGAATCCGCTGTTTTGTTCTTAGCGTTGAGGCGTACGGAGGCCTAGGTGAAGTAGTGTGGATACCCGCCTAGTAGTAGAAGTGACCGTTCTACTGTCACCGCCTGGCCACGGCTGCTAATGCCTGAGAGGTTAGCTACCTGCTTGAAAAGTGGGAACTACAGTCTTTGTCGACATGGCAATTGCATGTGTGTGATCATGGGTGAGTCATTACATAGCATATATAGCATTTCATAACAATGCACAACAAGTTCGTCATCGTATAAGTTTATATGGGCACACTTATACGATGAGTTACCTTTATGTAACCCGATCCTTAACTTATAAGTTTGTATGGGCATTCTTATAAGTTAAGTTACTTTTTTGATGTTACTTATACTTGTTAGTTTTCTATAGCTCTTAAATATTTGCTAGATCATCATACTGTTACACTATTGCCACCTGCTTGAACTTCTTTTACTTGCATATATATATTACCCTTGTTCCTTCTCTCCGCCAGGTGCCGAGGAGTCGCCGGGGGAGCGGATGTGAAACCACTTAGTCGTTTCGACTAACGGTTGCTACGTCTTCCTTTTAGGAGATCTCGCTGTAGGTAGAGCAGACGCGGACTACGCAGCATGACAGCCAGGTCAGGACGACAGGGCCTGAAGTGACGGTGCAGTCGATACCGTCGGTCACAAATGTGAGTGTTGTGAGACTTTGACGTAGCCCCTTTTTGGGCAATTTCTATAGTTGTACTATGATATGTAGAAGCATATTTTAGCTTCTCTTTTGTTGTACTGATTTGGACATTATTACTTAGTGTGAATTTGACTTCTTCTTACTTATACTTTTGGTTGGGTTGGCATAATGATATTGATGTTGGTTGTAGCCGGCGGAATAGGCGTCTTGTGGTAAAGGTTAGCACGTGTGCTAATTCTACTGCAAGGCGGCTGTTCCGGGCATAAGAACCCCCGTCGTGTCGTGTTTTGGGATCTGGGAGGGGGGGGTCTTACAAATGGTATCAGTTTGCCACGATCCTCAACTAAAGACGTCATTCAACAATGGTGCCACCCCCGTTTGATTAGTCAGTTTGGGGTCAAACTGACTTCGCGGAAGCAGTGGTGTGCCCATATGTAATTCACGCTAAGTGTATACAACTTTGACCTTAAGATTAGCCAACGTGACCATACGTTTGTGTTTTATGTGTATATTCCAGCGCTCGTTGAGCAGGTGGGAGGCACTCCTGCTCCCTCCATACCCACTCCCACTCAGTTCCAACAATCTAAGTTGGGGCAGACGCTCACTGCCATCCTCGATGCTTTTAGGGCGCAGCAGCCTCCGGTGCAATAATAGGACCCGAGCTCCAACTGGCTGAGCACCTTCTGGGCTCTCTCCCCTCCCGCCTACCTTGGGAGGGAGACAGCCGTACATACAGAGGAATGTCTAGACACGGTACAGGATTTGTTGGCTGGTATCCGTTGCCCGGCCAACATGGCAAAGACATTGGCGGTGTCCGTCTTGGACTTACATGCTAAGAAGTGGTGGAAGTCCCTCATGCGCTCTACCTTCCAAGGCCGGCTCTACACAGAGATTAGTTTGAGTGAATTCTCGGGTGTTTTCTTGGAGCACTTTATCCCTACATCGGCCCGAGATGAGCTTGAGCAGAGGTTTCTTCTACTAAAGCAGGGATCAAAGTCGCTTACGGAATACCAGCGGGAATTCCAGCATCTCGCAAGGTTTGCGGATTCTTACGAGTTGGATGACAGAGGTTATGCCAAGCTCTTCTACAAAGGGCTGCGAGATCCCCTAAGGCAGTCCCTTTTGTTTATAGCGGATGGTAGCTTGGCGGAGATCATTGATATGGAGAAACGATTGGATGCGGACCAGCTGGGATGTAGTAAGAGGCCTGCGGAGGACGTGATGGAAGCCGGCCCGAGCAATACAAGGAGGCGGGAAAGGCCTTTGATACACCGGCCACGGTCCTGAGAATGTCGGAGTTCGACATCATTTTGGGAATGGCATGGCTGGACTAGCACTAAGCGAGGATCGACTGCACAGATAAGCGGATCTATTTGAGACATGGAGACTACGACGTCATCTTCCAAGGTATTGGCTTCACGCCGCGTATGATATTATCTTCTGTTCAGGCTGTAAAAGCTCATATGAAGGGGGACGAGATCTTCATGATCTGGTTCGAGTTGAAGGAGGAAGCATTGGAAGTAAAGGATGTACGGGTAGTGCGGGATTTACGCGAGGTATTTCCTGAGAAGCTACCAGGATTACCTCTGCATAGAGAGGTTGACTTCCAGATTAATCTAGTGCCGGGTGCCAAGCCTGTATCCAAGGCCCCGTACAAAATGGCCCCGAAATAACTCGTGGAGTTCAGAGTTCAATTGCAAGAACTAGTGGATTCAGGGTTCGTTCTCCCCAGTTCGTCACCCTGGGGAGCCTCTTTACTGTTCTTGAAGAAGAAGGATGGAACCCTGCGTTTATGCATAGATTATTGGGAACTCAATCGGTTGACGGTGCGGAACACTTATCCGCTACCTCAGATCGACGAGTTGTTCGATCAACTAGTGGGAGCACATTGGTTTTCTAAACTGGATTTGCGCTCTGGATACTATCAGTTGAGGATACAAGAAGGGGACATCCACAAAACGACCTTCAATTCAAGATATGGTTTGTATGACTTCACGTTAATGCCGTTTGGGCTCACAAATGCCCCTTCGGCCTTCATGAGTCTGATGAACAAGGTGTTTGAGCCATATTTGGACATATTCGTGATTGTTTTCATCGACGACATCTTGGTCTACTCAAAGGCGGAGGAGGATCATGTCGAGCACCTTACCTTGGTGTTGAAGAAATTGAAGGTGCACGTCTTGTACGCCAAGTTTAGCAAGTGTGAATTCTGGCTTAAGGAGGTTGCTTTCTTGGGGCATGTGATCAGTGGAGCAGGATTCGCAGTGGATCCAGCAAAGGTGCGAGCCGTGAAGGAGTGGTCGCCCTTGAAGTCGGCGGCCGACATACGAAGCTTTCTTGGACTTGCTGGGTACTACCGGAAGTTCGTGAAAGGACTTTCCAAAATTGCCCTTCCTCTTACTTCTTTGACGAAGAAAGGTGTGCCATTTGAGTGGACTCCCCAATGTGAAGCGGCGTTCCAAGAGCTGAAGGATAGGCTTACCTCCGCCCCCATCCTTGCACTTCCGTTTGGGAAGGAAGGATTTCAGGTTTACACGGACGCGTCATATCAGGGGATGGGAGAGGTATTGATGCAACACAGGCATATAATCGCTTATGCTTTCTTGGGGCAGTGGTGTTCTCTTTGAAGGTCTGGAGGCATTATCTATATGGTGTCCACTGCGAGATCTTTTCTGATCACAAAAAATTGAAGCATGTCCACACTCAGAAGGAGTTGAACCTGAGACAAAGGTGGTGGTTGGAATTTCTATGCGACTATGAGTTCACCATGAACTACCACCCTAGGAAAGCGAACTCGGTAGCTGATGCATTGAGTAGAAAAGTGTCAGGCTCTAGCCCAGAGTCTCGGTTGATGAGTATGGAGTTGGCGCGGATGATTGAGGAGATTTATATTACTCTGGTATTCAAGGCTCCTTCGGCAGAGTATGCGGAGTATTTGGCAAGCATGGGCATAGTTTGTGATATCCGGGACCGGATTTGAGTGGAGCAAGGAATGGATGCTGTCTTGGCCACGACAGTCAAGGAAATTGAAGATGGGACCACCGATGAGTACACACTAAAAGACGGCCTCGTTTATTTTCGTGGCCGGCTCTATATTCCCAAGGGCAACAAAATTCGGGTCGATATCTTGAGAGAGGCACATTGCTCTCACTATTCTGTACACCAGGTTATTTCCAAGATACAGAAGACCATGTGCTGGCCGGGAATGAAGAAGGATGTTCGTTATTATGTTACACATTGCGAAGCTTGTCAAAGGGTGAAGGCCGAATGTAAGAGTCCCGGTGGTTTGTTGCAGTCGTTGCCCATCCCCGAGTGGAAGTTTGAGGATATCTCCATGGACTTCATCCATTAGCTACCTCGCTCCCGCTCTGGGAATGATTCATTGTGGGTTATTGTTGATCGACTGACAAAGGTGGCCCGGTTGATTCCAATGATGAAGGAAGCACACGTGGACGTTTTGGTACGCCTCTTTGTGGAGCAATTCATACGGTATTATGGCGTGCCCAAGACAATTGTTTCGGATCGGGATGGCTGGTTTACTTCCAAGGAGTGGAAGGCGGTATAGGCGTATTTGGGCTCACACCTAACCTTTAGTACTGCATTTCACCCTCAGATGGACGGGCAGTCTGAGCGGACCATCAGAACACTGGAAGATTTGTTGAGGTTATGTGTGCTGGACAGAGGAGAGCCATGGGAAAGGCACTTGCCACTAGTGAAATTCTCCTACAATAATAGCCATCAGGCGAGAATCGGTTTGGCGCCCCATGAAGCCCTTTACGGAAGAAGGTGCAGGACTCCCTTGTCTTGGGTGCAGGATGAAGATCTGAAGACATTGGGAAATGAATATATAGATGATACTGATGCGGCAGTCAGATTGATACGGGATCGTATTTTGGAGGCTCAAAGTCGGCAGGCAAAGTATTACAATGTAAAGCACCGGATGGTGGAGTTCCAAGTGGGTGATAAAGTGTTCCTCAAGATTCGGTCGATGCATGGAGTGTCGCGGGTGCGTGGAGTGAAAAAGCTCAGCCCAAGGTATGTTGGGCCTTATACTATACTGGAAAGGAATGTCCCATTGGCCTATTGGTTGGAATTACCGCCAGAGCTGGAGAACCTCCACGATGTGTTCCATGTGTCGTCACTTCGAAAGGCGCTGTTACGGACCGATCAATATACCCCCACTACTGATGGTGCTGTGGCGTCTGATAGGTCTGTGCGATTAGAGCCGGTGCGGATCGTAGATAACGAAACGAGAATATTGCGCCGCAAAAGTGTTCCCTTGGTGAAGGTGCTACAGTCTAACCATGGGAAGGAGGAGTACATATGGGAGCCTATGGATTTAATGCAACAACGCTATCCGAAGTTGTTTGCTCCAGGTAATTTGATTTAAAAGGATATGTTAATTTGCCTGTTATGCTTTTCTCCCCTAGCCCAAGCTTGATTTCGGAGACAAAATCTTTTATTTTCATTTTAGGATTTGTAACGTCCAGAATCGCACTAGGCCACTCGTGTGTGTTTTGAGTCAGGAGAGCTGACTTGGGTCTAGGGAAGTGCTGGAAATTGGGCAGCACAGGTGAATATAGGAGAAACCAGCCCTCGAGTTGTCCAAAGCAGGACACGGTTAGTGAAATCTCGACTTTGTGAGTTTCACACCCATGTCACGGGTGTAACCGGTCCAACACGGGCGTGACCGGTCTGACACGGGCGTGACTATACCCTTGTCTATCCAGTGAGTTGTACAGTACTCGAGTAGTTGTCGAGTACTCGAGTAGTTGTCGAGTACTCGAGTAGTTGAACACGGGGCACGCCCCCTATCATGGGCGTGACCATGGGCGTGATCGTGGCGTGTTCTCCGTTCGACGAGTTTAGTTGAGTTCGACGAATTCCGTTCGACGATAGGAGTCATGCACGGTGTGACGGGCGTGACCATGGACGTGACCGGGGCGTGTTCTCCGTTCGACTATTTTAGTTGAGTTCGACGAATTCCGTTCGATGATTTGAGCACGCCCGGTGTCATGGGCGTGACCATGGGCGTGGCCGGGGCATGTTCTCCGTTCGATGATTTTAGTTGAGTTCGACGAATTCCGTTCGACGATAGGAGTCACGCCCGGTGTCACGGGTGTGACCATGGGCTTGACCGGGGCGTATTATCCGGTCGACGATTTTAGTTGAGTTCGACGATTTTAGTTGAGTTCAATGAATTCCGGTCGACGATAGGAGTCACGCCAGGTGTCACGGGCGTGACCATGGGCGTGACCAGGGCGTGTTCCGTCGTATCGAGTGTTGACCTGACAATAAAAACCATCGTAACACTTCGGTGGAGCAAGACACGGGTAAGGACACGGGCGTTTCCCTACCCGTGTCACTTTTCATATATATAAGGGCTTAGAAAACCCTAGCAGTTTCACTTCTCTTTCCAGCCCGATTTTCTGAGAAAACTTCTGTATAAAGAGAACTACAGGAGCAAGTTCTAGGGGGAAAATCTGCCAACGCCGCGAAGGAGAAGATGCCGCCAAGGAGAATTACGAGATCCATGGCCGGAAATGGTGGTACCGCTGGAACCGAGGTGAGTTTCCTACCCTCTCCCTTGGTGCTAGATCTGTAGATATCTATGCGAGACGTCGAGTCAAGAGAGTCTTGACATGTGAGAAGATGCTTTCTCTAGGGTGAGGCCAATCTGGGGCTTGTGCTCTTGGTTAGTGATGTCTTCAACCTCTCCGATCTTCTACGTGAAGATGGGGGATGGTTTCGTGAAGAGCAAAGGCCTCATGAGGGTGAATAAGGGTGGAGGAAATTCTGGAGGTTATCTGAGAGGATCGACTTGAGGAGGAAGATGAACCGATGTCGTTCATTCCGCCTCAAGATGCGTGTTGAATCTAAATTCCGCGCGCAGCGATCTTCTAGGCCATTTTCATGAAGGATATGGCCAGATCTGGGCTTTCAGCTAAACACAAAAGTTGAAGCCCTTGAAAATAACTTTCCAACGAGTGGTTACACGTCTTCATGCGAAGTTCGTAGCCACAGGAAAGTCTGAACGAACATGATGTCCGGTAAATCCTGCATGTAGAGATTGTGTTCTGTACGCAGCGGACTTCAAGTCTGATTTCTAATAGGATACAGTCAAATCTGGGTTAATGTCTGAATATGAAAGTTGTATCCCATGGAAAGACCTTTCCATCGAGGTGTTACATGTCTTCACCGGATTCCTGTAGCTTCGGGAATCTCCAGTCGAATTTGCTGCCCAGATTTACTCTACACCTAAATTCTGGGCTTATATAATAAGGATTTGGATTCGGTGGAATTAATATTGCAAGTTACTTGGCTTGGATGAACTATTTTCTGATTAATCATTTTAGTTGCATGATTGATGGAGTTTATTAATCAGATTTCATATAATCCAATTGTGAATCAAGCTTACTTAAACGAATTGACTTGATAGAAATTGATAGATGGTTATTTATGCGGTTCATGTTTATAATATGTTGTTATCCTTTGGAAAGATTGATGGATTTTTATACGCGCATCATGTTTATAATATGTTTGTACTTTTGGATAGATTGATAGATCTTTGTATGTGCATCATGTTTATATTATGTTGTCATCATTTGGAAAGTCATGTAGAAGAATAAATTATGGCCATGAGTATGTTTGATTAATGGAATGAGTTTAGTAGTCCAATACTTAAAGCGGCGTCTCCCTACGGGTAGTATTGTGAGAGGATGGGAGTGCGGTGTTGACCGTCACTTGTTTGGTTTGTGTTGAGATAAGGTATGGATGGATGGTTGGGCTGTGTCCTCGTGCTTACATCCGAGGCCCCTTCCATGTTATGGCGAGGAGGCATTTGCATGCGGTGTGAGTCGACACGTGGTGTCGTAATCCTGGGTTAATGATAGTGTGACAGGTCTACGGGCTCGTCGATCGTCACACCAACGGGAGTTGACAGTTAGACTTTGGGCGGTTGGGCTGTGTCCTCGGTGTTCACGTCCCGGGGCCCCTTCCATGCCAAGTGAATGGTTGGGCTGTGTCCTCGTGCTTACTTCCGAGGCCCCTTCCTGGTCACACAAGGCCAGTTCGGGCTGTGTTATTGGTGCACATCTACCCAAGACCCCGCTGGTCCATAGTACGCATGGGCTCCGCTGTTGTGATCTTAGCGTTGAGGCGTACGGAGGGCTATGTGAAGTAGTGTGGATACCCGCCTAGTAGTAGAAGTGCTCGTTCTACTGTCACCGCCTGACCACGGCGGCTGATGCCTGAGAGGTTAGCTACCTGCTCGAAAAGTGGGAACTACAGTCTGTGTCGATATGGCAATTGCATGTGTGTGATCATGGGTGAGTCATTGCATAGCATACATTGCATTTCAAAACATTGCACAACAAGATCCTCATCGTATAAGTTTGTATGCGCACTCTTATACGATGAGTTACCTTTATGTAACCCGATCCTTAACTTATAAGTTTGTATGGGCATTCTTATAAGTTAAGTTACTTTTCTGCTGTTACTTATACTTGTTATATTGCTATAGCTCTTAAATAATTGCTAGATCATGATACTGTTACACTATTGCCACCTGCTTGAACTTCTTTTACTTGCATATATATATTACCCTTGTTCCTTCTCTCCGCCCTGTGCCGAGGAGTCGTCGGGGGAGCGGATGTGAAGCCACTTAGTCGTTTCGACTAACGGTTGCTACGTCTTCCTTTTAGGAGGTCTCGCCGTAGGTAGAGTAGCCGCGGACTACACAGCAGGATAGATAGGCCAGAACGACAGGGCATGAAGTGACGGTTCCGTCGATACCATCGGTCACAGATGTGAGTGTTGTGAGACTTTGATGTAGCCCCTTTTTGGGCAATTTCTATAGCTGTACTCTGATATGTAGAAGCATGTTTTCGCTACTCTTTTGTTGTACTGATTTGGACATTATTACTTAGTGTGGATTTGACTTCTTCTTGCTTATACTTTTGGTTGGGTTGGCATAATGATATTGATGTTGGTTTTAGCCGGCGGAATAGGCGTCTTGTGGTACATGTTAGCCAGTGTGCTAATGCTACCGCAAGGTGGCTATTCCGGGCATAAGACCCCCCTTCGTGCCGTGTTTTGGGATCCTGGAGGGGGGGGGGGGGGGTCTTACAAATGGTATCAGTTTGCCACGATCCTCAACTAAAGACGTCATTCAACAATGGTGCCACCCCCGTTTGATTAGTCAGTTTGGGGGCAAACTGACTTCGCGGAAGCAGTGGTGTGCCCATATGTAATTCACGCTAAGTGTGTCCAACTTTGACCTTAAGATTAGCCAACGTGACCATACGTTTGTGTTTTATGTGTATATTCCAGCGCTCGTTGAGCAGGTGGGAGGCACTCCTGCGCCCTCCATACCCACTCCCACTCAGTTCCAACAATATAAGTTGGGGCAGAGGCTCACTGCCATCCTCGATTCTTTTAGGGCGCAGCAGCCCCCGGTGCAGCAACAGGACCCAAGCTCCAACTGGCTGAGCACCTTCCGAGCTTTCTCCCCTCCCGCCTACCTTGGGACAGAGTCAGCCGTACGTACAGAGGAATGGCTAGACACGGTACAGGAGTTGTCGGCTGGTATCCGTTGCCCGGCCAACATGGCAGTGACATTGGCGGTGTCCGTCTTGAACTTACATGCTAAGAGGTGGTGGAAGTCCCTCATGGGCACTACCTTCCAAGGTCGGGTCTACACAGAGATAAGTTGGAGTGAATTCTCGGGTGTTTTCTTGGAGCACCTTATCCCTATATCGGACCGAGATGAGCTTGAGCAGAGGTTTCTTCTACTAAAGCAGGGATCAAAGTCGGTTATGGAATACCAGCGGGAATTCCAGTATCTCGCAAGGTTTGCGGATTCTTATGAGTTGGATGACAGAGGTTATGCCAAGCGCTTCTACAAAGGGCTGCGAGATCCCCTAAGGAAGTCCCTTTTGTTTATAGCGGATGGTAGCTTGTCGGAGATCATTGATACGGCGAATAGATTGGAGGCGGACCAGCTGGGATGTAGTAAGAGGCATGCGGAGGACGTGATGGAAGCCGACCCGAGCAATAGAAGGAGGCGGGACGTCAGAGGAGGAAGAGGATATCAAAGAGGTGGAGGGCGTGTCCACCAAACCTATAGGGTGGAGCATCCGGTTCCACAGCCACCTGCGTTGCCTCCACCACCACAGCCTCAGCAATTTCAACAACCTGAAGGGCATCGTGGGCTGGTGTGCTTCGAATGCAACCTGCCGGGACACATCCAACGTTTGTGCCCGCAGCTATTTTGGAACGTCCCTCTTGCTCTCCCTCTGGCAGCTCCTCGAGGGCGGGGTCACCTGTGTAGTCGGGTACGAGGACCGCGAGGAGGTAACCCCGGCCCTGCTAGGGATCAGGTGTACGTGCTTGACATGGCGCAGGAACGGAACCCCCAAGATGTGATTGCAGGTATGATTTAATTAATTAACATATTTTCATGGTCTAACTTGAATTGTTTAAGACTTACTAAACACCTAGCAATAAGTTTTGGTTGTTGGTACTTAGGCACCGTGATTATTGGCGGGAAGACGACCTATGCGCTGTTCGATACCGGTGCCTCACACTCCTTTGTGTCTGAGGATTTCATAAAAGACGTGGAGGGTGTACAATACTTTACTGGCATAACCCGACAAGTACGACTTCCGGATGGCTCGGAGATGATCGCAACTGCCAAGTACAAGTTGGAGTTATTCATTGATGGAAAGGCCTTTGATATGCCGGCCACGGTCCTGAGAATGCCGGAGTTCGACATCATTTTGGGCATGGCATGGCTGAACTGGCACTTCGCGAGGATCGACTGCGTAGAGTAGCGGATCTATTTGAGACATGGAGACTCCGACGTCATCTTCCAAGGTATTGGCTTCGCGCCGCGTATGATATTATCATCTTTTCAGGATGTAAAAGCTCATATGAAGGGGGATGAGGTATTCATGATCTGGTTCGAGTTGAAGGAGGAAGCATTGGAAGTAAAGGATGTACGGGTAGTGCGGGATTTTCCCTAGGTATTTCCGAAGAAGCTAACAGGATTACCTCCTCATAGAGAGGTTGACTTCCAGATTAATCTAGTGCCGGGTGCCAAGCCTGTATCCAAGGCCCCATACAGAATGGCCCCGAAAGAACTCGCGGAGTTCAGAGTTCAATTGCAAGAACTGGTGGAGTCAGGGTTCGTTCGCCCCAGTTCGTCACCCTGGGGAGCCCCTGTACTATTCGTGAAAAAGAAGGATGGAACCCTGCGTTTATGAATAGATTATTGGGAACTTAATCGGTTGACGGTGCGGAACACTTATCCGCTACCTCGGATCGACGAGTTGTTCGATCAACTAGTGGGACCATATTGGTTTTCAAAACTAGATTTGCGCTCTGGATACTATCAGTTGAGGATACAAGAAGGGGACATCCAGAAAACGGCCTTCAGTTCAAGATATGGTTTGTATGAGTTCACTGTAATGCCGTTTGGGCTCACAAATAACCCTTCAGCCATCATGAGTCTGATGAACAAGGTGTTTGAGCCATATTTGGACATCTTCGTCATTGTTTTCATCGACGCCATCTTGGTCTACTCAAAGACCGAGGAGGAGCATGTCGAGCACCTTACCTTGGTGTTGAAGAAATTGAAGGAGCACGCCTTGTACGCCAAGTTTAGCAAGTGTGAATTTTGGCTTAAGGAGGTTACTTTCTTGGGGCATGTGATCAGTGGAGCAGGATTAGCAGTGGATCCAGCAAAGGTGCGAGCCATGAAGGAGTGGTCTCCCTTGAAGTCGGCGGACGACATACGAAGCTTTCTTGGACTTGCTGGGTACTACCGCAAGTTTGTGAAAGGATTTTATAAGATTGCCCTTCCTCTTACTTCTTTGACGAAGAAAGGTGTGCCATTTGAGTGGACTCCCCAATGTGAAGCGGCATTCCAAGAGTTGAAGGATAGGCTTACCTCCGCCCCCATCCTTGCACTTCTGTCTGGGAAGGAAGGATTTCAGGTTTACACGAACGCGTCATATCATGGGATGGGAGCGGTATTGATGCAGCACGGGCACGTAATCGCTTATGCTTAAAGGCAGTTAAAGGAACATGAAATCAATTACCCGGTTCATGATTTGGAGTTGGGAGCAGTGGTGTTCGTTTTTAAGGTCTGTAGGCATTATCTATATGGCGTCCACTACGAGATCTTTTTCTATCACAAAAACTTGAAGTATGTCCACACTCAGAAGGAGTTGAACCTGAGACAACGACGGTGGTTGGAATTTCTATGCGACTATGAGTTCACCATGAACTACCACCCCGAGAAAGCGAACTCGGTAGCCGATGCATTGAGTAGAAAAGTGTCAGGCTCTAGCCCAGAGTCTCGGTTGATGAGTATGAAGTTGGCTCGGATGATTGAGGAGATGGATATTACTCTGGTATTCAAGGCTCCTTCGGCAGAGTATGCGGAGTATTTGGCAAGTATGAGCATAGTTTGTTATATCTGGGACCGGATTCGGGTGGAGCAAGGAATGGATGCGGCCTTTGCCCCGACAGTCAAGACAATTGAAGATGGGACCACCGATGAGTACACACTAAAAGACGACCTCGTTTATTTTCGTGGTCGGCTCTATATTCCCAAGGGAGGCAAAATCCGCGACGATAACTTGAGAGAGGCACATTGCTCTCAATATTCTGTACACCCGGGTATTGCCAAGATATACGCCGGCTTACGGAAGACCATGTGCTGGCCGGGAATGAAGAAGGATGTTCGTTACTATGTTACACATTGCGAATCTTGTCAAAGGGTAAAGGCCGAATGTAAGCGTCCCGGTGGTTTGTTGCAGTCGTTGCCAATCCCCGAGTGGAAGTTTGAGGATATCTCCATGGAGTTCGTCCATGGGTTACTTCGCACCCGCTCCGGGAATGATTCAGTGTGGGTTATTGTTGATCGACTGACAAAGGTGGCCCAATTCATTCCAATGAAGAAGGAAGCACACGTGGACGTTTTGGTACGCCTCTTTGTGGATAAATTCGTACGGTATCATGGCGTGCCCAAGACAATTGTTTCGGATCGGGATGGCCGGTTTACTTCCAAGGAGTTGAAGGCGGTACAGGCGTATTTGGGCTCGTGCCTAACCTTTAGTACTGCATTTCACCCTCAGACGGACGGGCAGTCTGAGCGGACCATCAGAATACTGGAAGATTTGCTGAGGTTATGTGTGCTGGACAGATGAGAGCCATGGGAAAGCCTCTTGCCACTACTGAAATTCTCCTACCATAATAGCCATCAGGTGAGCATCGGTATGGCGCCCCATGAAGCACTTTACGGAAGAATGTGCAGGACTCCCTTATCTTGGGTGTAGGATGAAGATCTGAAGACATTGGGAAATGAATATATAGATGATACTGATGCGGCAGTCAGATTGATACGAGATCGCATGTTGGAGGCTCAAAGTCGGCAGGCGAAGTATTACAATGCAAAGCACCAGATGGTGGAGTTCCTAGTGGGTGATAAAGTGTTCCTCAAGATTCGACCGATGCATTGAGTGTCGCGGGTGGGTGGAGTGAAAAAGATCAGCCCAAGGTATGTTCGGCCTTATACTATTCTGGAAAGGATTGACCCATTGGCCTATCGGTTGGATTTACCGCCAGAGCTGGAGAACCTCCACGATATGTTCCATGTGTCGTCACTTCGAAAGGCGCTGTTACGGCCCGATCAATATACCCCCACTACTGATGTTGTTGTGGTGTCCGATAGGTCTGTGCGATTAGAGTCGGTGCGGATCGTAGATAATGGAACGAGAATATTGCGCCGCAATTGTGTTCCCTTGGTGAAGGTGCTATGGTCTAACCATGGGAAGGAGGAGTACACATTGGAGCCAATGGATTTGATGAAACAACGCTATCCAGAGTTGTTTGCTCCAGGTAATTTTATTTAAAAGGATATGTTGATTTGCATGTTATGCTTTTCTCTCCTAGCCCAAGCTTGATTTCAGGGACAAAATCTTTTATTTTGTTTATAGGATTTGTAACGTCCCGAATCGCACTAGGCCCCTCGTGTGTGTTTTGAGTCATGAGAGCTTACTTGGGTCTAGGGAAGTGCTGGAAATTGGGTAGGACAGGTGAATATAGGAGAAACCAGCCCTCGAGTTGTCCAGAGCAGGACACGGGTAGTGAAATCTCTACTTTGTGAGTTTCACGCCCATGTAACGGGCGTGACCGGTCTGACACGGGCGTTACCGGTCTGACACGAGCGTGACTATACCAGTGTCTATCCAGTCAGTTGTAGAGTACTCGAGTAGTTGTCGAGTAATCGAGTAGTTGAACACGGGACACGCCCCCTATCACGGGCGTGAACATGGGCGTGACTAGGGCGTGTTCTCCGTTCGATGAGTTTAGTTGAGTTCGACGAATTCCATTCGACGATAAGAGTTGCGCCCGGTGTCACGGGCGTGACCATGGGCATGACTGGGGCGTGTTCTCCGTTCGACTATTTTAGTTGAGTTCGACGAATTCCGTTCGACGATTGATGTCACACCCGGTGTCACGGGCGTGACCATGGGCGTGACCGGGGCGTGTTCTCCGTTCGACGATTTTAGTTGAGTTCGACGAATTCCGTTCGACTATAGGAGTCACGCCCGGTGTCACGGGCGTGACCATGGGTGTGACCGGGGCATATTCTCCGGTCGACGAATTTAGTTGAGTTCGATGATTTTAGTTGAGTTCAATGAATTCCGGTCGACGATAGGAGTCACGTCCGGTGTCACGGGCGTGACCATGGGCGTTACTAGGGCGTGTTCCGTCGTATCGAGTGTTGAACCGACACTAAAAACCGTCGTAACACTTCGGTGGAGCAGGACACGGGTAAGGACACGGGCGTGTCCCTACCCGTGTCACTTTTCATATATAAGGGCTTAGAAAACCCTAGCAGTTTCACTTCTCTTTCCAGCCTGATTTTCTAAGAAAACTTCTGTAGAAAGAGAACTGCAGGAGCAAGTTCTAGGGAGGGAAAATCCGCCAACGCCGCGAAGGAGAAGATGCCGCCAAGGAGAATTACGAGATCCATGACTGAAAATGGTGGTACCGCTGGAACCGAGGTGAGTTTCCTACCCTCTCCCTTGGTGCTAGATCTGTAGATATCTATGCGAGATGTCGACTCAAGAAAGTCTTGACATGTGAGAAGATGCTTTCTCTAGGGTGAGGCCAATCTGTGGCTTGTGCTCTTGGTTAGTGATGTCTTCAACCTCTCCGATCTTCTATGTGGAGATGGGGGATGGTTTCGTGAAGAGAAAAGGCCTCATGAGGGTGAATAATGGTGAAGGAATTTCTGTAGGTGATCTGAGAGGATCGACTTGAGGAGGAAGATGAACCGAAGCCGTTCATTCCGCCTCAAGATGCGTGTTGAATCTGTATTCCACGCGCAGCGATCTTCTAGGCATTTTTCATGAAGGATATGTCCAGATCTGGGCTTTCGGCTAAACACAAATGTTGAAGCCCTTGAAACTACCTTTCCAACGGGTGGTTGCACGTCCTCATGCGAAGTTTGTAGCCATGGGAAAGTCTGAACAAACATGACATCTGGTAAATCCTGCATGCAGAGATTGTGTTCTGTACGCAGCGGACTTCAAGTCTGATTTCTAATAGGATACACTCAAATCTGGGTTGAGGTCTGAATACTAAAGTTGTAGCGCATGGAAATACCTTTCAATCGAGCGGTTACACGTCTTCACCGGATTCCTATAGCTTCGGGAATCTCCGGTCGAAGTTGCTGCCCAGATTTACTCTACACCTAAATTCTGGGCTTATATAATATGGATTTGGATTCGGTGGAATTAATATTACAAGTTACAAGGCTTGGATGAACTCTTTTATGATTAATCATTTTAGTTGCATGATTGATGGAGTGTATTAATCAGATTTCATATAATCCAATTGTGAAGCAAGCTTACTTAAACGAATTGCCTTGATAGAAATTGATAGATGGTTATTTATGCGCTTCATGTTTATAATATGTTATTATCCTTTGGAAAAATTGATGGATCTTTATACGCGCATCATGTTTATAATATGTTTGTACTTTTGGAAAGATTGATAAATCTTTATATGCGCATCTTGTTTATATTATGTTGTCATCATTTGGAAAGTCATGTAGAAGAATAAATTATGGCCATGAGTATGTTTGATTAATAGAATGAGTTTAGTAGTCCAATACTTAGAGCGTAGTCTCCCTATGGGTAGTATTGTGAGAGGATGTGAGTGCGGTTTTGACCGTCACTTGTTTGGTTTGTGTTGAGATAAGGTATGGATGGATGGTTGGGTTGTGTCCTCGTGCTTACTTCTGAGGCCCTTTCCATGTTATAGCGAGGAGGCATTTGCATGCGGTGTGAGTCGACACGCGTTGTCGTAATCCTGGGTTAAGGATAGTGTGGCAGGTCTACGGGCTCGCCGATCGTCACACCGACGGGAGTTGACAGTTAGACTTTATGCGGTTGGGCTGTGTCCTCGGTGTTCACATCCCGGGGCCCCTTCCGTGCCAAGTGAACGGTTGGGTTGTGTCCTCGTGCTTACTTCTGTGGCCCCTTCCGGGTCACACAAGGCCACTTCGGGCTGTGTTCTTGGTGCACATCTACCCAAGACCCCGCTGGACCATAGTACGCATGGGCTCCGTTGTTGTGTTCTTTGCGTTGAAGCGTACGGAGGCCTAGGTGAAGTAGTGTGGATACCCTCCTAGTAGTATAAGTGCCCGTTCTAATGTCACCGTCTGGCCATGGCGGCTAATGTCTGAGAGGTTAGCTACCAGCTCAAAAAGTGGGAACTACAGTCTGTGTCGACATGACAATTGCATGTGTGTGATCATGGGTGAGTCATTGCATAGCATACATAGCATTTCATAACATTGCACAACAAGATTCTCATCGTATAAGTTTGTATGGGCACTCTTATACGATGAGTTACCTTTATGTAACACGATCCTTAACTTATAAGTTTGTATGGGCATTCTTATAAGTTAAGTTACTTTTCTACTGTTACTTATACTTGTTAGTTTGCTATAGCTCTTAAATATTTGCTAGATCATGATACTGTTACACTATTGCAACCTGCTTGAACTTCTTTTACTTGCATATATATATTACCCTTGTTCCTTCTCTCCACCCGGTGTCGAGGAGTCACAGGGGGAGCGGATGTGAAGTCACTTAGTCGTTTTGACTAACGGTTACTACGTCTTCCTTTTAGGAGGTCTCGGCGCAGGTAGAGTAGCCGCGGACTACGCAGCAGGACATCCAGGCCAGGACGACAGGGCCTGAAGTGACGGTGTCGTTGATACCGTCGGTCACAGATGTGAGTGTTGTGAGACTTTGATGTAGCCCCTTTTTGGGAAATATCTATAGCTATACTCTGATATGTAGAAGCATGTTTTAGCTTCTCTTTTGTTGTACTGATTTGGACATTATTACTTAGTGTGGATTTGACTTCTTCTTGCTTATACTTTTGGTTGGGTTGGCATAATGATATTGATGTTGGTTGTAGCCGGCGGAATAGGCGTATTGTGGTACAGGTTAGCCTGTGTGCTAATGCTACCGCAAGGCGGATGTTCTGGGCATAAGACCACCCTTCGTGCCGTGTTTTGGGATCCGAGAGGGGAGGGGGAGTCTTACATGTGAAGGGTAGTAGCAGGAAGTACTGGATTGGAAGTTCAGGAAATAACATTGTAATGCTTAAAGTTCATGTGTAGTACCTGTGAAGGATAGTAGCAGGAAGTACTGGCGTGGGAAGCCAAGAAAATACCCTTGATGATTGGAATGCTTGGTGGGTTGTGCCTGTGAAGGGGAGTAGCAGGAAGTACTGGCTTGGCAGCCCAGGAAAATACCCTCAAGTGGATGCTATGATGTATGGTTAGCCTAGGGATGGAAATTGAGTTCTGACGCTAACGCGAGGCATGGCTCCTAGGTAATCGATGAATATGAAGCCAGTTCCGGGAGAATGGGCTGGTTATGTGTGAGCTGATGAGCTCATCTAAAGTAAACGGGTAAGGTGAAACCGACCTGCGCCTTTTATGTAGCCGCGAGTACATTGTTATTCGGTGATGGCAAGACAACTTGAGCAACGGGGGGTGGATGATCTGACCTGCATTATATCCGTCCAATGTGAGACCTAAAAGTGAGGTCTGTTGTAGTGAATAGCAAGAGTCTTAGGCCTGCGCGCCATGACACAATGTGGGGCTACGGGCCATTCCCGGGTCATTAAGACTGAAATCTCTCGCTGCACACCATGCAGTAAATGCTGAACTTTTACCGTTGGTTGCGACCCTGATACGGTGGTGGGACCCTGGTTCGTCGGTACATCAAGAATGTGCCCTGTTGGGTATTACATCCACATTAACCCAGATTTGATAAAGTCACCCTAGAACTAAGATGAATTAAGTTGTATTTGATGCTTTGTTTGAGTTATATGTTTGCAGGAATTTCACTGGGAAGTGTAGACCAATGTCAGTCCACAGTGGGTCACCAAACATAGGAACTGTGCAATGTAATCCCTCATTGCATATTCCAAGGTGTTGACTCATGTGTGGTCTCTCTATTGGGATACACTTCATATTCAAACAATTGGACTTTGGGAAAAGAATTGGAAGTTGACTACACTAGAAGAAACAGTTTTCCAACATCAAAAATTCTCTAAGTCTTTTACTCGAGTAGGTCTATAACTACTCGAGTAGTTTGGGTATAATTTACTCGAGTAAAGGAACCTTGTACTCGAGTACTTAAGTGTATCTCTCGTGTAGCTAAGTTATGTACTCGAGTAGACATAGTCATATACTCGAGTAGCATGTTTATGTACTCGAGTAGATTACTCATTATACCCGAGTATTAAAGGCTTTCCTCATCAAATTTTTTCTAAGTCTTGGACTCGAGTAAGTATACTCACACACTCGAGTAGATAGAATCATACTCGAGTAGTTCATTATACCTACTCGAGTAGATCATGTTTCACTCGTGTACCTTGAATGTTTTTTCCTCTCCAGAATTTTCTAAGTCTTTTACTCGAGTAGAACTTTCACATACTCGAGTAGATCACTTCCTCTCGAGTAGTTTAGTTCAACTACTCGAGTAGCTGCTTGGTGATATCTTCAGAATTTATTCTAAGTATCCCACTCGAGTAATCCTTCATGTACTCGAGTAGTTTATGTAATATACTCGAGTAGTTTTTCCTGTACTCGGGTAGTTTTTCTTGTACTCGAGTAGATCCTTTATGAACTCGAGTAAGTCACTCTACATACTCGAGTAGTTCTTTCTGCTTACTCGAGTAGTTGATTTCTACCTACTCGAGTAGCCTATCTTTATATACCCGAGTATGTTCTCCTTCATGTACTCGAGTAGTTATTCAACAACTCGAGTAGCTATTCACTTACTCGTGTAGTTGGCTGAACCTTTTCTGAAATTTGTCTAAGTCCTTTTTCTGACGGGATTTTAAAATCACGCGACATGATTGGTCCACGTGTACATCATTATGACCGATTATGACCGTTAGTCTCTCCTATATAAGGTCTTATCAGAAAATGACAAACCCTAAGCATTCTCCAAGCTTTCTTATCATTTTATTTTGAGAAAAAATTCTTCAGCCGACTCCTCCCGGTTTTCACGAAACGGAAGCCGCCGCTGCCACCATCTTCTCCGGCCACTGCTTCTAAGTTCAGAGGATTCATTCTGAAGAAAGTTACAGATCGAGATCGACATCACCGTTCATCTTCTCTCTCTGATTCTGTAAAAGCAAGAAGATCCAGATCTGGGTTGAGACTCTCTTCACCGATTTCTGATAGTGCTGCAAAGTCTATAAGAAGAAGTTTTCTGGCCATTTCATCAGATCTGATTGGATTTACTGTTTGTATAATTTTCCAAAACTTTATTAATCTTGTAGGAGAAAGTTTCTCCGAGTGTAGGAGTTTTTCACTCCGAGTTTGTAGGAAGTGTTATCTTCCGAGGTGTAGATCCCCTTGTTTGGATCGAGTTTGTATGAACTTTGTTCTGAGGGTAGGATCAATTTTTGATCCGAGATAGTGGAGTAGCCGAGTCTAGTTGATTTCTATATCGGTGAGGGAAAGTGGATGTACCCAAGGTTGGGGAACTACTATAAATCTTGTGTCGTCTGTGATATTGGTAGATAGTTCTGTGTTGTGCTCTAATTATTTTTTATTCCGCAAAAGACGCACAACTCACCTATTCACCCCCCATCTAGGTGATTTAGATTGACAACCGTTTTCTTTCAATTGGTATCAAAGCCAGGTTGATCGTCAAAAGGTTAACACCTTGATCAGATCCAAATCTATTGTCTGAAAGATTCTTCTATAAAATGGACAAGGGCAAAGATTTCGCCAACCTTCCACTGTGCAACAAAAACAACTTTCCCATGTGGAAAGAAAGGATAAAATTTTTCATGGAAGCTGTGGATCCAAGGATCTTCATGATCGTTGAAGAAGGTCCTTACGTTCCCATGACTGTGTCCACTATCGACCATACCAAGAAAGTTCCCAAAAAGCTAATGGATCTCGACAAAGACGAGATTGCACTTGTCTCTCTCGACAAGAAAGCTAAGAACATTATAGCAAGTGCAGTCGATGACTCGATGCTGCAGAATTTGATTCACTGTCAATCGGCTAAGGATATCTGGAATTCCTTAGTCACTTTGATGGAAGGAACTGAAGAAGTAAGGGATGATCGAAGATCCCTTCTCAATCAAAAATATGAAGCGTTCTGACAAGGGAACAAGTAAACAATTGCCGACACCTTTGAGAACTTCTTCAAAATTGTAAATGGCCTAAGGGTGTATGGCCGTGTCTTCAACAACGGAGAACTGAATGACAAATTCTTGAGATCCCTAACCAAGGAATGGGATAACAAGGTATGTGCCATCAGTGAGTTCGGGAAGCTAGCTGAAACGGACCCGCAAAATCTCTTTGGAAAGCTTATGTCATATGAACTCCAAATCAATACAAGAAAAGCTGAAGAAGAGAAGGGCAGGTCTGCTCTAAAGGAGAAATCTGTCGCTCTGAAGGCAGACACCTCCAAAAAGACTAAGGCTGCTTCCCCCGCTCCAGCTCCAGAAGTTGATGAAGAAGAAGAAACATCAGAGCCCAGCACCTCAGGCTCTGAACTATCTGAAGGAGAGTTCTCCTTGCTCTCAAGGCAATTCAAGAAGTTTCTTAATAAAAAGAAACAATGGAAAGGCAAGGATGCCTCACACAGAAGATCGCGGCGCGATGACGATCGACAAAGAAAAGGCTCAAGCAGCCACGACAGGTATAACACTAAACAGAACAAATACATTTCAACTTACATCATTTGTTATTGCTGTAATAAGCCAGGTCACGTCATTGCTGACAGCCCTCACAAGAAGAAGGAGGGTGATAGAAGAGAAGAAAAGAAATCCTCATACAACAAGAAGAGGAAGGAGAAGAGCCTCATAGCCAAAAAGAGCAAGACTCTTAGCGACTCCGACTCATCTGAGTCAAGCGAAGAAGAAGAAGCTTACTTTGGGCTAATGGCTCAAACAGATGATGAACAAGAGCCCCAGTTCACTGGGAAGGTAAACTCCCATACCCCTATTTCAGATTCTGAAGTCTTTGAACATGATTGCGAGGGTAGCTCTTCTGACGATGAGTCAGAACTAATGGCCCAGTACAAGGAGTTAATCATGGCTTACGACAAATGTCGTCGAGTCGTGAAGACTCAGGCTAAAGAGATCAAATCTCTAAAAGCCGAAGAGAGCAACTTGAGAGAGAAAGTCGCAAAGACTGACTCCCTCGAGGAAAACATCAATAATACTATTGAAGAATACAACAAGGCTCTTGAGTACCTTGACCTGAAGGAGAAGATCATCAAAGGTTTGGAAGCCGAACTTGCGGCTGAAAGGAAACTTGTTGAGAATTTCTCTAAGCCCAAGACGGTTCTTCCATTCGTTGACGAATTCTCAGCAAAGGCCAAGGGAGATGGACTAGTCCATGAAGAAGCTCCTAGTAAATCCTCTAGGAGAAACAAGAATCAACGGAAAAATAAGGCCGCCAAAAAGGCCTCAGCCGAAGAAAAGGGAAAAGCCCCTCAAAATCAAACCACATTCAGAAAGGTCATCTTTCCAACAAATGAGTTTGATTTTGACTCATCATACGGGCACTTTGCTAGGCCTACTTATGTAGAGCCAAAGTCCCGCTATCAAGGATGGGCTAGACCCCGAATCTTTGGCGAAAGTGTCTTTAAGGCACCTTATGAAGAAGTTGTTCTTCAGAGCTATGGCCCTTTCAATCATGGGCATAACTTCAAGAACGCACCAAAGACAAAGCCTATTGTAGAGAAGCCCATGAAGGAGAAGAAGCCATGTGATTGCCATCATCATGAGGTATCTTCCTCCAAGAATGCTACCACTGCTAGACCAAGGTTCCAAAAGGTCAAGCAGGAGATCTTGAGGCAAATGTACAACAGATTTGACTGTTGGTGCTGTGGCAAGGTTGGTCACTTCACCATAGATTGCTGGTTCAATTCCAGAAACACTGCATCCCCTCATGTCAGCAATATGAGAAAGACCGCTCATAATGCTAATACTCGTAGGGGGAGCACTCTAACCCGAGACCAAGGACCCAAACGTGTTTAGGTTCCTAAGGCGAATTGATTGTGATTGCAGGGATGTCCAAAGGCCAACAAAATTCCTATCTGGTACTTGGACAGCGGATGCTCTCGGCATATGACCAGGACGAGAAGCCTCATTCAGAACTTTACTCCAGTTGTGAACCGACCAAAGGTCATCTTTGGAGGTTCAGACCGTGGAATTACTAGAGGCTATGGTATGATTACTAACGACAATGTATCCTTCTCGGATGTGGCTTATGTTGAAGGATTGGAACACAATCTCATTAGCATAAGCCAACTCTGCGATACAGGATACATAGTTGAGTTCCATGCTCATAGGTGCTTGATAAAATCCGTTGACAATAAGGAAACGATTCTATCCGACACACGAAGCAGGAATATTTTCTGTTTAAATTTCATCTGTATAGATTCCTCTACACCAGTGTGTTTGTTAGCAAAAGATAGTGCGTCTCTTGGTGACCAATGACACAAGAGACTAGCATATATTAATTTCAAAACAATTAATAAACTATTTTCAATGAACTTGGTACGTGATGCCCCAAATGTCAAATGCGTCAAAGACAGACCTTGTCATGCATGCGTAAAAGGCAAGCAAACAAGGGCTACCTTTAAAAGCACTATTGGCAAAGACTCTAACAGATGTCTCCATCTATTGCACATTGACTTGTTTGGTACACTGCAGATTAGAAGTTTGGGAGGTAAGGACTATACATTGGTAATTGTTGATCACTACTCGCGCTTCGCGTGGGTGTTCTTTCTGAAACACAAGTCATATACCTTCGACATCTTCACTAATTTTGTCAGGCAAGTCCAGAATAAATACAACTGCTCCATAGTCAAAATCAGAAGTGACAACGGAACAGAGTTCAAATCTGGGGTCATGACAGAATTCTGTGAAAGCTTAGGTATCTTTCATGAGTTTTCCTCTCCTCGTACTCCACAACAGAATGGAGTTGCTGAGAGAAGGAACAGAACACTCATAGAGGCCTGCAGGACCATGTTGAGTGATGCTTCACTACCGGAGTACTTCTGGGCTGAGGCCGTCAACACTGCATGCCACGTGCAAAATCGAGCACTCATAAACAAAGACCACAATAAGACACCTTACGAACTTCTGAAAGGCAGGAAACCAACAGTCTCATACTTTAGAATCTTTGGCTGTAAATGCTTTGTACTTAACAATGGTAAGTATCATACCACCAAGTTCAGCGAAAAGAGCTTTGAAAGTATTTTTGTAGGATATAGTAGCCATAGTAAGGCATATAGGTTATTTAATAGAAAAACCCTGGTGGTGGAAGAATCGATACATGCTGTATTTGATGAGACGAGCTTGCTGCAAAGCAATCCGTCTAGTGTGCTCATTAAAAATACAGGTGAAAAGCTGAAAGAAACTAGCTTGGATGATCCGTCCGAAGATAAAGGCGAGAAGTTCATTAAGATCACCACTCAAAATCCTATTGGAGAGGCTGAAGATTAAAATAAAGTAGTCATCCAGGATGAAGAAATCACTCCAGTGCTTGTAGATAATCCAGATGCAAGAACTCTAGAGCTCAGACATCTGAAGGATCACCCCATGGACCAGATCTTAGGAGATCCCCGGGATGATGTCAGAACTCGGAGAGGTACAACTAATGAGAATCTTCATTTGCGTTTTCTCTCCCAGGTTGAACCAAAGAAATTTGAGGAAGCAAACTCAGACACATCATGGATAATGGCAATGGAAGAAGAGCTAAATCAGTTCAAGCGCTGCAATGTGTGGATGCTGGTTCCAAGACCCAAAGCAAATAACATCATTGGAACAAAATGGGTCTACAGAAATAAGATGGACGAAGACGGAACTATCATAAAGAATAAGGCCAGACTCGTCGCTAAAGGCTATCGTCAAGAAGAAGGAATCGACTTCGACCAGACATATGCTCCAGTGGCGAGGCTGGAGGCAATAAGGTTGTTCCTAGCATATGTTGCTTTCAAGGGCTTCACTGTCTATCAGATGGACGTGAAGTCGGCCTTCCTAAATGGTAACATAAAGGAGGAAGTGTATGTGGAACAACCCCCAGGTTTCATTGATCCTAACTTTCCTGATTATGTCTATTTTCTGCACAAGGCCCTATATGGTCTGAAACAAGCTCCTAGAGCTTGGTATGAAACGCTGTCTACCTTTCTACTTGAGAACAAGTTCATAAGGGGAAAGATAGACAAGACATTATTTCTTAGGGAAATAAAAGGCATGATTTTGCTAGTGCAAATCTATGTCGACGACATTATTTTTTGCTCTACAGATGACAACCTCTACAAAACGTTCTCAAAACTTATGCAAGGGAAGTTTGAAATGAGCAGTATGGGCGAGTTGAAGTATTTCTTAGGGCTTCAGGTGAAACAATCTGAAGTTGGAATTTTCATCTCACAAACCAAGTTCACAAAAGAGCTAATTAAGAAATTCGGAATGGAGAACGCAACCTCTATGAGGACTCCAATGGGCTCAACTATGTCTCTAGATAATGATGAAAAAGGGAAACCTTTTGATGAAACCAAGTACAGAAGCATAATTGGATCCTTACTTTACCTTACTGCCAGTAGGCCTGACATAATGTTTTCAACATGTGTCTGTACTAGATTTCAGGTGAACTCTAAGGAATCTCATTACGCTGCTGTAAAGCGGATCCTGAGATACCTTAAAGGCACACCAAATCTTGGCTTATGGTACCCAAGAAGTAATGACAGCGAACTAATTGGGTTTTCAGATGCAGATTTTGCAGGTAGCAAAGACGACCGGAAAAGCACCTCAGGGACTTGCCAATTCTTCGGAAGAAGGCTAATCTCCTGGAGTAGCAAGAAGCAGAACTGTGTCGCAATCTCAACGGCCGAGTCAGAGTATATCTCTGCGGGCAGTTGTTGCGCACAGTTGCTATGGATAAAGAATCAGTTCGAGGACTACAACCTGCAGTTCAAGAATATTCCCTTGTACTGTGACTCCTCCAGCGCAATTGCAATAGCCAACAATCCAGTCTCCCACATCCGGACAAAGCATATCGAGCTAAGGTATCACTTCATCCGGGAACATGTGGAGCATGGAGACATAGATCTCCAATATGTGCCTACAGATAGGCAAGTTGCAGATATCTTCACAAAGCCGCTGGACGAGACCAAGTTCTCGTTCTTCAAGACAGAGCTTGGGATGCTCAACAAAGAGGACTAAAGAAGGCTGGATGACTAAGAAGCAAGTAATTGCAAGGGGTTAGTAAAAATCTACTTTTTCACAACTTTTTCAAAATTCAACTCGAGAAGCATAAGACATACTCGAGTATGTGACTTCACCTACTCGAGTCACGGCAGACCAACTCGAGTAACAACTGACATACTCGAGTACTCTTCTCTACTTACTTGGGTATAAGAGTGTGCCTACTCGAGTAAGTCACTTACCTACTCGAGTAAGTCACCTATCTACTCGAGTATTTTTCTCCACCTACTCGAGTACTCTCTGCAGACCAACTCGAGTAACTCATGACGATCTACTCGAGTAACCTCTTACCTACTCGAGTAGTCTATCTCTTTCTCGTGTACTGTTTCCCAGATTTTGAAATTTGTTCTATTCGCCACCCAACGCTAAATGCCGCCTCTTCCTTTAAATTAATTAGCAATAATTTAAGAGTTATATATATGAAATTCTGAAAACCCAAACCTACACGACATTATTTCTTTCTCTCGAGTACCCTCTGCCACTTCGTCTACTCTGCCGATTCGCCTACTCTCCTCCGCCGCTGTTGCAGAGCCGCCTCTCTCACTTCTTCCAGTCAATCACATCCATGGCGGCTTCTTCCAAGATCGGCGTCGGCTCAGAACTAGTCATCGCCGGTATTGTAGAGCTCTCCGATGACTTCCACAACCTCCTCATCCTTCTCGACATCGTCGGTCTCTCCTTCATTCTCCAGGAACCCTGTCACGTTTTATTCCCCGAAGTTGCTGAATTCTTCTTTAATCTCAAGGTCAGAAGGAATGGGAAAGTCCTAAAACCCAAAGTGAAGGGTTTGAAACTTTAGTTCACCAAGACCTCTGTCTCTCAGCTTCTCCATTTGCCGCTTGTCGATGAATAAGATCACCTAGTTGCTGAAGATTCCGACAGGACAGCCCTTTTCTGTGGTTTTTCAACTGATGCACAATACTTCAAAAGGTCAGATATGAATGCAGAAGGCAAATTCTTGGTTGATGTTATTGGAAAAATTTTACTGTGCAAGACCCACTCCATCAGAGACATTCCCTCATATTTCTTCGACATAATGCAAGCAATTGTCTGCCGCAAGAAATATCAATTTGGTATGCTGATTCTGGATAAAATCAAGGATAGCATGAAGTCCCCCAACTACGCAAGAATTATCTCTCTGCTCATCCATGAAACAGATCCTGAAGTCTTCAACTTCTCTAAAGGGACCCCACTTCACCACATGAAGAACGTCTCCATCTCTTCCATTCAGAGATGGGATCTCAAGCTAAAGAATTCTGCCCAAGCTGCAAAGCTTTCAGAAGTTCCAGAAGTTCCAGCTGTAGAGGACAGGACTCCATCTCCCTCTCCTCATCATGTGGCCAGCTCCTCTGGTGCACCAAGTGAGGGGGAGCCTGCTCCTTCTAGCAAAGTCAGGCATCCCTCTCCTCAGCCAGAAATTCCATCACTACCTCATACTCCACAGAGTCCAGCCACTCCTTCAGAATAAGAACCTCAAGACACTCTTCTGTCCACAGCTACTGCCATAGATGCTATGATTGTAGAGCTCTCTGAAGAAGTTCTCCCACCTCCTCCTCTATCTCCTCCAGCTCCAACCACTGAATGTCACAAGGACTTCTCTCCAACACAGTCTCCTGCCCATTCTCCAACCAGGACTCCAACACCATCTCAAAATCCTCCAACAGACAAGCCACACACCATTCTTATTTCTGATGAGCCTTCTCCTGAGCCAGCTGAGGCCCCTCTCAGAAATCTAGAATTCTCTCTTCCTCAGGATACAGAAGAAGGGATTGCCCTCACTCCTAGCACCAGAGTTCACAGCTCTGTGATAATTGAAGAACTAGCTCCTTGGGTAACTCCTTCTCTCCCTACTGCTGCTCCCTCTACTGCTGCTGTTACAGTCCCTTCCTCCTCAGATTTGCTGCAACATATTACAATTCTTCTTCAAGAACAAAGACATCATTTTGACACCTCTCTAAAGGTGGTCACTGACAAGGTAACTGCTCTTGAGACTGAGATGAGCAGAGGCTTTGCTGAAACTCAGCATAACACTGACAGGATCAAGTACTTATTTCAACTTGGTGGCAAAGCCCTTGACCATACTATCACTAGTGTGGGTAATGTTATGGAACAAGATATCACCCTAGCAAACAATCAAATGGAGCTAGACATGAGGAATGAAGCAAACAAGATGAAGATCTGTGAAGAAGTGGGTATTTTCAAAGATGATGTTATAGCCCAGCTCTCTGTCAAAATCAGAAAGGGGGAGGATTTGATAAAAGAACTCAAAAAACAGGTAGAAAAATCTGCTGCTCAGAAGACAGATGAATGGGAAGCGCATGTGAAGACCATTCATGCTGATGTGCTAGCCCTGATACAGATTGTCAAATTTCACACTTATGACACTACTGTCTGGATGCACAATCAGATCTTGTCAGACCTTGCAGTTGACCCAAACATCATTCCCCATCATCTCAACCCTCTAGCTGCAGATGTCTCTGCCCCAGCTGTTCCTCTGCAACCTACCTTCTCTCCCAAGCCTGGAGACTCAGTTGCTCCTCCAGATACTTATGTTCCAGGCTGGGAAGAATATCCTGCTGATATATTCCTTCAAGCTCCTCCAGAGATCAGAACCTACAAGAAGAAAAGGATGTATGGTGAAGGCCCCTCTGCTAGCAGGACTGCTCCTTCCAAATCCACTGAACATGCTGAAGCTTGGTCTCCAACCTCAAAGTCTCTAATTTTGGACACACTCAGGCTAGTTATGGATCTTAATGAGAACAGGAACATTCATTACAGCTCCTAGGAATGGGAGTTATATGAGAAATCTATGCTAAAAAGGAGGATCCATGACAGAGAGTTTGGGAGAAATAATCCTGCTGCTCCTCCAAGGCCTCCTAAATATTTCCCTAAGTCATTCAGTTATCTAATAAGACAGCAAGAAAAGATGGATAAGTAGCATACCCAAGCCAAAACCTAAAAGTTGTTGAGAGATTGAAATGATAAGTTGTAGACTTGATGTTTTTGGAAATTTACATATATACAATTCTTCATTCCTGTCTAATTATCCTTTTCAATGTCTATTGCTTACCGGCTCATGTTTTTCTACTTAGTTTCGTTTATGTCCATAATTCACCTGAGTGTAAAGGGTTCTGACTTCAACAAATAGGGGGAGATTGTTGGGTATTACATCCACATTAACCCAGATTTGATGAAGTCACCCTGGAACTAAGATGACTTAAGTTGTATTTGATGCTTGGTTTGAGTTATATGTTTGCAGGAATTTCACTAGGAAGTGTAGACCAATGTCAGTCCACAGTGGGTCACCAAACACAGGAACTTTGCAATGTAATCCCTCATTGCATATTCCAAGGTGTTGACTCATGTGTGGTCTCTCTATTGGGATACACTTCATATTCAAGCTATTGGACTTTGGGAAAAGAATTGGAAGTTGACTACACTAGAAGAAACAATTTTCCAACATCAAAAATTCTCTAAGTCTTTTACTCGAGTAGGTCTATAACTACTCGAGTAGTTTGGGTATAATTTACTCGAGTAAAGGAACCTTGTACTCGAGTACTTAAGTGTATCTCTCGTGTAGCTAAGTCATGTACTCGAGTAGACATAGTCATATACTCGAGTAGCATGTTTATATACTCGAGTAGATTACTCATTATACCGGAGTATTAAAGGCTTTACTCATCAAATTTTTTCTAAGTCTTGGACTCGAGTAAGTATACTCACATACTCGAGTAGATAAAATCATACTCGAGTAGTTCATTATACCTACTCGAGTAGATCATGTTTCACTCGTGTACCTTGAATTTATTTTCCTCTCCAGAATTTTCTAAGTCTTTTACTCGAGTAGAACTTTCACCTACTCGAGTAGATCACTTCCTCTCGAGTAGTTTAGTTCAACTACTCGAGTAGCTGCTTGGTGACATCTTCAGAATTTATTCTAAGTATCCCACTCGAGTAATCCTTCATGTACTCGAGTAGTTTATGTAATATACTTGAGTAGTTTTTCCTGTACTCGAGTAGATCCTTTATGAACTCGAGTAAGTCACTCTACATACTCCAGTAGTTCTTTCTGCTTACTCGAGTAGTTGATTTCTACCTACTCGAGTAGCCTATCTTTATATACCCGAGTATGTTCTCCTTCATGTACTCGAGTAGTTATTCAACAACTCGAGTAGCTATTCACTTACTCGTGTAGTTGGCTGAACCATTTCTGAAATTTGCCTAAGTCCTTTTTCTGACGGGATTTTAAAATCATGCGACATGATTGGTCCACGTGTACATCATTATGACCGATTATGACCGTTAGTCTCTCCTATATAAGGTCTTATCAGAAAATGACAAACCCTAAGCATTCTCCAAGCTTTCTTGTCATTTTATTTTGAGAAAACATTCTTCAGCCAACTCCTCCCTGTTTTCACGAAACGGAAGCCGCCGCCGCCACCATCTTCTCCGGCCACTGCTTCTAAGTTCAGAGGATTCATTCTGAAGAAAGTTACAGATCGAGATCGACATCACCGTTCATCTTCTCTCTCTGATTCTGTAAAAGCAAGAAGAACCAGATCTGGGCCGAGACTCTCTTCACCGATTTCTGATAGTGCTGCAAAGTCCATAAGAAGAAGAAGTTTTCTGGCCATTTCATCAGATCTGATTGGATTTACTGTTTGTATAATTTTCCAAAACTTTATTAATCTTGTAGGAGAAAGTTTCTCCGAGTGTAGGAGTTTTTCACTCCGAGTTTGTAGGAAGTGTTATCTTCTGAGGTCTAGATCCCCTTGTTTGGATCGAGTTTGTAGGAACTTTGATCCGAGGGTAGGATCGATTTTTGATCCGAGATAGTGGAGTAGCCGAGTCTAGTTGATTGCTAGATCGGTGAGGGAAAGTGGATGTACACAAGGTTGGGGAACCACTATGAATCTTGTGTCGTCTGTGATATTGGTAGATAGTTTTGTGTTGTGCTCGAATTACTTTTTATTCCGCAAAAGACGCACAACTCACCTATTCACCCCCCTCTAGGTGATTTAGGTTGACAACCGTTTTCTTTCATGCCCTAAGTGCACGGATCGTCCGACCGCGTGGCTGACGGTTGTGATGGAATGTATGTGCGTGAGAGCACATTTTATGAATACATAAATCTGCCTATGAAATGCTATGCCTGCAGGTAAGTAATACCACTGCCCCGGGAAAGGGGTAGGGTCGTTATAAAATTGGTTAGCTGAATGCTGACCGTTGCATTGTTTGCTACCGTTGAGTGGGCTATCCTTGTGCAGGTGTTGGAGAAACAAGCGGGATGCATAAAGGCTGAACTCCCTGCTGCTGTTGTTAGACCATGAAGGCTCAGCCTAAAATTCTTTGTTTGTTTATCTATGGCCGGCCTGCGCGCCAATGTGTATAGCCATTGTTGTAAAGGACTTGTAAGGCCATAAGGCCAATTAACTTTGTATTTTATGAACATTCCTGTAATATATAAACGTGGATCTTTTTATGGTGGACATTCATGTTTGGAGTTCAGTTTCGTGTTAGAAGCTTCCGCTAGAATGCTTTGAGTTAGGATGCGCAACTCTGGTATCACTCCGGGACTTCGCCGCCTTTTTTGTGGTATATGTTGTAGGCCCCCGGCCGGATCTTCTAGTATATACTATATGAACGAATGCATCGTTACATTTTTGGAATCAGTTTTCTCGGTCTTTCCCTTTCGAATTTGCGGTCGAATTCTTTTGTGGGGTGGCGAGCACGTTGATGTGCGAACCATGTTAACACTAATGAACTCGTGAATGTCCACCGTAGGAATGCAAATACATGTGTTTGAGGAACCTGCATGTTCCTATCTTGTTGTGATTGCTTGTGTGAGGCCGCTAATGTGTGTGTCTTGTTCACTTATAGGTGACACGGAGTGGTGCTGGGCAGTCGGAGCCCCAGCATTATGATGAAAGTACGACACCAGCTGAGGTGCCTACACCTCCGCCTTCTGTGGAAACTTTGCAATTAGTTGCTGAGGCATTATTTGCCATGATTCAAGCACAACCGATTGGGCAGGCACAGCTGGCATTGAGGCCAGAACAGGTTGTCGCGAGGCCTGAACCTGTTGCGGCTGTGGATCCTCGAGCAGCTGAGAAGCAGTTGAAGCAGTTTATGAGTTTCCATCAGCCTATGTTTTCGGGAGTGGGATCTCCTACGCAGGCTGAGGACTGGTTGTCGCGTACCAAGCGGATAAAGACGGCGATTGGGACGGCGGATGATCAGAAAGTCACCTTAGCCACCTTTTTACTGGAAGGAGAGGTGCGTTTAGGTGGGACGAGATGGAACTACACCACTTAGCGGGGAGGCCGTTAACACAACTGACGATTAAGGAATTCTCCCGACTCTTCCTGGCAAAGCACCTCCCGGTGGAACAACACATTATCATGGAAAACAAGTTCCAGAGGCTGACGCAAGGTGAAGGCAGTGTTGAAGCATACCTGCATGAGTTCACGAGGTTGGGATGATATGCGTGTTCAATCTTCACTGATGAGCAGAGGAAGACTAACAGGTTTAATGAAGGATTGCGGGATGAGTTGTGGTTCCTACTCTCTAGTTTAGTGAAGCAAGGATTCCAAGCATTTGTTGATACTGCGTGCGTGCTGGAAAAGGACATGAAGAGGGTTCAAGGGAACCGGGCCTTGGCTGTAACACAGCCGGAGTTCAAAGTACCCCGACCTGGGAAATCATACTATACGAAGAAGAAGTGGGGCAAGAAGTCCAAGTCGACTGGACAAGCTCCTTCTATGGTTGCATCGGGAGCAACGTCAGGGGCCACTTCAAGGCCGGAGACTCGTACATGATTTATTTGTTGACGGGATGGGCATATAGCCCGTGATTCTTGGGTTGTTCCGCCGAAGGGAGAAAACTAGGCGGGAGCGTCGTATGTTGAGAAGGGAAAGGCAGTGGTGGAGTCCTCTGCCTCCCAGGCGCAGCCTCGAGTCTACAACCTTAGCCTGCAGGAGACCATTAAGTAGAGTGACGGCATCACGGGTACGAGTTAAGTTATTGCATTGTTTTGCTTAATGAAAGTTTTGTTTATTGTGTGCTTTGGATGTGGCTTGTGTGTGACACGATTGCCATAGGCGTTGTGATGATTCGGAACACGCTGGCGCGAGCACTATTTGATACGGGTGCTTCACATTCTTTTCTATCTAAAGAAGTCATAGCGTGACTTGGGATACCTAGTCACGTGAAGATAGATAGCATCAAGATGGTGTTGTCGAATGGTTGTTTGATGCTCGCGGATCGGGCTTGCGATGTGGCGGTGCAAATAAGAAGTCAGAATTTCTGTTTGACTGCATCTGTATTGCCGATATTGGAATTCGACGTGATCTTTGGTATGGATTGGCTCGCGGAGCAGCATGCCTTGATTGATTGTAATGCCAAAGAGATCACATTGGTCCAGAATATCGAGCAGGAGACGAAGTTTGCGGGTATGTGAGGAGTGGGCGGGACGTTGATGTCTGCACTCCAAGTCGTCAAGGCTGTTTGGAAGGGCGCGGAGTGCTACTTCACGCTGATTCAGGTTGTTGAGACCAAGGCTAGTGTGAGCGATGTTCTAGTTGTATCGGAATTTACAGATGTGTTTCCGAAGGATTTCCCTAGGCTACCACCCCAGCGAGAGATTGACTTCACGATCGAGTTAGTGCCAGGTGCGAAACCTGTGGGCCGCTCGACATATCGCGTACTGCTAAAGGAAATGGCGGAGTTGAAGATCGAGCGCACCTGTTTTGTTTGTGAAAAAGAAAGACGATGGTTTGTGGTTATGTATTGACTACCGCGAACTGAATAAGCTGACCGAGAAGAACAAGTATCTGATTCTACGGATTGATGAGTTATTCGATCAGCTGGTGGGATCAACCATCTACTCCAAGTTGGATTTGAAGTCTGGTTATTACCAGTTGAGGATTCGGGAAGATGGCATTCCCAAGACCGCATTTGGAACACGTTATGGGCATTATGAGTTCACGGTAATGCCGTTTGGGCTGTGCAATACGCTATTGGTGTTTATGGACATGATGCACCGAATGTTCCGAGAGTACCTGGACTTCTTCGTGATTGTGTTCATTGACGATATCCTGGTGTACTAGAAATCTGAAGCCGATCATGAAAACAACTTGCGGTTGGTGTTGCATACGTTGAGGAAGAATAGGCTCTATGCCAAGTTCTCGAAGTGCGAGTTTTGGCTGTCATCGGTGGCTTTTCTTGGCCATGTGGTAAGCGGAGAGGGCATAGCAGTTGATCCGGCAAAGATACGGGCCATATAGGAGTAGCCAGTGTTGTCTTCGGTGGCCGAAGTCAGGAGCTTCCTTGGACTTGCGAGCTACTATAGACGGTTTGTGGAAAACTTCTCACAGATTGCTTTGCCTCTAACCACACTGACGAGAAAGGATCAGAAGTTCGTTTGGATGACGGAGTGCGCGCGAGCTTTTGAAGAGCTAAAGTGTCGGTTTACCATGGCGCCTGTGTTGACATCGTCATGTGGTACTGACGGATTCGAGACCTACAGTGATGCTTCAAGGAGCGGTTTAGGCTGCGTTCTTCTGCAAAATGGGAAAGTGTTTGCTTATGGCTCTCGCCAGTTGAAGGTGCATGAGCGGAATTATCCCGTCCATGACCTAGAGTTGGCGGCACTGATCTTTGCACTGAAGTTATGGAGGCATAATCTGTATGGCATGAAAGTGGAAATCTATACAGACCACAAGAGCCTAAATTATTTATTGGAGCAGAAGGACTTGAATATGCGACAACGAAGGTGGTTGGAGTTCCTTGGGGACTACACATTTGAGATTCATTATACTCCCAGGAAGGGAAATGTGGTCGCTGATGCCTTGAGTCGGAGGGTTCCGACAAGGGCAAAATTGGTTGCAGAGGCACGATGAATGTCTAATCCAGGAGTTGGAAGCGTTAGAGATTTCTTGTGTTGACAAGAAATCTACAACCGATGCCTGTTTGAACTGGACGGAGGTGTAGTGTGACCTTGCGGACAGGGTTCGACAAGCAACGGTACTGGATGAAAGTCTCTAACGCTATGCCAAGGACGGGCCAGAGGGCAAATTCTCCTGGGATGACGGCCTTTTGCGGAAGAAGGGCCGTTTTTGCGTCCCGAGTTTGGGTAAATTACGAGAAGAATTGATGTACGAAGCTCACTATACGAATTACTCAATTCACCCTGGGAGCACAAAGATGTTCAGAGATATGAAGAAGTTGTTCTGGTGGCCAGGACTGAAGAAAGATGTCGCTCTTTATGTGGCCAAATGCCAAACTTGCGCTTTGGTGAAGGCGGAATGCCAGAAGCCGGGTGGTTTCTTGAAGTCGTTACCGATTCCGGAATGGAAGTTTGATGATATTTCCATGGATTTTGTGCATGGGTTGCCAAGATCATAGCGCGGGAATGATTCAATCTGGGTGATTGTAGATCGGTTGACAAAAGTGGCACACTTACTTCCGAATAAACAGGACAATTCCATGGAAAGTTTGGCAAAGCAGTATGTTGAACAGATTGTACGGCTACACGGTGTTTCTCGGTGCATCGTAAGTGATCGAGATGGGCGGTTCAGATCAAATGATTGGAGGCTAATCCATCAGCTGTTGGGCACAAAATTGAGGTTCAGTACGGCCTTTCATCCCCAAACATATGGCCAGACTGAGAGAACCAACAGGACTATGGAGGATATGCTCTGAATGTGCGCCCTGGACTTTGGGAAGAGATGGGAAGATCATCTATATCTAGTGGAGTTTGCCTACAACAACAGCTACAAAGCAAGCATCGGTATGGCACCGATTGGAGCTCTGTATGGCCGGAAGTGCCGTACACCGTTGGCTTGGGCAGAAGCAGGCGAATCCAGAGTGTATAGGCGTAACAAAGTCGATGAAGCGAACTCGACGATATGCACTATTCGAGAAAGGCTACTGATAGCCCAGGATCGTCAAATGAAGTACTACAATGCCAAGCCCTAGAACATAGAGTTTGCGATGGGCGATTGGGTAAACTTGAAGATCAAACCCTTCAACGGCGTATCCAGGATTCGACGTCTGAAAAAGTTGAGTCTGAGATATCTTGGTCTGTTTGACGTGGTAGAGTGAGTTGGGGAAGCTGCATATCGGCTAGCTCTTTCGGCAGACTTGGGTGGATTACATGATGTGTTTCACATCTCAGTGCTTCGAAAAGCCATCAAAGATCCAGCTCAGGTGATCGAGAATGATCATGTGCCGGTGGAGTATGGGCTAACGACGAAGGTTAGGCCATTTGGATCGAGGATTGTGCCGATAAATAGTTGCAGAACAAGACGATCGGGATGGTCAAAGTCCGGTGGGACAATTGCGGCCGTGAGGAGCTAACATGGGAGCGAGAGAAGACCATGTGAGCTGAATTTCCCGAGCTCTTTGTGTAACTGTTATGCAGTACGTGTCAAGTGGTATGAGACGGTTATGGAATAAAAGAACTTGTGTTTGAGTTTCCTTCCTGCGTGCAAATTTCGTGGACGAAATTTTTGTAAGGAGGGGAGGGTTGTAACACCCCAAATCCCCGGATTGGGAAAAGTTGGGTGACACGGCCTAGGACACGGGCGTGTCCCAGGGCGTGTCACGCTCAAGTGAGCAGCCGGTGAGAGTTTGACGAAAATCCGTTCTAAGGAAAATGAGGGAACACGTCATCAGATACGAGCGTATCAGAGGCCGTGTCCTCCTCTGGTCAACGAACTTCAGCTCGACGAAATTGAGTTGGGGCGTGTCTACTACTGTATGTGGGCACACGGCCTGTGACACAGGCATGTCACAGGCCGTGTCCTTTGCGGGATGTGCCCCGGGCATTTGAGGCCCGGTGAACACAGGCAGGACGCAGTCGTGTTTTGGGGTACACGGCCTATGACATGGGCGTGTCACTGGCCGTGTCCCCATCGGGTTGAAGTTGGTTTTGTGCAACCTGATCTACATGGCCACAGACACGGGCATGTCTGAAGGCATGTCAGGTGACACGGCCAATGACACGGGCGTGTCACATCGCTGTGTACTGGTCTGGTTAAGTCGGTTGTGTACCTCTTAAGGTATACGGCCTGTGACATGGGCGTGTCACAGGCCGTGTCAGGGAAAAAATAGCCTTTTGTGGCAAAATCATGGCTGTCCATTTTCTCAGCTGGGATCCAATGACTGAGGTTCCTCCCTACTTCCTTAAGGCCGATACTTAAGAAGGAAATCCTCATTTTTGGTTTGATATTCATCTTTTTACAAGTCCGGAGAGAGAAAGAGAGGAAGAAGGAGGAGGAGGAAGAGAAGCCGGCCACCGGTGGAGCTACGGAGTTCCGGTTAGAGAACCGAGGCTAGCGTTGTGAAGGCAAAGCCGCTGCGGTGTTTTCCAGCCGACTAGGAATCCATGGCTCCGAAGCCATCTTCAAGAGTAACGACCTTTCTTCCTAGCCATGTGAAGGCTTCCTTTTTAGCAAGTGCATATGATTTCCCCACTAGAGGGTGGCTTGTTACGGGAGTCTCTTGGGTTGATTCATGGAATCACCACTCAATTGGAATATAGATCCGGAAATAGAGTACGGAATAGGCATGCTGTGTGAAGCCCGTCAGGACAGGTTGGTCTGGATTAATGATGTTGCATATATGCACCGGAGAAGACTCTGTGATAAACGTGTAGTTTAGGAGTCGACGGGTTTAACCTGTGAACTGTAGTAGTTGGAAGTACTAGACTGGTAGTCCAGGAAACTACCCGTATAATGCTTGTGTTGTTGGGTTAGACCTGTGAAGGGTAGTAGCAGGAAGTACTGGATTGGAAGTCCAGGAAATACCCTTGTAATGCTTAATGTTCATGGGTAGTACCTGTGAAGGGTAGTAGCAGGAAGTACTGGCGTGGGAAGCCAGGAAAATACCCTTGATGCTTGGAATGCTTGGTGGGTTGTGCCTGTGAAGGGGAGTAGCAGGAAGTACTGGCTTGGTAAACCAGTAAAATACCCTCAAGTGGTTGCTATGATGTACGGTTAGCCTAGGGACAGAAATTAAGTTCTGTCGCTAATGCGAGGCGTGGCTCATAGGTTACCGATGAATGTGTAGTCAGTTCCGAGAGAATGGGCTGGTTATGTGTGAGTTGATGAGCTCATCTAAAGGAAACAGGTAAGGTGAAACCGACCGGCTCCTTTTATGTAGCCACGAGTACATTGGTATTCGGTGATGTCAAGGAGACTTGAGCAACAGGGGATGGATGATCCGACTTGCGTTATGTACATCTGACGTGAGACCTGAAAGTGCGGTCTTTTGGAGCGCATACCAAGAGTCTTAGGCATGCGCTCCATGACACAATGGGGGGGGGGGGGGTACGGGCTAATCCCGGGTCATTAAGACTGAAATCTCCGGCTGCACGCCATAGAGTAAATGCTCAACTTTTACCGTTGGGTTGCCACCCAAATACGGTGGTGGGACCCTGGTTCGTCGGTACACCAAAAATGTGCCCTGAGTGCATGGATCGTCGGGCCACGTGGCTGATGGTTGTGATGGAATGTATGTGCGTGAGAGCACATTGTATGAATATATATATCTTCCCGTGAAATTCTATGCCTGTAGGGAAGGAATATCACTGCCCCGGAAAAGGGGTAGGGTCGTTATAAAATTGGTCAGCTGAATGATGACCGTTTCCTTGTTTGCCACTGTTGGGTGGGCTGTCCCTGTGCAGGTGTTGGAGAACCAAGCAGGACGCATAAATGTTGAATTCCCTGTTGCTGCTGTTAGCCCATGAAGGCTATGCCTAAAATGCTATGTTTGTTTATCTATGGCCGGCTTGCGCGCCAATTTGTATAGCTGCTATTGTAAAGGACTTGTAAGGCCATAAGGCCAATTATCTTTGTATTTGGTGAACATTCCTGTGATATATAAATGTGGATCTTTTTATGGTGGACATTCATGTTTGGAGTTTAGTTTCGTGTTAGAAGCTTCCGCTAGAATGATATGAGTTATGATGCGCAACTCTGGTATCACTCTGTGACTTCGCCGCCTGTTTTGTGGTATATGTTGTAGGGCCCCGGCCGGACCTTCTAGTATATACTATATGAATGGATGGCGTCGTTACAGAAGAAACCAAGGGCCGACCCTTGCTGCAAGATCTTCATAGTTCCAGCTGTATAAGCATCCAGAAGATTTTAATCTGGAAGCTGTGAAGAGAAGAGGATTGAAGAAGTAGAGATCTGAAAGAACACTTAGTGGGCTTTTCCTCAGGAGTCAAAGTCAGGGCTGAACCACCTTAGCCCAAGAAAGGAACAAGAGCCAGAGCTATTCTAGTCTACAAAGTTAGAGCTGAGATTTTCTCATCTCAGGTAGCAGCAGTTAGTTGTAGTAACTTCACTGACCAGAAGCAAAATCCATAGTGCTGTGAAGGGGTAGTTAGGGCTGAGCTTCAGAATCAGTTCAGGAAGAGGCAGAACATTACTCTGCAAGTAACTTCCTGCTCAAGTATTTACTTTTTGCTGTGGAATTAGTTAGGACAATGTATATCTTAGTTCAGTGAAGGTTGACTCAGGAAACAAATTCCTGTAGTCATTATTGGGCTGAGTCTATCTCAGTCAAGAAGCTTGACATAGAGAAATATTTCTTGTGTCAAGAATATCCATCAACCCACCTTCATCATATAGGATCCAAGTGTGGATCTGAGCTGTAATGCTTGATTGTCTGAGGTAGAAGAGTTTTTCTCTCTGAGTGTATGGCCTTCATGCTTGAGGTTGGTGATAAGTTTGTGAAAGATAATAGTTGCCAACCTAAATCACCTAGAGGTGGGTGAATAGGTGAGTTGTGCGTCTTTTGCGGAATAAAAAAAAATCTCAACCAAAGCACAAAACTATCTACCAAACAAGCAAACACAGACGAGGCAAGATTTATAGTGGTTCCCCAACCTTGGGTACATCCACTTTCCCACACCGATCTAGCATTTTCTACCCTAAGGATGGAAGAACCTGCTGTAGAGGAAGTCGTGCATAGGCCCATGTCTTATTATGCACAACCCAATCTAGAGGGTACAAAATCAAGCATAGTTTACCCTGCTATAGCTAATAATAATTTCGAACTTAAGCCTAGCATAATTCAAATGGGGCAGCAGTATGTGCAATTTGACGGTCTTCAAGATGAAGATCCGAACGCGCATATAGCAAGCTTTCTTGAGATTTGTGACACCTTTAAAATCAATGGTGTTACAAATGATTCTATTAGGCTAAGACTCTTCCCTTTCTCTCTAAAAACCAAGGCTAAGCAATGGCTGAACACTCTACCAAAAAATAGCATCACCACCTGGAATCAACTAACTTAAAAATTTTTGGCAAAATATTTTCCTCCAGCTAAAACAACAAAACTTAGGAACGATATTTCTGCTTTTGGAAAAATAGATTCTGAAACCTTATATGAAACCTGGGAAAGATTTACAGAACTCTTAAGACGATGCCCACACAATGCCCTGCTTGTATGGTTGCAGGTGCAGACGTTTTATAATGGGCTAAATCAAAGCACAAAGCAAATGATAGACGCAGCTTCTGGTGGTACATTAAACCACAAAACCCTGGAAGAAGCTCTTGTGCATTTAGAGGACATGGCCGTGAACACTTACCAGTGGAATGTTCCTAGGTCCCACCCAAACAAATATGCAGGTATCTTTGAAGTGGACAACGTCTCCTAGCTCGCTCTACAAGTTGAAATATTAAGTAAAAAATTACGGATATGACTTCTTCCTTCGCCCCTCAGGTATGGGAATCTGCGACTCCTTCCCCCAAACATTTGAATTATGTCAATAATATGCCTAAAAATGCTTGCAATAATTTTTCTACTGCGAATTTTCATCCTCCTGGTTTTAATTTTTCGAATAGTTATAATCTTGCTTTAAGAAATCACCCAAAATTTTTGTGGAGTAATCCTTCGAATGCAGTACGCCCGCCACCACAAATTGATTTTTCTGCACCACCACCACCTCCTCAAAATTTCCCAAAACCTCCAAGTTTGGAGGAAATGTTTTCAAAATACATGAATGTTAATGACGCTATGATAAGAACCTTATGTGGAAGAGTTAAAAATTTAGAGAATCAAGTCGGATAGCTCGCCAAAATAATTTCTGAGCGACCTGCAAGCTCTCTTCCTTCCAATACCGAGCCCAACCCAAGAGAGCAAGCGAAAGCTATAACTCTTCGGAGTCGGAAGCAAGTTCCTAGTATGGTAAGTGAAGAGCCCGGGGGAAGCTCCTCTCCCACTTTAAAAAATCAAAGCTCCGCTCCCGCTTTAAAAATCACACCCTCTGCTGAAGAAGTTATCACCCCTGTTTTAGAAAAAGAACTCACTCCACCACCCACCTTTAAAAATAATCCAACCCCACCATACCCTTCCGAACTTAATAAACAACATCAGGACGACCAATACACCCGTTTCTTAAAAATGTTTAAACAAATCCACATAAATCTGCCTTTTCACAAAGCGATATCCCAGATGCGGAAGTACGCTAAGTATCTTAAGGACCTCCTGACCAACAAGAAGAAGTTATAGAACCTTTCGCATGTCACGTTAAATATCGAGTGCTCGGTGGTCTTGACAAACGGTTTTACCAAAGAAAATCAGTGACCCGGGTAGTTTTTCTATTCCATGTGTCTTTGGTGATTTTTTGTTAAGCATGCATTAGCCGACCTAGGTGTGAGTATTAATCTGATGCCCCTCTCGTTGTTTAAAAAGTTAGGAATTGGTAGTCTCAACCCCACGTGCATGAGTATCCAGCTCGCTGACAAATCATTCAAATACCCATTAGGAATCGTGGAGGATGTCCTAGTTAAAGTTGACAAGTTCATCCTCCCGGTGGACTTTGTCATATTGGACATCGAAGAAGACATCGAGGTTCACATGATCCTTGGCCGACCCTTCCTCGCCACCTCCCGAGCTATCATTGACGTAAGCAATGGTAAGCTCTTCCTTCGAGTAGGCGACGACGAAGTAACTTTTGAAAGAAATAGTACCTAATCACCTAGAGGGGGGTGAATAGGTGAACTTAATCTTTTTAAAATTACAGGCAGAAACACTTAATAATAAGAGCTGTATTTGCAATTCTCTACAGCAATTCAACACAGAACATACAACAATCACAAAATTAATCACACACAGAGTACACACAGATTTTATAGTGGTTCCCCAAGGTCTGGGTACATCCACTTTCCCCATTCGCTTATCTAGTAGTGTACTAGATTCGGCCTAACTTCTCCACTTCTTCTCAGATCCTCAGATCTTACAACTCAGAACCCCAAACAGGTTCCTACAACTCAGAGTGATCCCACTCCTACAACTCAGGCACAAAAGCCCTACCACTCAGTGTTCACCAAGACTTACACTCGGAGAAAAAAGTCTCCTACAACTCAGGCACTAAGCCCTACCTCAGTCTTCAACAAGACCTACACTCAGAGCACACTGTCTCCTACACTCAGCCTTTATAAAATAGGCTTACAGCTCAGATCCCTTAGGATCCTACAGAAAATAATGTTTACAAAATTTATAACCACAACTCTCAAAGAGAGAGATGAGTTGAGTGGTTTCTTGATGAGTTCTTGGAAGAACTTGGCTGAGATCAACCTCCCTTGGCTTTCTTCAAAGCTTCTTGAATTAGAATACAGTAGGGTTGTATCTCTATGCAGATGATCTTCAATCAACTACTGTCTTGAGATTCTGATTTCAATCTGAATCTTACTTATCAGCCTGGTTCAACAGCTGGTCTTCTTAGAAGGAGCTCTCTCTCCAACTTCTTAGATCTTCTCTTGAAGGACTTCTTCTTGTTGTGTTGTCTTTCACTTCATTGATCGATTTCTTCTATTGAAGGAGAAAGGTCTTTAAATAAGCTTTCTCCATGGTGACCGACTGATCCGGTTTCTAACAACTTTCTGACGGCTCTGATAGTTACAATTGACCGGTTGAAATGGCAGCTGTCAAGTCATCCAGTCACTTCTTGAAATCTCTGTCACTGTCTGAAAGTTTCGAGACAGATAGTCTTTATGTGTCGACACAAATAGACTAAGTGTCGACACAAGTAGACTAAGTGTCGACACTAGCCTTCATGGTGTCGACACAACTCCTTGTGTTGATGTAACATCTTCTCGACACTGATTCTTTAGAATGTGTTGACACTGATCATGTGTGTCGACACAAGCCTTCTATTGAATGTGTCGACACTGGTTGAGTGTGTCGACACAAATACTTAGTTGAATTCTGCTAAGTGTCGACACAACTCATTTATGTCGACACATCTTCTTGTGTTGAAACTTGCTAAGTGTCGACACATCTTCTTTATGTCGACACATCTTCTTTGTGTCGACACATGCCTTCTGTGTTGAAACATTGCTGAGTGTCGACACATCTCCTTGTGTCGACACATGTACTTGAACTTTGTTGAAGTTTGCTGAGTGTCGATACATCCTCATAGTGTCGACACATGTACTTGAACTTTGTTGAAGTTTGCTGAGTGTCGACACAGTCTCCTAGTGTCGACACTTTTGCTGTCGACAAAGTTTCTCTGGGTGTCGACACTGTCTCTAAGTGTCGACACAGATAATGTTGGCAATTCTTCACTGTGTGTCGACACAACCTGTATGTGTCGACACTTTTCTTCTAGTGTAGACTCTGCCTTCCAGGTGTCGACACAATTACTCCAAGTGTCGACACAACTTCTCTAGGTGTCGACACAAGCCTTCTTAAGTGTCAACACTTTTCTTCTGGGTGTCGACACATGGACTTAGAAACTTTTATGCTTTCCCTGCAATTACTTAACCTGCACACATAAACTCAAACCACATCAAATACACCTTGATGTATATCATTGAGTGGGGTGAGGCTTCTTCAAATCAGGTACATATATTCCAATGTACCCAACAATGTCCCCCTATTTGGAGAATTCATAACCCTTAGTCAATGATATACACCATACATAACAAATTTTCAGTATGATGTAAAACAGTATTATATGACAGGGTAAATATTAAACATGTATAAACAAAACATGTGTAAACAATTATCTCAGAACAATTAATGTAATAGATTGAACATATAACATTCTTCTTACAACTCCAAATATTTTCATTAATCAAAAGTTTACATAGAGTTAAATACAAATGATTACAATTTGTAAACTTAAGAAAATTTCTATCCTATGGCTGCTCAGGCTCCTTGATAACAATCCCCTTTCCAGATTGAATCTTTGCTTGAACTGGAGCATCATTGTGATCAACAGGCTTCTTCCCTTTGAGATCTTTCTTTTTCAGCTCTTCAGCCTTTATCTTCTGCCTTTCAAAATAGTGATAAGGCTTAGGGAAATACTTGTTAGGCTCTTGTGCATTAGGAGGTAGCTTTCCCAGTTTAGCCTTCCTTCTATATTGTAATATGGTCTCTTGCCTATTCTCATAGTTTCTCCACTCCAGTTCAGAATACCGCTTGCCTCTATCCAGGACATTGTCCTTAGCAGCCTTCCAAGCAGTCAATATGATATTCCTGGATGTGGGGCTCCATTGTTCAAAATCTGGCCTTAATTCAGCCTGCTCTCTGAACCTTTTCTTAGATAATTGAGCTTCTTGTTTCTTTAATAAAGCCTCTTGCTCTTTTAGTACTGCCTCTGGCATAGGCTGTACTACTTTCTCAAGAATAATATTCTGATTACCCTCAGGAGGACTATACATAGGCTGTACCTCCTGATGTATCATGTCAAAATCTGTTGGAGGATAAATCACTTGAGCCACTTCAGCTTGCTCTCCTCCAAAGTATGCAGGATTTATTCCAGACTCTGCCACATTGTCATCATCACATAAAGGTGGATATCCAAGGGTAGCTCTGATGGAGTTTGAAATCTATTTTTCATGATCAGAGCCTGCCTTGACTAAAACCCTCTCCCCCTTTATGACTTCTCTCTCTATGTGATCCCTAAGATCATCTTTCTGGAATCTGATTTGAGTATTCAAATAATTAACTCCATCCTTAAAAAAAGGTTTTAACCTTTGTAGCTTGTCAGTAATTGCCTTTTGAGATTCTTTAATGACAGTTTTAACAGCTGTGAGGCTCTCTTGTAATTTCTTATCAAATTCTTCTTTGGCAGTGGCACTTACTGCAGACTGTGCAGTAGTTATATTTTTCATTTCAGTTACAATGACATTATGTGAAGCAGTGAGATTATCATTCATGCTTATCTGGTTTTCCAGGACATAGTCTTGCTTCACTACAATTTCATCAACCTGTTTCTTATTCTCTTGATGAGTAGCCAGATAGACTACTGCATTTCCTCCTTTATGGAAGCAGTCAGTCATTTCCTTTTTGTTTTGATTCACTTCAAATCTTATAGATTTGATGTCTTGTGCCAGATCAAATTGCAGAGATTTATGCCCTTCATCCATATACTTTTCCAAAGCTTTTCTTTACTCATCTAGCTTAATCTGCAAAGCCATCATCAGTGAACTATAATCAGTAGATGGGGCAGGCTGTGGAGCAAGTGTCTGCAGTGCTTTCTTGTAGTTCTGGCTTCTGCTCTTGAATACTTGGAACTTCCTTTTCTTGGCTCTAGCAGCTTCTTCATCCTCTGAAGCAGAAGTGCTTGCAATATCTACTCGATCCTTAGGACTAGGAGATAGTTCCTTCTCAGTCCTTTGTATTTGCTCAGCATCCTTTGGCTCCACAGTCTCTTGTCTAGTAGTTTCCTCTACATTCTCCCCCTCAAGGTTGACTTTCTCCCCCTCAACAGCTGCTTTCTCTCCCTCAAAGTCAGTCTGTATTAAATCAGGGAATTGATCCTCTAGAGTAAACTCATGTTGAGGTTGGATAAGAGAATCTCTTATTTCTGGAGCAACTGAGTCTACTTTATCAGCAGCAGATGTGTCCTCCATGACAACATCTTGTGGTTGAGATTGTATCTGTGTTTGCTGATCAACATCAAGTAATGGATCAGACAAAACTTCATCCTCAATAGTAAAATCTAATTGATTAACTTCAGTAATTACCTCAAGAATGATTTGGATAGCCCTTTCACTCTCTAATGTAGTTGTCTCTTCCACATGTAGAGGCTTCCCCTGGAGTGGATCCAGGTGAATTGGGCTTGCTGAGGGTAGCTCCCCCTGCCTCTGAGCATCTTCTTATCGTGTTGGTGACTGTCCAGTATTGTTATCTCCTCCATCATCAGAACTAAACACCACTCGCTCCTCTGAGCTACTTGAGGATTCTTGAGCCACAATGGATGTCTTCTTCTTCTTCTTCTTCTTTTGAGGTGTTTCCTTTTCTGGAGTTGGCAGTTCCTTTGTCAATATTCTATCCCACCTTGAGAAAATTCTCAAAGTCATTCTCCTTATGTGGTTTATCTTTGAACCTGCAGCTTGGTTCATCACTTCAGGTATACTTCCAGCTAGGTATAGACTCAGAATTCTACCCAGATTGGGTTTCTTCAGGCTCTCTTTTATCTTATCAAATATGACTGCAGACCAATCAGTATTAAGGTTGAAAATTATCCTTATCATTAGACTGAACATGTAAGCAGATATTCTATCATGCCCACCAGGCTTGCTCAGTATTACTTTTCCTACTATTTCAGATAGAAACTTTCCTTGTATGTTCATCCCTTTTCTGTTGAAAACTGATCCAATTTTCAGGTTTGAGTATAATCCACACCATTTCAATGCCTCTCTAGTCTTAGAAGCAGATACATCATCTTCCTCTTTTCTTCTTGGTAGTTTAAGTACCTTTCTTAGACTTTTTTGTGTGACCTTGACTTTTGTCCCATGAACTCTGGACTTAATCTTGAGTCCTGAGTCATCAAGAGTTGCTGCACTCAAGAATTCAAGGACCTCCTTCTTCCAGATCTTGATATGTTCTGATACAAGATACTCTAGTACAGTCTCGGCAATTAGGGTTACCATACCTTTGATTTCTGGTTCTGCGTCATCAAAGGCGTGACGCACGAGCTCATATCCTTCATTAATGTTCTCTTCTAGCTTGGGCGCCATTAGGGTTTGAAGAAATTTTGAATTTAGAGAAGAGAGATGTCGACATACAAGTTTGGTCTCGAAACTAAGGTGAGCGTGTCGACAAACAATGGGGAAAACCTATTTATACCTTTCTAAAATTGAAGGTGAAAAGGCGCGTTAACATACTTGAATTGTGTCAACACTGTTGAAAAGTGTCGACACTTACTTAAAATGTCTCGACAACTATGTGTCGACACAAATATAGTCGACAGAATATATGTGTCGACACTTATACATCTCAGCTCGACACTTAGTCGAGACTCTACTAAACTAATTCTGTGTGAATCCTAAGTGTCGACACCACCCTAGATGTGTCGACACCTACACTGCATGTGTCGACACTAATTCTCTGAAGTATCAACACTGACTGTCTAGATGTGTTGACACCATTACTCTGAATTGTCGACACCACTTCTATGTGTCGACACAGACAACTCTGTGTGTCGACACCATTTTACTTAGCCAATTTTTTGTAAACTATTCTAAGTTTATCATCCATAATTCAATTTTAAACTTATTGAATTTGGTTTCATCTAAGGGCTTAGTATACATATCAGCTAAGTGATTTTTTGTATTAATATACTCTAGGGAAATATCTCCTTTTCCACATGTTCTCTTAGAAAATGGTATTTAATTTCTATGTGCTTAGTCCTACTATGAGAGACGGGATTATTTGCAATTGAAATAGAACTTGTAGAATCACAAAATAAAGGAGTTCTACTTACTTGAATACCATAATCTTCTAGTTGATGTTGAATCCATAGAAGTTGAGCACAGCAACTTCCTGCAGCCATATACTCTGACTCTGCTGTGGAGATAGCCACACTGGTTTGCTTCTTGCTATTCCATGAAACCAGCCTTCCACCTAGGAATTGATAAGTTCCTATAGTACTCTTTCTATCTTTCTTGCAGCCTGCAAAATCTGCATCTGAATAACCTGTCAGCTCAAAATCTCCATTCCTAGGGTACCAAAGGCCTAGATAAGGTGTGCCCTTAAGATATCTCAAAATTCTTTTGACTGCTGTCAAATGAAATTCTTTAGGGCAAGCTTGGTACCTAGCACAGACACATGTAACATACATGATATCTGGTCTACTAGTAGTCAAATATAATAGGGAGCCAACTATCCCTCTATACAAAGTTTCATCTACAGGTTTCCCTGCATCATCTTTTCTTAAAGATATTGTTGACCCCATAGAAGTTTTGATGGTAGTGGATGATTCCATACCATACTTCCTTATCAATTCTAGGGTGAACTTAGACTGGCATATGGATAATCCATCTTCAGTCTGTCTAACTTGGAGACCCAAGGAGAACTTTAGTTCCCCTATACTGCTCATTTCAAATTGTCCTTGCATGAGTTTTGCAAACTTTCTGCAAAGACTATTTTCTGTAGACCCAAATATGATGTCATCTACATATATCTGGACTAAGATAATCTTGCCTCTGGATTCCCTAAGGAATAGAGTCTTGTCTATTTTCCCCCTTGAGAATTTGTTCTCAATGAGGAAACTAGACAGGGTTTCATACCAAGCCCTAGGGACTTGTTTTTAACCCATACAAAGCCTTCCTAAGTCTATATACATAATCAGGTTTAAGAGAATCTACAAAACCTGATGGTTGCTCTACATAGACTTCTTCCTTCAGGCTTCCATTCAGAAAAGTTGACTTAACATCCATTTGATATACCTTAAATCCTTGATATGTTGCATAGGCAAGGAACATCCTTATTGCTTCTAGTCTTGCTACTAGAGCAAAGGTTTGATCAAAATCAATACCTTCTTCTTGCCTATATCCTTTTGCAACTAGTATAGCTTTATTCTTTATAATAATTCCATTCTCATCCAACTTGTTCCTAAAAATCCACTTAGTTCTAATAATGTTGTGGTCCTTTGGTTTAGGAACTAGCTCCCAGACCTTGCATCTTTTGAACTGGTTCAACTCCTCTTGCATGGCCTCAATCCAATGAGGGTCTAGGATTGCTTCTTCAAATTTCTTTGGCTCTACTTGGGATAGAAAGCTGGAGTAGAGAACTGAACTTAGATTCCTGCTCCTTGTTTATACCACTTGTCTGAGATCTCCAATAATTTGATTGGCTGGATGATCTTTTAAATGCATATTTACAGGAGGCAGCCTGTCGTCAGGTTGTACACCTTCATTCTCTTCATCTAGCTGCACTTCTTGATCCTCTTCAGCTTTAGGAGTATCTTGTACTCCCCTGGACAATAGCCACCATCTTCCACTTGCTGACTTGCAGAAGAACCTTCTGTTAAGGTAAGCTTCTCCATTCTCTCAGTTACACCTATAGAGCTGCAAACACTTCTAGACAATTCATTATTAATGAGCCTTGCTTCATCAAAAACTATATGTACTGACTCTTCTACAACTTGAGTAATCAAGTTATAGACCCTATAAGCCTTACTGTTGTTGTTGTACCCAACAAAGATCCCCTCTTGGGATTTGGCAGCAAACTTGGTTAGATAAGACTTACCATTGTTATGGATATAACACTTGCAACCAAAGATCCTGAAATAGGATAGATTTGGTTTTCTGCCCTTCACAATCTCATAGGGGGTCATCTTGTGGATCTTGGTGATAGTAGCCCTATTGATTACATGACATGCAGTATTAACTACCTCAGCCCAGAAATATTTTGGGAGAGAAGTGTCATTCAATAGGGTTCTACCAGCCTCTATCAAGGTTCTATTTTTCCTTTCAGTAATACCATTTTGCCGAGGTGTTCTTGGTGAGGAAAATTCCTGAAAAATTCCAAACTCTTCACATAGTTTTGTCATACTTTCAGACTGAAATTCAGTACCATGGTCACTTCTGATTTTGACCACTGTACTGTTCAATTCATTCTGAATTTGTTTAACAAAACTATACAAGATACTTGGTGTTTCAGATTTTTGCCTTAGGAAGAACACCGAGGAATACCTTGAGTAATCATCAACTACCACAAATGTATAGACCTTCCTACCTAGGCTGTGAACTGGCATAGGACCAAAAAGATCCATATGTAAGAGGTATAGACACCTCACAACATCTTTGTTCTCAAGGCTATGAAAGGTGGATTTGGTCTGCTTGCCCTTTTGACAAGCTGAGCATATCCCAACCTTTATACACTTAACCTGAGGACCATTCCTCACTAACTCTTTGCTAAAGAGTTGGCCAATTGTTTTATAGTTAAGATGAGTCAGCCTCTTGTGCCATTTAACATAATGTGAGACTTTCTCATCAGCTACAAGACAAATAGGAGAAACAATGTTCTCACACATAATGTCTAGACAATAGACATTTCTCTTCTTATATCCTGTCAAAATGATCTTTTGATCACTTGACCTACTGATATGACAATCATCCTTGACAAATAAGATATCATATCCTAAATCACTCAGCTGACTTATGCTAATGAGGTTATGTTTCAAACCCTTTACATAAGCCACTTGAGTAATTGTAATTAGGTTGCTAGAAATGTTACCAAAGTATTTGATGATTCCTTTCTCTGAACCACCAAAGGTAACTTTAGGACCATCCTTGATTGGTGTATAGTCCTTCAGCAATCCCCTAGTTCCAGTCATGTGCCTGGAACATCCACTGTCCAAGTACCATATAGGGGCATGGCCACTTGGACTCACCTGCAAAACAGATTACTTAACCTTAGAACCCAAATAACTCTTGGGTACTTGGTGCAAGTTAGTCTGACTTTTAACAAAACTACCTGTAGCTTTTCTAGCAGGCAGTTTGCTACTCTCCTTAACACTTGAATTATGCCAGCAATCTATGGCAAAGTGGCCTACCTTGCCACAACACCATCACTCAAATCTGTTGTACCTTTGTTTAGATACAACCCTGGCTGTTTTATCTACAGCAGGCTTCTTGTTGAGTACTGGGGCTTTGCCCTTAGATTTGGACTTTACTGTCCAGACAGTTTTTGTAAACCCCAATCCAGTTTTACCCTTATGAGGTACAAACTCATCTATCAAAGGTAGAACAGATTTTGGTTTAGAAAAACTTGCTACAATATCCTTCTCCTTCTGAAGTCTAACCTCCAGATTCCTAATTTGATCATTCTTAAATGCAATAGTACCCATCTGAATAATAGTAATGTTCTTCAGCCTGGTTATTTCATTTAGTTTCTGATCAAGTAACTTGTCTGAATCAGCAGCTGCCAATTTAAGACAAGCAATCTCCTTTGTCTGAGTTTTGGCCAAGGATTTGCTTCTCTTCAAGGCCTGCAACAAGTCCCTATATTCATCAATTAACTGATGAATATCTCCTTCAGATTCAGACCCACGCACATAACTTGATGTAGATGTATCTGATTCTGACTCAGTACTAGAAATTGAACTTGAAGAACAACTTAGTACCTTACTTGGTCCAGGCTGATCCTGGATTTTGTCTCCTTCAGATAAGACCATCAGCCTTTTGCACTGATTGTCTTCATGCTCATAAATTGAGTTCATTTAGTGCATGAACTCATCTTCCTCCTCTTCAGCAAACAGTCCAATATAGGCTTCAGCTTCTGAATCTGTTTCTGAAGATGACTGATCAGTCAAACTCTTATCCTTCTTGGCAATAAAAGACCTTTCCTTTTTGCCCTTGAACTGAGTCTTCTTCTTGTCAGTTGACTCTTTCCTCTTTTCTGGACAGTCAGCTACTATATGTCCTTGTCTATTACAACAATAGCATACTATCTTTGAGGATGTATTTTTACTTGGCTTGGACTTTCTTTTGTCATTCCTTGATGACTTCCTGTTCTGATAATAGTCATATTTTTTCTGTGAAGTGGATGACTTAGACCTCCACTGCTTCTTCTTCAGAAACTTTTGAAACTGCCTTGTAAAGGCAGCGAAATCTTCATCACTTTCACTGCTATCTGAGTTCTGGTTCTCTGAATTTTCTGAAGCAGTATCAGCAACTATTTGTGGTGGAGATGGAGACTTTCTTCTATACTTCCTAGTGGCTTCAGTCTTGAAGGCGACAGCTCTTTCCTTGTGCTCCACTCTAGTAGTCTTCTCTTCCTCCTTTCTAACCATTAACTGCATTTCATAAGATAGCAGTTTTCCAAACAAGGTTGGAGGAGGTATATCAGCTAATTTGGTCATTTCCCTAATGGCATAAATCTTGGTATCCCAGTCCTTAGTCAGGGATCTTAAAAACTTGTCATTCAGCTCATAGTTGCTGAATTCACTTCCATAGGACATCAACTCATTAACAATCCTATAGAATTTCTTGTAGCATTCAGTAATGCTATCAGACTTGCCTTGTCTGAAGCTTTCATACTCCTGATTTTACAAAGACTTCATGTCTTGTCTTACCTCTTCAGATCCCTTCATGTAAACTATTAGAGTGTCCCACATTTTTTTTGAGGTTTTACAATGTATTAGGTTCTGAAATGTGGCATCATCAATTGCACTTACAATAATATTCTGGGCCCTCTTATCCATAGTGGCCAGAATTATTTCATCTTTAGTCATTTCTGAATAGTCTTTGGGAGTTCTCTGATTTGCATCCAGAACAAATACTTTCATTGGCACATATGACCCTTCTTTGACTGTGATGTATATTCTTGGGTCAGATGCTTCCATAAAGAGTCTAACCCTCTCTTTCCATATGCCAAAAATCTCTTTTCTGCAGATTGGCAATTTCATGGATCCTAGCTCTTTGTAATTCTCAGTGGAACCCATTTTCTTGATTCTTGATTCTGATTCTGCCTACAGGATCTTTACTCAGACTATTATGTCCTTTTTGAGGAACCTCGCTTTGATACCACTTGAAAGAAATAGTACCAAATCACCTAGAGGGGGGGGTGAATAGGTGAACTTAATCTTTTTAAAATTACAGGCAGAAACACTTAATAATAAGAGATGTATTTGCAATTCTCTACAGCAATTCAGCACAGAACATACAACAATCACAGAATTAATCACATATAGAGTACACACAGATTTTATAGTGGTTCCCCAAGTTCTGGGTACATCCACTTTCCCCCTTCGCCTATCTAGTAGTGTACTAGATTCGGCCTAACTTCTCCACTTCTTCTCAGATCCTCAGATCTTACAACTCAGAACCCCAAACAGGTTCCTACAAATCAGAGTGATCCCACTCCTACCACTCAGTCTTCACCAAGACTTACACTCAGAGAACAAAGTCTCCTACAACTCCGGCACTAGGCCCTACCTCAGTCTTCAACAAGACCTACACTCAGAGCACACTGTCTCCTACACTCAGCCTTTATAAAATAGGCTTACAGCTCAGATCCCTTAGGATCCTACAAAAAATAATGTTTACAAAATTTATTACCACAACTCTGAAAGAGAGAGATGAGTTGAGTGGTTTCTTGATGAGTTCTTGGAAGAACTTGGCTGAGATCAACCTCCCTTGGCTTTCTTCAAAGCTTCTTGAATTAGAACACAGTAGGGTTGTATCTCTATGCAGATGATCTTCAATCAACTGCTGTCTTGAGATTCTGATTTCAATCTGAATCTTATTTATCAGCCTGGTTCAACAGCTGGTCTTCTTAGAAGGAGCTCTCTCTCTCCAACTTCTTAGATCTTCTCTTGAAGGTCTTCTTCTTGTTGTGTTGTCTTTCACTTCATTGATCGATTTCTTCTGTTGAAGGAGAAAGGTCTTTAAATAAACTTTCTCCATGGTGACCGGCTGATCCGGTTTCTAACAACTTTCTGACGGCTCTGATAGTTGCAGTTGACCGGTTGAAATGGCAGTTGTCAAGTCATCCAGTCACTTCTTGAAATCTCTGTCATTTTCTGAAAGTGTCGAGACAGATAGTCTTTATGTGTCGACACAAATAGACTAAGTGTCGACACAAGTAGACTAAGTGTCGACACTAGCCTTCATGGTGTCGACACAACTCCTTGTGTTGATGTAACATCTTCTCGACACTGATTCTTCAGAATGTGTCGACACTGATCCTGTGTGTCGACACAAGCCTTATGTTGAATGTGTCGACAGTGGTTGAGTGTGTCGACACAAATACTTAGTTGAATTCTGCTATGTGTCGACACAACTCCTTTGTGTCGACACATCTTCTTGTGTTGAAACTTGCTAAGTGTCGACACATCTTCTTTGTGTCGACACATGCCTTCTGTGTTGAAACTTTGTTGAGTGTCGACACATCTCCTTGTGTCGACACATGTACTTGAACTTTGTTGAAGTTTGCTGAGTGTCGACACAGCCTCCTAGTGTCGACACATGTACTTGAACTTTGTTGAAGTTTGCTGAGTGTCGACACAGCCTCCTAGTATCAACACTTTTGCTGTCGACAAAGTTTCTCTGGGTGTCGACACTTCCTCTAAGTGTCGACACAGATAATATTGACAATTCTTCACTGTGTGTCGACACAACCTGTATGTGTCGACACTTTTCTTCTGGTGTCGACTCTGCCTTCCTGGTGTCGACACAATTACTCCAAGTGTCGACACAGCTTCTTTAGGTCTCGACACAAGCCTTCTTAAGTGTCGACACTTTTCTTCTGGGTGTCGACACATGGACTTAGAAACTTTTATGCTTTCCCTGCAATTACTTAATCTGCACACATAAACTCAAAGCACATCAAATACACCTTGATGTATATCATTGAGTAGGGTGAGGCTTCTTTAAATCAGGTACATATATTCCAATGTACCCAACAACTTTCTCTCTCAGCCCCTCGATGAAGAACACCCTAGCAAATGATGACTCTTATTTTTTCGTAGATGCCCTAAGTGAAGAATCCACCTGTCGCCTCTCGGATTTTGAAAAAGAATTTTCTGATTTTTTTTCCTCTTCTGCTCCTCCAACTGCATCGCTACACCTAAGTGAAGAATCCTCCTGTCGCCTCTCGGAATTTGAAAAAAATTCTGATTTTTGTTCCTTTTCTACTCTTCCAAATGAATTGATGCAAGAAGCCGACATGGCCGCTAGCCCCACCCCTTTCAATTTTCTATATAAAGAAAAATTATATGAAAATATTGTTTTTGAAAAAGAACGGATTTCTAAAACATCATATGAAGACCCCCCTACCATGGAATTGAAAGAACTACATGAGCATCTTAGATACATTTTTTTAGAAAAGGACTCCAACCTGCCCGTAATAGTTTCGCCCTACCTCACGGATGCGCAAAATGATAAACTTCTTTTAATTTTACGTAAGCATTGTCGGGCTATTGCTTGGCAGATATCTGATATCAAGGGTATAAGCACATCTTTTTGCACTCACAAAATCTTAATGGAAGATAATTCGCGCAACTCCATACAACCTCAGCGCCGTATAAACCGAAACATGAAAGAAGTGGTTAAGGGCGAGGTTATGAAATTATTAGATGCAAGAATTATCTATCATATATCTGATAGTAAGTGGGTTCTCCCAGTCCAGGTAGTACCAAAGAAGGGAGGGATAACGGTAATAGTAACGAGAATAATGAATTAATCCCGACATGGACGGTGACCGGATGGAGAATGTGTATAGATTATCGTAAGTTAAATGACGCCACCAGCAAGGCTCACTTTCCCTTGCCATTCATCGATCAGATTTTAGAACGATTATCCGGCCATTTCTTTTATTGTTTTCTAGATGGCCTCTCGGGGTATTTTCAAAAACCCATCTCTCCCGAGGACCAGGAGAAAACTACGTTTACTTGTCCCTTCGGCACCTTCGCCTACGGAAGAATGTCGTTCGAATTGTGTAATGCGAGAGCTACATTCCAGCGATGTATGCTCGCTATCTTTGACAAGTACGTAGAAAGCATTATGGAGGTATTCATGGATGATTTCTCCGTGTTCGGTGACACATTTGATAGTTGTTTAGAAAACCTCAAAAAAGTCTTAGAACGGTGCGAAGAAACTAACCTTGCCCTAAATTGGGAAAAATGTCATTTTATGGTGAGGGAGGATTAGTTTTGGGCCATAAAATTTCGTCACGAGGTATTGAAGTAGACGTTGCTAAGATAGAAGTTATCGAGAAGTTACCGCCTCCTACAATCATAAAAGCTATAAGAAGTTTCCTAGGTCACACTGGTTTCTACCGCCGCTTCATAAAGGACTTCTCCAAAATCACCAAGCCCCTTACCCATATCTTAGAAAAAGGCACCCATTCATTTTTGATGACCTTTGCCTAGCTGCTTTTAATTTAATAAAAGAAAAATTAATTAATGCCCCAATTATGATAGCTCCGGTGTGAGACTTTCCATTTGAGATAATGTGCGATGCGAGTAGTTATACGGTAGGAGCCGTATTAGGTCAACGTATATCTAAAAACTTCCACCCCATCTATTACGCTAGCAAAACACTCGCATCTGCACAGGAAAATTACACGACAACCGATAAGGAGCTCCTAGCTGTAGTATTCGCTTTTGATAAATTTCGTCCTTATATTACTCTTTCAAAAATTATTGATTTTACGGACCACTCGGCCCTCAAATATCTTCTTTCAAAAACGGATGCCAAACCACGCCTGATTCACTGGGTATTACTCCTCTAGGAGTTTGATTTAGAAATCCGTGATAAGCGAAGAGCCGAGAACTTGGCTGTCGACCACCTCTCACGCCTCGATAATCCTTTTATTGAAAAATTAGACGAAAAATCTTTTAACGATAATTTTCCCGATGAGAAGCTGTTTTCAATTAACACATCTAGTTCTTCTTGGTTTGCACGCATCGCCAACTATCTAGTGGCTCGTGTGCTCCCAAAATAGTTCCCATATCAGCAAATGAAGAAATTCTTTTCTGAGTTGAAGAACTATTTTTGGGAGGACCCGCATCTTTTCTGAGTCTGTCAGACCAAGTGATAAGAAAGTGTGTTTCTTATGAAGAAGGTTTAGACATTATTAAGCATTTGCATGAAGGACCGATAAGTGGGAACTATCAAGCTGCTCGCACCGCTCACAAAGTGCTAAGCGTGGGTATTTACTGGTGTACAACCTTGGGCTCGCGAGAGACCCTCAAGATGCGGATACTCAGGGCAGGCGAGAAGGATAGATAGGCGAGTGGGACCATGGGGGTTCCACTCGCGTGTAGCGAGATGAGCGGTCCCTACAATAAGAGAGACTTCCCGCTTAGGGGCGCGAGAAGACCTCCCGCGGCGAGATGACCTCATGACAAAGGATTCCAGCGAGATGGGTAGAGGGATCTGTCTCGCCAATAGGTGCTCTTCCACTCGCCAGGAAGAAAAGAAGCCGTTTTTATATTTCCATGTCAATAGGGGATTTTACTCTTCTACCCCGGGATTTTTTACCCTTTTACCCTTAGTGGTCTGCATATAGCTCCTCACAATAGCGGAGTTTGGTTGTTTGCAGACCCAGCCAGAGGTACCCTGGTAATTTCAGACCAGTACAGTTTGGTTATTGGAAGCTCAGATTTAGAAATCTATAAATTGGCCCATAGGGGTTCTTCAGAAAGACACATTCTTCACTCCCGAGGATTTGTGGCATCATCTTCTATGCTTTCTGAGGAGCTCCAAGCCCATCTTTTGGCTTTGGAGGGGAAGCTCTCAGTGATCTTCCGGGTAAGCGGTGGGACCTCCCTGCTGCGGCTTTGGGCCAGTTTTCTAGTCCTTCACGACCAGTCGGAGGTCGGAGCTTGGGCCAAGTGTCGGTTACGCCCCTATTTTGCGAACATTTGTCGAAGTCAAATTTTAGCTTCAACAATTCTGGTGCGGTGAGCGTGGAAAGTAGCTGATACAAGAAAAGTTTGAGTTTGGTACTATGGCAGGAGGTGAAGGTGAAGGATCTGGTTCCGGAGGTTCCCCCTCCCGGGGAGAAGAGGCGGCGAGGAAGATGCTGGAGGACTTCAGGCGAGAGGTCCTGCAGACCATAAGCTTGGCCTTCTCGGCAAGGAGCGAGTGTGCGACGCCTCAGGTCCCGATAGAGGTGGTCCCACTCTTAGGCGAGAACGCCCATGGACAACGCCCGGGAAAGGAGGTCCCGGCGGAGGCTGGCGAGAGGGACGTAGCGGCGCGAGAACTCTTCCCAGGCCAGCATCCTGGGAAGGAGATCCCGGCAGAAGACGGCGAGAGGGAGGCAGCTGTGCGAGAGCTCTTCCCTGGGTACGTTCTCGCGGATCGGGCCAGCCAGCCGAGGCCGCGAGATGTGCCCTCTCGGCAAGCAGGTGGCGAGAGCCCGTTCAGTGAGCTTGTCATCTCGGCTCCGGTGCCGGAGGGGTTCCGGGAGCCCGACATGTCCTACTACTCGGGGAAGGATGATCCTGTTCATCACGTACAGTGGTTTGAAGACGTGGTTTCGATAAGGTAGATGATAGATGCCTTCAAGTGTCGGCTGTTCGCCATCACCTTGAAGGAGAAGGCGCGGGACTGGTTCCACCAATTGCCGACGAGATCAATCTACTGTTTTGAGGATCTACGGAGGGGTTTCTTCTTGAGGTTCTCAACATCAAAGAAGCGTAAGAAGGAGGCGGAGTGCCTGTTTTCGTTGAGTCAGAAGCAGGATGAGACGTTGGGACACTATGTGGATCGGGTTCAGGTGGAGATCCTCCTGGTCTAGGAGGTCCCTGGATATACGCTGATGCTTGTATTTACCCTAGAACTGAGGCCAGACTTCTTTAGTATGGAGTTGAAAAGGGTGCCCCCCTCTCTTTTGAGGAGCTCATTGAGAGGGCGGCAAAGGAGACGGATTTTGAGAGGGCCAATCCGGCGTTAGCAAGGAAGTTGGCCAGGTTTGCGGAGGACGATATGAAGGAGACAAGAGCGGGAAAGCAGAGGGAGCAGAGGGAGAAGAGAGAAGAGAGAAGAAGAGAGGAACCCCGAGGTCAAGGGCAGCAAGGACAGCATCATCGGGGGGCCCGAGAGCCGAACAACCGGATAGGTTGGAGGCCTCATGATGGTCGCCCCCAGGAGTTAGGAGGAAGTTTCCAGGGTAGGGATAACTTCCGTGAGCCAAGGAGGTTTGATCAGCCTGCATGGAGACAGGGGGCGCGAGATCATTTTCAGCATTAGCAGGAGGCAATGGGGATTGGTCGAGGCAGAGGAGGAAGGAGAGGAGCTCGAGGAGGAGCTGGAAGAAGGGAGATGGAGAAGGAAGAAGGGGCAGGGTGGCGTTACCTTTCTGTGACTTCCATCAGGAGGAGGGTCACGCAACGGGCACCTGCCTAGAGTTCTTGGAGATGAGAGAGGCCAGAGGATTGAGGAGGCAGGATTTGCCAGTAAGGATCGTAGAAGTGCAACTGGGGGAGACGGAGGATAGGTGCGAGTACCGGCTGGATGTAGGAACCCGGGGAGGAATCGGGGCAATCCATGGGGGGATTGGGATCGAGGCCACCCGAAAGGGGAGCCTCCAAACCATGTTCCGAAGGGGGGTAGCCTCGACCTCCCAGGCTCCGTCCCCGAAAGAAAAAATTACCTTCTCTTTAGAGGATATGCCAGATTATGAGGATCCGTTCTGCGATGCCTTGGTGATCCAGACGGCGGTGGAAAACGTTACGGTCTCCAAGATCCTGGTGGATAATGGGAGCTCTGTAAACGTGATCTTCAAGAGGGCCTTCGATGAGATGCAGGTGAAGACCAAAAGGATCTTGGCCTCGGATGGAACATTGTTCGGGTTCTCCGGAGAGAGGAAAGAAGTGGAAGGGGGAGTAGGGCAGCACTTGAGGTTAGGGGGCGTGTCACAGAACTGCAAGTTCATGATCGTGGACACCCCGAGCAGCTACAGCGCCATCTTTGGGTGTCCCCTCATCAGTGCCTTTCGCTGCGTCCCCTCCTCTTTTCATCAATGTCTCAAGTTCAACAACAGAGGGGTGTAGATCAGCGTCAGAGGGGACCCAAAGGTGGCAAGACAGTGCTACGTTACGGTGGTCAACACCATATCTTGGATGGCAGAGGCGGAGGAGTTGGAGAAGGAGATGGAGGCGCGTGAACAAGTTGTCAGGGAATAGGAGATGAGCCCGGGAGAGGTGAGGAAGAAGATAGCAGAGGAGCGGGGAGAAGCCGAGAGGGAGGCCCAGAGGGGTGCAGAGGTCGAGCAGCAGCAGGAGAGCCCGGAGAGGGCAATGGAGATTGAGGAGGAGCAGAGGGGAGGAGATGTGTAAGAGGTCCGGAGCGACGGAGAGTCGGAGCCGCAGGAGAGATGGCAGGAGGAAGTGGAAGGAGAAGGAACTGAGGAGGAAGCCCAGAGAGGCATGGAGATTGAGCAGCAGCAGGGTGAGGCGATGGAAGTTGAGGGAGCAGGAGGGGAGGAAGAGTTTGGGCAAGAAGAGGAAGACCGGGCCGGTTGGGAACAGTCACGGATGGAGCCGACGGAGGAGGTGGTGGAGATGGAAGTCTTCACCAGCACCAGGCAGGTGCAGAGGGTGCGAATCAGCGGGGGCTTGAGTCCCGAGGACCAGGAGTGAGTGCGGGCCTGCATTCAAAGCAACATCGACATCTTCGCTTGGAGCGTGGCAGACATAACGGGCATCGATGCGGACGTGGCCTACCAACGCCTAAATCTGGACCCCCGGACGCGCCCCATACGCCAGAAGATGAGGACCATCGCGACAAAGCTGGAGGATCCAATACGCGAGGAGGTCAAGAATCTCCTAGAGGCTGGCTTCATCTCAGAGATCCAGTATCCAAGCTGGATCTCCAATGTGGTAATGGTGAAGAATGGAGGGGGAAAATGCAAAATGTGTATCGACTTCTCTTTATTAAATAAATCGTGCCCTAAGGATTGCTACCCCCTGCCTCGGATCGACGCGCTGGTTGATTCAGCCGTCGATTTTTCTATTATGAGTTTTTTGGATGCTTTTTCAGGTTACCATCAGATCTGAATGCACCCTCCCGACATCAAGGACGTCTCCTTCATCACGAGGGAGGGGTGCTTTAGTTATAACATGATGCCCTTTGGGTTGAAAAAAGCAGGGGCTACCTACCAATGAATGATGGATCGAGTTTTCCAAGGCCAGAGGGGCTGGAACCTAGAGGTCTATGTTGATGACCCCTTAAAATGTGTTTTCAGGGCGAGCCGTGGGAAGTTGCTTGGGCACCTTCTGACCCCGGCAGGGGTAGAACCTAATCCAGATAAAGTAAAAGCCATCCTAGAACTAGAATCACCGCAAAATGCTAATGAGGTGCAGCTCTTGACAGGGAAGCTGGCCGGCCTTAGCAGATTCCTCTCCAAGTCAGGGGAGAAGTGCTCACCTTTCTTCAAAGTGCTACGAGGGAACCAAAGGTTTGAGTGGACCGCAGAGTGTGAAGAAGCTTTCCAAAAACTGAAGGAGCATCTCTCCCTGGCTCCTCTGCTTCAAAGCCCAAAGGAGGGGGAGGATCTAACCTTGTACCTAGGGGTAGGAGCAGATGCGGTGAGCTCTGTCCTAGTTAGAGAAGAGGGGAGAAAGCAGCTGCCCATTTATTATCTTAGCAGGATCCTGTTGGCGACGGCCATCATGATGGCGATTACGACGATGGCGGCCTAATTGGTAAAGATGACGGCGATGACGATGATGGCGGCGATGACGACGATGGCGCACGTGGTGTTCATGGCGATCGCGGGATATTGGCGGAAGATGAAGATGATGATCCACCGGCCAAGGATTTGCGGCGCTGCAGCGACCATGGCTACAATCTTCGCCAACGGAAATAGACTTATTATCATTAATAATTTTAATTTGCTAGTTTATGAGTTTTTAATAATTGACATTTTTATGCTGGTGTGCGTTTAGCCACTGTTTTGGGCTGCTTATAGTTTTTGTTTGATGTAAGCCTTATAAAAGGCCATGACTATTGTTTTTATCATTAGTTTATGAATGAATTGAAAACCTAAATTCCTCCAACCTAATTTCTCTCCTTCCTCCCTCTTAGCCGTCGCCTCCCTTAGGGGTTCTTCTTCTCCAAAGCTCTTGGCCTCCCCTCCTTCTCTCTTCTTTTCCTCTTCTTTCATCTACTCCCTTTCCCCCCACTCTTCAATACCTCCATCATCGTGTTTCTCCTCCACGGTTTCTTCACCTCCAATCAATCTTCAGCCTCCTTCGGTTTGGGGAGTCAAGTGCAAGGAAGAAGAGGCCATCGTGGACGTCTACGGCGAAAGGCGGGGAAGACGATCGAGTTTTCTCATCATTGGTGCATCTCCCGTCGCATCCAAGGAAAGCGATCGTTCTTGTTTGTGGATCCAACATCTCGGATCTACTACTCCGAGCGGGGTAACGAAACCATCTACTCACGAGATTTCTTTCTTAGATAGTTCTTGTGGTGGCGACTTTTGCGTGGAATTTGAATCGTTGAATTTTCGCGGTACTACTTTTAATATTTGTCATTTTCGTTTGGTTTTCCGAAGATCCTTCGAGAGGAGTGGCGATCCTCGCTTCTTTGTTTTAGTTGGGATAGATCCTACCATTTTCCGAATTCGTGATTTATTTCTTGGTGGATATATTTTGGTACAACTCCAAGCTCGTCGGAATAAATATTATTCCCTTTAGCCGGAAAGGATTTTGGCCTATAGCCATTCTCCATTCCTTTAACGGATCGGCTATCCGTATGTTAGCGCGAGAGATAAATTAAATCATTGTGACGGCTGCGTTTCATAGTGTACTGGTTAGAGAGCGTTGAGAGTTGCGAGCGTCGTCATCACGCCGTCCGTGTAGGATCTTTTAGGACGGGCCTACATCAATTTGGTATCAGAGGGAGGTTCTCATCAATTTCCTAATTGGCACTCCTCCTCCTCTTCAAATTAAAAACAAATAAATTTCAAATTTTAAATTTCAAATTTCAGATTTCAAATTTCGAATTTCAAACTTCAAATTTCAAATTTCAAATATCAAATTTCAAATTTCAAAATTTAAATTTTAAATTTTAAATTTCAAATTTCAAAATTTCAAATTTCAAACTTCAAGATTTCAAATTTCAAATTTCAAATTTCAAATTTCAAATTTCAAATTTCAAAATTTAAATTTCAAATTTCAAATTTCAAAATTTCAAATTCCAAATTTCAAAATTTAAATTTCAAATTTCAAATTTCAAATTTCAAAATTTAAAATTTAAAATTTCAAATTTTAAATTTCCAATTTCAGAAATCCAAAAAAAAAAAATTTATTTTTCATTAAATCATTATTTTTATTAAGTTATTTCAAAATTTAATAGTTGGTCTGCAAATAGCGGCCTATATTTTTATATTTTCAGCAAAATTGAAAAAAAATTTTTTTTTAATAATTCTCATATTTTTTCCAGCAAGAAAATCTATTTTATATAATTATAATCTTAGTGGCTATGCAGGAACAATTCTATCTTTCCTAGAATTAGTTGTTCAGGTACCCTTTCTTTGCATTCGCATAAAATCCGGATCGAGTGTCCTCTCCGGTTCACACTGAAATGGCTTTCGACGTTAACGCTTCCAATCGTCCCCTGACTTATCTACACACTAATATTTTTACCTATGATGGTTATGGGGATCCCAAGTATTTTAGATACTGGCTTGAGGGGGTAGAAACCTATTTTGATTATAACAAATTGGGCGACTACCAAAAGGTTAATGTAGTCCGAGAGCGGTTAAGAGGTCGAGCCCGTGTGTTTTGGCTGAACGAAGAGCGCGGAGCTGGTAGCAATCCATATGCCTGGCCCGACATGCGAAGAATACTCTCGGAGAAATTTGATTCCCCCTACTGTCTTACTACTAGCCCGACATCCACTAACCAGTATAGTTATGGCACCTTATCCAAGCCTGATCATAGGGGTGACCTATTCACCCAGGACAGATCCTTTCCCAGGGCTGGGGGAGCTACCCACAGCACACCTGCACCTACCTATAGAAGTAAGGAAATAGTGAGGTCCCCTATCTCGAGTTCGGTACATGTGACTGCTAGGACTGTCATGAGCCCGCGGGGTGAGAGTAGTCCTATCTGTAGGGGCAGACAGACGACTACGACTTGTGAGTCTAGCGGCGTATCTGACCATGGCTATATTGAGTATCCTACCCTGATTACGGCCATAGACGCTTTTAGGTCTTTCCCCGAGTTGCCTGAATTAGTCGTTGACTCTCCTGTTGAGTCTGAGGCGGTGTCTAGGACTATTCCTGTCACTGAGGATGAGGTTGAATACGCTGGCGATTTGAGTGACGATGAGGAGATTGGTTACCCTAGTGACCTGGACGAGGATTTCTCCTCTGAGGAATCGTCTCCTTTTCCTTTCGGCGATGTTTCTGAGGCGTCTCCCTTGATAGTTATGGTGTCTTCTGATGACCTTGAGTCAGAAGACATTCCGGCTGAGTCACCCTATGTTGAGAGCTTACCTGTAGGTGATGACCTGCTAGAACACGAGCTAGTTACTTCTATCCCGGAACATATTGAGGTGCCCATTTATTTAGCTTCCCCGTTAGATCAATCCAGTCAGATAAGTGCGAGTGAGGATCACAATATTATAATGATTGATCCAGGATTGGTAGATGTTTCAACGGTGTTGGAAGAGTCACCTTGGGATGGATGTTTATCTTGGGATAATCTTAGTGGTGCACATCCGGGAGATAGTTCATTGATATTATCATCGTTGCTTGAGGGTCATACTAATTTAGATTCTCCCCGGGATTCGATTTGCCCAACCCTCCATCATGATTTAGACAATGTACCTACTTCGTGGGAAGATTTGGTTAGCGAAGGATGTGACGTTCTGGAAGATTTACCCTGTGTGGGAAGGCTATTTGTGGATGATGGTAGCACTGAGGACCCGATAGACATTTCTTTGATGTTAGATCCTTCGCCAGAAGTTCGAAATGGATTCGAAATTTTGTCGAGTACGATTTTGCCTACTTTTGAGACCAATACATATTCTGATTTGGACGAATAATCTAGTGGGTTGGAAGACATGTCAGCTGAGTTGGTAGAGTCACCCCATGATGAATGTTTATCTGATAGTGAGTTAGATGATGACGATCCAGCTGAGTTTTCGGTAAGGACGAATCTACTGTTTGATTTTTCCTTTGATTTTGATGGCTTGCACCCGGAGGATTTTTCTTGGACGTTAAATCCATGTTTTGACGGTGAGTATGATTTAGTTCCTCCTCTGGAATCGCCCATGTCGACTCCAACTCCGGTTCACTTGATTCGATTAGATGACTTGTTAGGGAACGAGCTTGTCATTTCTAGCCCGAGATATCTAGAGATGTTTATTTATCCAGCTTCCCAATTAGACTTACCCAGACGGGTGTGTGTGAGCGATTTGTTAGTTGTCGCATTCGGTCTTTCCACTACTGTTCATAGATCTGACTATGCTGTTCCTAGGATGGACCGTTCATCTGACCGTTTGCCGTTGGGTAAGGCTTCGTTTTGGACCGCTAGTGATTCCATGGCGATGTTACGTTTTGATGTGGTGTCCCCCAAACACAATTATTTTCCAAGCCCGGTCGCTTGCATTTATCCTCCGCCTTTTGATGATCTGTGCATGCACACGTTAGTGAACGGAGTTGGGTATGTGGAGTTGTGTCTCCCGCACTACCTTTCAACTCCGAGAGCATCCAACTATATAGTTGGAGATGAGCGTTTTCCGCAGGCATTTCTTTGTGAAATTTTTAAATCAAAATTTAAATCTAAATTTAAAACTACGACGTTGGAATCCACGGAAATCGTTAATGAATGTAGAGCACCCGTGCCACCAGACTTAGTCCCGTTATTTTCTACTGTTAACTCAAGTCATGTTGCACATGGGTTCACCCCTCATGGAGGTACGTGGGACCTTGTTCTACCGCATGCGCAATTAGCGTATAATAATTCTAAGAATAGGTCCACCGGTTTATCTCCGAATGAGATAGTGCATGGATATAAGGCGCACGTGCCTCTTGACTTGATTCTGTTACCTCCATCCTTTAAATCTAGTCAATTTGCACAGAACTTCGCCTCACACGTTCACGCTCTCCATGAGCACATTGGTAAGACGTTAGCTACACAATATGATACTTATCAATCGAATGCTAACGTACATAGGCGAGCAGTCCACTTGAATATTGGTGATTTGGTAATGGTTCGACTTATCCCTGAACGGCTTCCTTCGGGCACCATAAAGAAATTAGCGAATAAGAGAGCCGGTCCTTTTCGGGTTTTAAAGAAGATAGGCGAAAATGCATATTTATTAAAGTTACCCGCTGATTGGGGAATCTCTCCTATTTTTAACATTTCAGATTTAACGCTTTATGTCGCTCCACCACCTGAACTTTTTGTCTCTCCGTTTAATATTTCCACTATATCATCTCATGGGGTGGGGGTGAGATTTTTCTGGATCGCTTCCTCCTTCGGATTCTCCGGGAGGTATGTTACCTAATGATGATGTAACTGGTTTTTCTTCTTCGCCTAACGCTTTTCCAAGGTTCCCCCGGATCGATTTCTTGCCTGACAGGATATTACAGGACGCGGTGTTTCCCACCCCAGACGGTGACATTCACAGGTTTTTGATCAGATGGCGTGGTCGTCCTACTTCGGATGATTCTTGGCTCTCAGTTGCACAGGTGGATCTTCTAGATGCGGATCTCTTGCGCCGTTACTTTCCCGCCCACTCATCGGTGATCAGTCCTTTTGAGCGGGGGAGGATTGATGGCGACGGCCATCATGATGGCGATTACGACGATGGCGGCCTAATTGGTAAAGATGACGGCGATGACGATGATGGCGGCGATGACGATGATGGCGCACGTGGTGTTCATGGCGATCGCGGGATATTGGCGGAAGATGAAGATGATGATCCACCGGCCAAGGATTTGCGGCGCCGCAGCGGCCATGGCTACAATCTTCGCCAACGGAAATAGACTTATTATCATTAATAATTTTAATTTGCTAGTTTATGAGTTTTTAATAATTGACATTTTTATACTGGTGTGCGTTTAGCCACTGTTTTGGGCTGCTTATAGTTTTTGTTTGATGTAAGCCTTATAAAAGGCCATGACTATTGTTTTTATCATTAGTTTATGAATGAATTGAAAACCTAAATTCCTCCAACCTAATTTCTCTCCTTCCTCCCTCTTAGCCGCCGCCTCCCTTAGGGGTTCTTCTCCAAAGCTCTTGGCCGCCCCTCCTTCTCTCTTCTTTTCCTCTTCTTTCATCTACTCCCTTTCCCCCACTCTTCAATACCTCCATCATCGTGTTTCTCCTCCACGGTTTCTTCGCCTCCCATCAATCTTCGGCCTACTTTGCTTTGGGGAGTCAAGTGCAAAGAAGAAGAGGCCATCATGGACTTCTACGTCGAAAGGCGGGGAAGACGATCGAGTTTTCTCATCATTGGTGCATCTCCTGTCGCGTCCAAGGAAAGCGATCGTTCTTGTTTGTGGATCCAACATCTCGGATCTACTATTCCGAGCGGGGTAACGAAACCATCTACTCACGAGATTTCTTTCTTAGATAGTTCTTGTGGTGGCGACTTTTGCGTGGAATTTGAATCGTTGAATTTTCGCGGTACTACTTTTAATAGTTTGTCATTTTTGTTTGGTTTTCCGAAGATCCTTCGAGAGGAGTGGCGATCCTCGCTTCTTTGTTTTAGTTGGGATAGATCCTACCATTTTCCGAATTCGTGATTTATTTCTTGGTGGATCTATTTTGGTACAACTCCAAGCTCGTCGGAAAAAATATTATTCCCTTTAGCCGGAAAGGATTTTGGCCTATAGCCATTCTCCATTCCTTTAACGGATCGGCTATCCGTATGTTAGCGCGAGAGATAAATTAAATCATTGTGATGGCTGCGTTTCATAGTGTGCTGGTTAGAGAGCGTTGAGAGTTGCGAGCGTCGTCGTCACGCCGTCCGTGTAGGATCTTTTAGGACGGGCCTACATCAGATCCTAAAGAAGGCGGAGCTTTGTTACCCTATCCGAGAAAAGCTGGCATACGCCTTGATCGTTTCGGCCAGGAAGCTCCGGCCATATTTCCAAGCACATTCGATCAGGGTGGTGACGGACCACCCTCTCCGTAAGATTTTCGAAGGAGTGGAGCACTTGAGTAGGCTGGCCAAGTGGTCTATCGAGTTGAGTGAATTCAATATTTCATTCGTGCCAAGGCTCTCCATTAAGGCACAGGTGGTGGCCGACTTCTTGGCAGACTACGTTGCAGAAGTCAGTGCCGAGGAGTCGCGGCCACACAAAGCATGGAAGACGATGGTCGACGGGGCCTCGGGAAAGCACTCCCTCGGAGCGGGGGTGGTATTGACAAGTCCTCAAGGGGTAACCATAGAACAAGCGGTCGTTTTGCTTTTCCCCGCGACCAACAACCAAGCAGAGTACGAGGCGGTGATAGCCGACCTTCGTTTGGCAAAGGAGCTCGAGATCAAGGACGTTGAGGCTTTCACGGATTCATTGGTGGTGGCATCTCAGATTCGAGGAGAGTTCAAAGCTCGGGAGCCAACCCTTGTGAAGTATTTGTCCTAGGTGAGGGCAATCATCGGGGGGTTCCGGACATTCTCCATTCAACACGTCCCCAGAGGAGAGAGTGTTGCTGCCGATCGATTGACTAAGTTCAGACCTCGGGGAGGGGGTACCTTGATGGATTTATTCCATCCGGCGATCGAAGATGGGAAGCTAATAGAGGTGGATCGGTGACCCTCGTGGGTGGATCCCTTTGTTTCCTTCTTCATGACAGGAACCCTCCCTGAGGGGATCAAGGAGGCAAAAAAACTTCCGGCATAAGGCAGCTCATTATCTCATGCATAAAGGAAGATTGCACCGGAAGATGTTTTTGGGCATCCTAGCTCGATGCGTGACGGTGGAGGAGACCCGACATGTTTTGGAGGAGGTGACTCCGGGGAATGTGGTAGTCATTCCGGAGGGGGGACATTGGAAGCAAGGGTGGTCAGGCAGGGGTACTTCTGGCCCACCCTGAGGAAGGACGCGACAGAGTTTGCGAGGAAGTGCCGAAAATGACAGCTCTACGCCCCCTCCAGCTCTTGCCGGCTCAAAGGCTCCGAAGTATCACAGCACCATGGCCTTTCGCCATCTGGGGGATGGATTTAGTTGGGCCTTTCCCTCAAGCTAGTGGGCAAAGAAGGTTCCTCCTGGTTATGATAGATTACTTCTCCAAGTGGCTGGAGGTTAAGGCGCTAGGAAAGGTGACCTCCCAAGTCATCAGGAACTTCTTCTGGGGGGAGATCATCTGCAGGCACGGGCTGCCTCAGGCCATCGTCACGGATAATGGTCCCTAGTTTGCTAGTGAAGAGTTCATCAGCTTCTGCACTCAGCTGGGCATCGACCTCAGGTTTGCCTCCGTCCACCACCCCAGTAGCAACGGTCAAGTAGAGGCGGCAAACAAGATTATCATAAACCTGCTCAAGAAGAAGGTGGAGAATTTGAGGGGGACTTGGGTAGAACAGCTCCCCTCGGTCTTGTGGGCCTTGAAAACGCCCCCGAACACGGCCACTGGCGAGACTCCCTACAAGCTTTCCCATGGATGTGAGGCGGTCCTGCCCGAAGAATTCGAGGTCCAGTCCCCACGAGTTGCGACTGCAGGTGATGGAGATGAGGCTTGGAGGATGGAAAATGAATAAAGCTTACGCCTCTCGCTAGACCTGGCAGAGGAGCTGCGAGACGTGGCAACCATCAGACAAGAAGAGATCAAGCGTCAAATGGCAAAGCACTTCAACAAGCATATCAGGATAAAGCAATTCGCAAGGGAGATCTGGTATTAAAGAAAGTTGATGCGGAAGGGAGGTCTGCCCCAGTAGGAAAGCTCAATCCAAACTGGGAGGGGCCTTATATTGTGGAGAGAGTACTGAGAGCAGGAGGTTACTACCTCCAGGATGCGGAGGGTAGGACATTGAGCCACTCCTGGAGTGGGGATGACTTGAAACGCTTCTACCCATGAGAAGGGAGAGCCGAAGATGTGTACTCAAAGCATCATCAATATAATATATTTCTCAAACTACTTCCTGTTTATTGTCTATTGTGAAGTCCTAATGACAGGAATATGGAAACTTTATCGGCACACCGAGCTCGGCTCGGCCCCAGGTAGACCCACTGCGCAGGCTCTCATCTAGCAGGCAGGTCCGAAGGCTCGCCTATGGGGGGATAGGTTCGGATTGAGAAAACTTCATCGGCACCCCGAGCTCGGCTCGGCCCTAGGTAGACTCGCTGCGCAGTCTCTCATCTAGCTGGCAGATCCGAAGGCTCACCTGTGGGGGATAGGTTTGGTTTGAGGAAACTTCATCGGCACCCCGAGCTCGGCTCGGCCCCAGGTAGACCCACTGCGCAGGCTCTCATCTAGCTGGCAGGTCCGAAGGCTCGCCTGTGGGGGATAGGTTTGGTTTGAGGAAACTTCATCGGCACCCCGAGCACGGCTCGGCCCCAGGTAGACCCGCTGCGCAGGATCTCATCTAGCTGGCAGGTCCGAAGGCTCGCCTGTAGGGGATAGGTTTGGTTTGAGGAAACTTCATCGGCACCCCGAGCTCGGCTTGGCCCCAGGTAGGCCCGCTGTGCAGGCTCTCATCTAGCTGGCAGGTCCGAAGGCTCGTCTGTGGGGGATATGTTTGGATTGAGGAAAATTCATCGGCACCCTAAGCTCGACTCGGCCCCAGGTAGACCCGCTGCGCAGGCTCTCATCTAGCTGGCAGGTCTGAATGCTCGCCTGTGGGGGATAGGTTCGGTTTGAGGAAACTTCATTGGCACCCCGAACTGGGCTCGGCCCCAGGTAGACCCGCTTCGCAGGCTCTCATCTAGCTGGCAGGTCCGAAGGCTCGCCTGTGGGGGATAGGTTTGGTTTGAGGAAACTTCATCAGCACCCCGAGCTCGACTCGGCCCCAGGTAGACCCGCTGCGCAGGATCTCATCTAGCTAGCAGGTCCGAAGGCTCGCCTGTGGGGAATAGGTTTGGATTGAGGAAACTTCATCGGCACCCCGAGCTCGGCTCGGCCCCAGGTAGACCCGCTGCACAGGCTCTCATCTAGCTGGCAGGTCTGAAAGCTCGCCTGTGGGGGATAGGTTTGGATTGAGGAAACTTCATCGGCACCCCGAGCTCGGCTCGGCCCCAGGTAGACCAGCTGCGCAGACTCTCATCTAGCTGGCAGGTCCGAAGGCTCGCCTGTGGGTGATAGGTTTGGTTTGAGGAAACTTCATCGGCACCCCGAGCTCGGCTCGGCGACAGGTAGACCCGCTGCGTAGGCTCTCATCTAGCTGGCAGGTCCGAAGACTCGCCTGTAGGGGATAGGTTTGGATTGAGGAAACTTCATCGGCACCCCGAGTTTGGCTCAGCCCCAGCTAGACCCACTGCGCAGGCTATAAGACTCCTCCTCCCCGGATCCCAAAACACGGCACGAAGGGGGAGTCTTATGCCCGGAACAGCCGCCTTGCGGTAGCATTAGCACACGGGCTAACCTGTACCACAAGACGCCTATTCCGCCAGCTACAACCATATCAAAATAAATGCCAACCCAACCAAATAAATAAGCAAGAGAAGTCAAAATCCACACTAAGTAATATATAATGTCCAAAACATGAAATAATGAGAAGCTAAACATGCTTCTACAAAATATCAGAGTACAGCTAATCATTGCCCAAACGGGCTACATCAGAGTAATCAAAATACTAACATCAGTAACCGACGGTATCGACGGCACCGTCACATCAGGCCCTGCCGTCCTGGCCTGGCTGTCCTGCTGCGTAGTCTGCGGCTGCTCTACCTGTGGCGTGACCTCCTAAAAAGGAAGACGTAGCAACCATTAGTCGAAACGACTAAGTGGTTTCACATCCGCTCCCCCGGCGACTCCTCGGCACCGGGCAGAGAAAAGGAACAAGAGTATAGTATATAACATGTATGCAAGTAAAGGAGTATAAGCAGGTGGCAAGGTACATGAATATAATGTATAATCTAGCAGTTCTATAAGCTATCATCATATAACAACAGGTGTAAGGAAATCTACAGCAGGAAAGTAACTTAACTTATAAGAATGCCCATACAAACTTATAAGTTAAGGATCGGGTTACATAAAGTAACTCATCGTATAGGAGTGCCCATACAAACTTATATGATGAGGATCTTGTTGGGCAATGTTATGAAATGCTATGAATGCTATGCAATGACTCACCCATGCACACCCATGCAATTGCTATGTCGACACAGACTATAGTTCCCACTTTTCGAGCAGGTAGCTAACCTCTCTGGCATCAGCCGCCGTGGCCAAGCGGTGACAGTAGAACGGGCACTTCTACTACTAGGCGGGTATCACACTACTTCACCTAGGCCTCCGTACGCCTCAACGCTAAGAACACAACAGCGGAGCCCATGCGTACTATGGCCCAGCGGGGTCTTGGGTAGATGTGCACCAAGAACACAGCCCGAACTGGCCTTGTGTGACCCGGAAGGGGCCTCGGAAGAAAGCACGAGGACACAGCCCAACCGTTCACATGGCCGGAGGGGCCTCAGGACGTGAACACCGAGGACACAGCCCAAACCGACCAAGTCTAACTGCCAACTCCCGTCGGTGTGACGACTGGCGAGCCCGTAGACCTGCCACACTATCCTTAACCCAGGATTACGACACTGCCTGTCGACTCACACCACATGCAAATACCACATCAACATATCATGGAAGGGGCCTCAGAAGTAAACACGAGGACACAGCCCAACCATCCATCCACACCTTATCTCAACACAACCAAAACAAGTGACGGTCAACACCGCACTTACATCCCTTCACAATACTACCCGTAGGGAGACGACTCTCTAAGTATTGGACTACAAGACTCATTTCATTAATCAAACATGTCCATGATCATAATCTATTCATCTATATGACTTTTCAAATGATGACAATGTAATATAAACATGATGCGCATATAAAGATCTATCTCACTTTTCATTTGATAATGTCATAATATAAACATGAAGTGCACAATTATCAATCTTTCAATTCCTACCAATTCAGTTCGTTTAAATAATATTGTTTCTCAATTTGATAATACAAAATCTGCAACAAATGATTAATCATTCATCTAAGCCAAGTGTCTTGCATTATTAATTCCACCGAATCAAAACCCATTTTTCCATTAAGCCCAGAATTTAGGTGCAGGCTGAATCTGGACATCAACTTCGACCGGAGATTCCTGAAGCTACAAGAATTCGGTGAAGACGTGTAACCCCACGATGGAAAGGTCTTTCCGAGGTCTACAACTCTCGTATTCAGACCTCAACCCAGATTTGAAATTATCCTATTTGAAATCGGACTTGAAGTCTGCTGCGTACAGAACACAGTTTCTGCATACAAGATTTATAGAACACCAAATTCGATTAGACTTTCCCGTGGCTACCGACTTCGCCAGAAGTCGTGCAACTATTCATTGGAAATGTATTTTCAAGGGCTTCAACTTTCGTGTTTAGCCGAAAGCCCAGATCTGGCCATATCACACATAAAAATGGCCACGAAGTTCGATGCGCGCAGAATACAGATTCTGCACGCATCTTAAGGCGGAATGAATGGCATCGGTTCATCTTCCTCCTCAAGGCGATTCTTCCCAAATCATTCCAGAAAACCTCCTCCCTTATTCACCCTCAAGAGACCAAAACCCTTCACGAAACCATCCCTTATCATCACATTGAAGAAGGGCGTGGTTGAAGAGATCTAAAACCTAAGACACAAGTCTTAGCATGGCCTTTCCTCGAAAACTCCTCCTCACCATCAAGACTCTCTTGAGTCGATGTCTCTCCTAGGAAAATAACTATAGATCAAGCACCAAGGGAGAGGGTAGGAAACTCACATTGGCTCCAGCGGTACCACCATTTCCGGCCATGGATCTCGTAGTTCTCCTTGGCGGCATCTTCTCTTTCACGGCGATGGCGGATCTCCTCCGGTAGAACTTGCTCCAGCAGTTTTTCCTCTCACCAGGAGTTCTCACAGGAATTTGGGGATGAAATGAGAAAGAAAACTGCTAGGGTTTTCTGCCCCCCTTATATATAAAAGGTGACACGGGTAGGGACACGGCCGTGTCCTTACCCGTGTCTTTCCTGGCGAAGCGGCAACGACAGTTTCCATGTCGGTTCATCATTTGACACGGCCGTGTTCCTGGCCGTGTCCATGGCCGTGTCCTTCTCGGGTTGCATCTCGACGATCTATCAAAAATTGTCGACTCGGCACACACGGGTAGGGACACGGCCGTGTCGCTACCCGTGTCACATGATGTCGACACAACTCGTCAGTCTCGACACGGCCTGTCGAGTGTAACTCGACACACACGGGTAGGGACACGGCCGTGTCGCTACCCGTGTCACATGATGTCGACACAGCTCGACAGACTCGACACGGCGTGTCGAGTGTAACTCGACACACACGGGTAGGGACACGCCCGTGTCGCTACCCGTGTCACTACCCGTGTCACTACCCGTGTCACTACCCGTGTCACTACCCGTGTCACTACCCGTGTCTCTCTGCACTGATTTCTCCACTTCTCCACAAGTGCAGTACAATTCCCTGCACTTCTCAGGACTCGAGTCAACCCTCATGACTCAAAAACACACACTAGGGGCCTAGAACAATTCGGGACGTTACAAATCTTATAAACAAAATAAAAGATTTCGTCCCTGAAATCAGGCTTAGGCTGAGGGGAGAAATGCATAACAGGAAATTTAACATATTCTTTTAAATAAGATTACCTTGAGCAAACAACTCCGGGTAGCGTTGCTGCATCAAATTCATTGGCTCCCACGTGTACTCCTCTTTCCCATGATTCGACCATAGTACCTTCACCAAGGGTACACTTTTGCGGCGCAAAGTTCTTGTCTCGCTGTCAACAATCCGCACCGGCTCTACTCGCACAGACCTATCTGATGCCACTGCACCATCAGTAGTGGGAATATACTGGTCGGGCCGCAACAATGCTTTTCGAAGCGACGACACATGGAACACGTCGTGGAGATTTTCTAGTTCTGGTGGTAACTCCAACCGATAGGCCAACGGGCCGATCCTTTCTAGTATAGTATAAGGCCCAACATACCTTGGGCTGAGCTTTTTCACCCCACGTACCCGCGACACACCATGCATCGGCCGAATCTTGAGAAACACTTTTTCGCCCACTTGGAACTCCACCATCCGGTGCTTTTTATTGTAATATTTCGCCTGTCGACTTTGAGCCTCCAACATGCGACACCGTATAAATCCGATCGCCGCATCAGTATCCTCTATATATTCATTTCCCAATGCCTTCGGATCTTCATCCTGCACCCAAGACAAGGGAGTCCTGCACCTTCTTCCATAAAGGGCTTCATGGGGCGCCATGCCGATGCTCGCCTGATGGCTATTATTATAGGAGAATTCCACTAGTGGCAAGGGCCTTTCCCATGGCTCTCCTCTGTCCAGCACACATAACCTCAATAAATCTTCCAGTGTCCTGATGGTCCTTTCAGACTGCCCGTCCGTCTGTGGGTGGAATGCAGTACTAAAGGTTAGGCGCGAGCCCAAATACGCCTGTACCGCCTTCCACTCATTGGATGTAAACCGACCATCCCGATCCGAAACAATTGTCTTGGGCACGCCATGATACCGTACAAATTGCTCCACAAAAAGGCGTACCAAAACATCCACGTGTGCTTCCTTCTTCATTGGTATGAACCGGGCCACCTTTGTCAGTCGATCAACAATAACCCACACTGAATCATTCCCGGAGCGTGAACGAGGTAACCCATGAACAAAGTCCATGGAGATATCCTCGAAACTTCCATTCGGGGATGGGCAGCGACTGCAACAAACCACCGGGACTCCTGCATTCAGCCTTCACTCTTTGACATGCTTCACAATGAGTGACATAATACCGGACATCCTTCTTCATTCCCGGCCAACACATGGTCTTTCGCAAACCGACGTACATCTTAGCAATACCCGGGTGCACTGAATATTGAGAGGAATGTGCCTCTCTCAAGATATCCTCCCGAATTTTGTCGCCCTTGGGAATATAGAGTCGGCCACAAAAATAAACGAGGCCGTCTTTGAGTGTGTACTCATCGGTGGTCCCACCTTCAATTGCCTTGATTGCTGGGGCCAAGGCCGCATCCATTCCTTGCTCCACCCGAATCCGGTCTCGGATATCACAAACTATGCTCATGTTGGCCAAATACTCCGCATACTCTGCCGAAGAAGCCTTGAATACTAGAGTAATTTCCATCTCCTCGATCTTCCGAGCCAACTCCATACTCATCAACCGAGACTCTGGGCTAGAGCCTGGCGCTTTTCTGCTCAAGGCGTTAGCTACCGAGTTCGCTTTCCCGGGGTGGTAGTTCATGGTGAACTCATAGTCGCATAGAAATTTCAACCACCGTCGTTGTCTCAGGTTCAACTCCTTCTGAGTGTGGACATACTTCAAGTTCTTGTGATCGGAAAAGATCTCGCAGTGTACGCCATATAGGTAATGCCTCCAAACCTTCAAAGCGAACACCACTGCTCCCAACTCCAAATCATGGACCGGGTAATTAATTTCATGTTTCTTTAACTGTCTTGAAGCATATGCGATCACGTGCCCGTGCTGCATCAATACCGCTCCCATCCCTTGATATGATGCGTCCGTGTAAACTTGGAATCCTTCCTTCCCCGACGGAAGTGCAAGGATGGGGGCAGAGGTAAGCCTATCCTTCAGCTCTTGAAATGCCGCTTCACATTGAGGTGTCCACTCAAATGGCACACCCTTCTTCGTCAAGGAGGTAAGAGGAAGGGCAATCTTGGAAAATCCTTTCACGAACTTGCGGTAGTAGCCAGCAAGTCCAAGAAAGCTTCGTACATCGGCCGCTGACTTCAAGGGCGACCAATCCTTCACAGCCCGTACCTTTGACGGATCCACCGCTAATCCTGCTCCACTGATCACATGCCCCAGTAAGGCAACCTCCTTAAGCCAGAATTCACACTTACTAAACTTGGCATACAAGGCGTGCTCCTTCAATTTCTTCAAAACCAAGGTCAGGTGCTCAACATGCTCCTCCTCCGTCTTTGAGTAGACCAAGATGTCGTCGATGAAAATAATGACGAAGATGTTCAAATACGGTTCAAACACCTTGTTCATCAAGCTCATGAAGGCCGAAGGGGCATTTGTGAGCCCAAACGGCATTACTGTGAACTCATACAAACCATATCTCGAACTGAAGGCTGTTTTCTGGATGTCCCCTTCTTGTATCCTCAACTGATAGTATCCGGAGCGCAAATCCAATTTAGAAAACCAATGTGCTCCCACTAGTTGATCGAACAACTCATCGATCCGAGGTAGTGGATAAGTGTTCCGCACCGTCAACCGATTGAGTTCTCGATAATCTATGCACAATCGCAGGGTTCCATCCTTCTTCTTTACGAACAACACAGAGGCTCCCCATGGTGATGAACTGGGGCGAACGAACCCTGAATCCACCAGTTCTTGCAATTGAACTCTAAACTCCGCGAGTTCTTTCGGAGCCATTCTGTACGGAGCCTTGGATACAGGCTTGGCACCTGGTACTAGATTGATCTGGAAGTCAACCTCTCTATGCGGAGGTAATCCTGGTAGCTTCTCAGGAAATACCTCGGGAAAATCCCGCACAACCCGTACATCCTTTAATTCCAACACTTCCTCCTTCAACTCGAACCAGATCATGAAGACCTCGTCCCCCTTCATATGAGCTTTTACAACCTGGACGGAAGATAACATCATGCGAGGCGCGAAGCCAATACCTTGGAAGATGACGTCAGAGTCTCCATGTCTCAAATAGATCCGCTTCTCCGCGCAGTCGATCCTCACGAAGTGCCAATCCAGCCATACCATGCCCAAAATGATGTCAAACTCCGGCATTCTCAGAACCGTGGCCGGCGTATCAAAGGCCTTCCCATCAATAAATAACTCCAAATCGCACTTGGCAGTTGCGATCATCTCCGAGCCATCCGGAAGGCCTACACGTCGGGCTATGCCAGTGAAGTACTGTACATCCTCCACGTCTTTTATGAAATCCTCGGACACAAAGGAGTGTGAGGCACCGGTATCGAACAGCGCATATGCCGTCTTCCCGCCAATAATCACGGTGCCTAAGTACCAACAACCAAAACTTATTGCTAGTTGCTAGTAAGTTCTAATCAATTCAAGTTAGACCATGCAAATATGTAAATTAATTAAATCATACCTGCAATCACATCTTGTGGGTTCCGTTCCTGCGCCATGTCAAGCGCGTACACCTGATCCCGGACCGGTCCGTGGTTTCCTCTTGGTGGTCCTCATCCTCGACCACGCATATATCCCCGCCCTCGTGGAGCTGCTGGAGGGAGAGCAGGAGGGAGAGCAGGAGGGAGAGCAGGAGGGGCGTTCCCATATAGCTGCGGGCAAAAACGCCGGATGTGGCCCGGCTGGTTGCATTCGAAGCACACCAGACCACGACGCCCTTCAGGTTGTTGAAATCGCTGAGGCTGTGGGGGTGGAGGCAACGCAGGCGGCTGCGGAACTGGATGCTCCACCCTATAGTTTCGGTGGACACGCCCTCCACCTCTTTGATAACCTCTTCCTCCTCTGAAGTCCCGTCTCCTTCTATTACTTGGGCCGACTTCCATCACGTCCTCCGCAGGCCTCTTACTACATCCCAGGTGGTCCGCCTCCAATCTTTTCGCCATATCAATGATCTCCGCCAAGCTACCATCCGCTATAAACAAAAGGGACTGCCTTAGGGGATCTCGCAGCCCTTTATAGAAGCGCTTGGCATAACCTCTGTCATCCAACTCATAAGAATCTGCAAACCTTGCGAGATGCTGGAATTCCCGCTGGTATTCTGTAACTGACTTTGATCCCTGCTTTAGTAGAAGGAACCTCTGCTCAAGCTCATCTCGGGCCGATGTAGGGATAAAGTGCTCCAAGAAAACACCCGAGAATTCACTCCAACTTATCTCAGTGTAGATCCGGCCTTGGAAGGTAGAGCCCATGAGGGACTTCCACCACCTCTTCGCATGTAAGTCCAAGACGGACACTGCCAATGTCACTGCCATGTTGGCTGGGCAACGGATACTAGCCAACAACTCATGTATCGTGTCTAGCCATTCCACTGTACATACGGCTGACTCCGTCCCAAGGTAGACGGGAGAGGAGAGAGCCCGGAAGGTGCTCAGCCAGTTGGAGCTCGGGGCCTGTTGTTGCACTGGAGCCTGCTGTGCCTTAAAAGCATCAAGAATGGCGGTGAGCGTCTGCCCCAACTCAGACTGTTCGAACTGAGTGGGTATGGGAGGGGTAGGAGTACCCCCCATCGGCTCAACATGCAGTGGAACCTACACATACACGACAAATTTGTGGTCAGGTTGGCTAAACTTAAGGTCGAAGTTGGACAAACTTAATGTGAATTACATATGGGCACACCACTGCTTCCGCTAAGTCAGTTTGTCCCCAAATTGACTAACCAAACGGGGGTGGCACCATTGTTTAATGACTTCCTTAGTTGAGGATCGTGGCAAACTGATACCATTTATAAGACCCCTCCTCCCCGGATCCCAAAACACGGCACGAAGGGGGAGTCTTATGCCCGGAACAGCCGCCTTGCGGTAGCATTAGCACACGGACTAACCTGTACCACAAGTCGCCTATTCCGCCGGCTACAACCATATCAATATAAATGCCAACCCAACCAAATAAATAAGCAAGAGAAGTCAAAATCCACACTAAGTAATATATAATTTCCAAAACATGAAATAATGAGAAGCTAAACATGCTTCTACAAAATATCAGAGTACAGCTAATCATTGCCCAAACGGGCTACATCAGAGTAATCAAAATACTAACATCAGTAACCGACGGTATCGACGGCACCGTCACATCAGGCCCTGTCGTCCTGGCCTGGCTGTCCTGCTGCGTAGTCTGCGGCTGCTCTACCTGTGGCGTGACCTCCTAAAAAGGAAGACGTAGCAACCGTTAGTCGAAACGACTAAGTGGTTTCAAATCCGCTCCCCCGGCGACTCCTCGGCACCGGGCGGAGAAAAGGAACAAGAGTATAGTATATAACATGTATGCAAGTAAAGGAGTATAAGCAGGTGGCAAGGTACATGAATATAATGTATAATCTAGCAGTTCTACAAGCTATCATCATATAACAACAGGTGTAAGGAAATCTACAGCAGGAAAGTAACTTAACTTATAAGAATGCCCATACAAACTTATAAGTTAAGGATCGGGTTACATAAAGCAACTCATCGTATAGGAGTGCCCATACAAACTTATACGATGAGGATCTTGTTGTGCAATGTTATGAAATGCTATGAATGCTATGCAATGACTCACCCATGCACACCCATGCAATTGCTATGTCGACACAGACTATAGTTCCCACTTTTCGAGCAGGTAGCTAACCACTCAGGCATCAGCCGCCGTGGCCAGGCGGTGACAGTAGAACTGGCACTTCTACTACTAGGCGGGTATCACACTACTTCACCTAGACCTCCGTATGCCTCAACGCTAAGAACACAACAGCGGAGCCCATGCGTACTATGGCCCAGCGGGGTCTTGGGTAGATGCGCACCAAGAACACAGCCCGAACTGGCCTTGTGTGACCCGGAAGGGGCCTCGGAAGAAAGTACGAGGACACAGCCCAACCATTCACATGGCCGGAGGGGCCTCGGGACGTGAACACCGAGGACACAGCCCAAACCGACCAAGTCTAACTGCCAACTCCCGTCGGTGTGACGACTGGCGAGCCCGTAGATCTGCCACACTATCCTTAACCCAGGATTACGACACCGCGTGTCGACTCACACCACATGCAAATACCACATCAACATATCATGGAAGGGGCCTCAGAAGTAAACACGGGGACACAGCCCAACCATCCATCCACACCTTATCTCAACACAACCAAAACAAGTGACGGTCAACACCGCACTTACATCCCTTCACAATACTTCCCGTAGGGAGACGACTCTCTAAGTATTGGAGTACAAGACTCATTTCATTAATCGAACATGTCCATGATCATAATCTATTCATCTATATGACTTTCCAAATGATGACAATGTAATATAAACATGATGCGCATATAAAGATCTATCTCACTTTTCATTTGATAATGTCATAATATAAACATGAAGTGCACAATTATCAATCTTTCAATTCCTACCAATTCAGTTCGTTTAAATAATATTGTTTCTCAATTTGATAATATGAAATCTGCAACAAATGATTAATCATTCATCCAAGCCAAGTGTCTTGCATTATTAATTCCACCGAATCAAAACCCATTTTTCCATTAAGCCCAGAATTTGGGTGCAGGCTGAATCTGGACAGCAACGTCGACCGGAGATTCCCGAAGCTACAGGAATCCGGTGAAGACGTGTAACCCCACGATGGAAAGGTCTTTCCGAGGTCTACAACTCTCGTATTCAGACCTCAACCCAGATTTGAAATTATCCTATTTGAAATCGGACTTGAAGTCCGCTGCGTACAGAACACAGTTTCTGCATACAAGATTTATAGAACACCAATTTCGATTAGACTTTCCCGTGGCTACCTACTTCGCCAGAAGTCGTGCAACCATTCATTGGAAAGGTATTTTCAAGGGCTTCAACTTTCGTGTTTAGCCGAAAGGCCAGTCTGGCCATATCACACTTAAACATGGCCACGAAGTTCGCTGCGCGCAGAATACAGATTCTGCACGCATCTTAAGGCGGAATGAACGACATCGGTTCATCTTCCTCCTCAAGGCGATTATTCCCAAATCATTCCAGAAAACCTCCTCCCTTATTCACCCTCAAGAGGCCAAAACCCTTCACGAAACCATCCCTTATCATCACATTGAAGAAGGGCGTGTTTGAAGAGATCTAAAACCTAAGACACAAGTCTTAGCATGGCCTTTCCTAGAAAACTCCTCCTCACCGTCAAGACTCTCTTGAGTCGATGTCTCTCCTAGGAAAATAACTATAGATCTAGCACCAAGGGAGAGGGTAGGAAACTCACATTGGCTCCAGCGGTACCACCATTTCCGGCCATGGATCTCGTAGTTCTCCTTGGCGGCATCTTCTCTTTCACGGCGTAAGCGGATCTCCTCCGGTAGAACTTGCTCCAGCAGTTTTTCCTCTCACCAGGAGTTCTCACAGGAATTTGGGGATGAAATGAGCAAGAAAACGGCTAGGGTTTTCTGTCCCCCTTATATATAAAAGGTGACACGGGTAGGGACACGGCCGTGTCCTTACCCGTGTCCTTCCTGGCGAAGCGGCAACGACAGTTTCCATGTCGGTTCAACATTTGACACGACCTTGTTCCTGGCCGTGTCCATGGTCGTGTCCTTCTCGGGTTGCATCTCGACGATCTATCAAAAATTGTCGACTCGGCACACACGGGTAGGGACACGGCCGTGTCGCTACCCGTGTCACATGATGTCGACACAACTCGTCAGTCTCGACACGGCCTGTCGAGTGTAACTCGACACACACGGGAAGGGACACGGTCGTGTCGCTACCCGTGTCACATGATGTCGACACAGCTCGACAGACTCGACACGGCGTGTCGAGTGTAACTCAACACACACGGGTATGGACACGCCCGTGTCGCTACCCGTGTCACTACCCGTGTCACTACCCGTGTCACTACCCGTGTCACTACCCGTGTCACTACCTGTGTCACTACCCGTGTCTCTCTGCACTGATTTCTCCACTTCTCCACAAGTGCAGTCCAATTCCATGCACTTCTCAGGACTCGAGTCAACCCTCCTTACTCAAAAACACACACTAGGGGCCTAGAACGATTCGGGACGTTACACAGGCTCTCATCTAACTGGCAGGTCCGAAGGCTCGCCTGTGGGGGATAGGTTTGGTTTGAGGAAACTTCATCGGCACCCCGAGCTCGGCTCGGCCCCAGGTAGACCCGCTGCGCAGGCTGTCATCTAGCTGGAAGGTCCGAAGGCTCGCCTGTGGGGGATAGGTTTGGTTTGAGGAAACTTCATCAGCACCCCGAGCTCGGCTCGACCCCAGGTAGACCCGCTATGCAAGCTCTCATCTAGCTGACAGATCTGAAGGCTCGCCTGTGGGGGAGAGGTCTGGTTCTTGAAGTCTTGGCTTCTGGTTCTTGGGAATGGTACTTGGAAATATTACGCCACTTCGAGCCTGGTTCAGTCTCCGATGGACCCGCTGCTCAGGCTCGCATCAAGCTAGCAGGATATTATACTCACTTTGGCAGAATAATGTGGACAGTCTCCTTAAAGCAACATCGCAACTTAACATCTCAGCTTAGCCCTATGAAGGGAAAAATAAACTAAGGAAAAAGGCTTGTAGTGAGGCGAGTGGCGGCACTCGCAGCAGGCGGTTTCAAGGATGGTCTCGCCGTTGGCGAGGGGACACTCGCGAGACATGACATAACGTCGTCTTGTGGGCGTAAGTATATCAAGGAGTCGTCTCACGTTAAGTACAAAAAGGCAAAATACAGAAAAGGCAATGTGGTGAGATGGAGGGGTAGCACCGTCCCGCAGGCCGAAGCAAACCAATAACTCATTTCGCAAAGTGAGGAACAAAAATAAACAGGACAAAATATAAGTATTCTCTCATTACTATGACAGGTATCACAAAAATATTTTTTAAAAAGTTGACAACAGCGAAAAGTGGAGAAGAGAGTGATTCAAGATCTTGGAGTCGGCACGTCAGTCCTCCTCTCCAGATGAAGAATCATCGCTCTCCTCGCTGTAGAGCTCGGGAACCAAGTCGCGAGCAGTCACTATTTCAGAATCATCCTTCACAACCCCTAGGTCCTTCATCATCTGCAACACCAGCTCTGCCTCCCGAACGCCAGCGTCTCGGCACTGCTCCTCGACTTCCTCATAAGAGTAGTGCGACGGAGGCGTCTGTAAGGGCTCACGGCGAGATGATGAAGCGATGTCAGCCTGAAGACCCGCGTTCCAAGTTTTTAATTCCCTAACCTCCTCCTCCAAAGCCGTCATGCACGAGCGCAATTGCTCCGCCATCTCGGCATCCTGCGAGACGGCCCATCAGTTAGCCAAGAATGATTGAAAAAGAAAAACCTAAGGAAAAAGTATAAGGCATACCACACCGTCTTGGTCCTTCGCAAGGAGGGACTCGACTTCAGATAGCCTTTTCGTGAGACCGTTGGACATCACTCGCTCCGCCACCAGGCTCTCCTCACTGGCTTTCCATTTTGAGTTGATATAAATAAGGAGGCGAGAGGAGCGGTGCGAGAATTCCAAGCCTCGCATTTGGTGGTGGGAAGTCTTCAGCACGAGATCCCTAGTGGACTCGATTTCAGGCGAAACGGCGTCAAGGCCGCCGTAGAGGCCGTACCATATGGTGAAGGCATGGCTGGTGGGGACCTCTTGCTCCTTACAAGAAGGAAGGAGAGTGGAGATGGACACGCGGTTGGCGTCCCGCCCCCACAGCAGAACTGGGTCGCCGGCGGCATTGTGGACCACGGGACCCCGGTTATAGTTCATGTGGGAAGAGGGGGCGGGACGGCTGGAGGAGGCGCCTTCGCGAGAGGAGGTGGCAGCCGGCTGGTCGGGAAGAACAGATGGCGGGTTGGATGCAGTAGCAGGCAGGTTGAAGGCAGCAACCGGCTGACTGGGGATGACAGCTGGTTGATTGAGGAGTACCGTCTCGCGAGTAGGCAAGACGGCCTGGTGGTAAGGCGAAAGGGGTGGTGGAGTTTCCCCTACAAAAATGGGGCTCCCTTTGGGAGCTTTCTTCTTTTTCTTGGAAATCACTATGGCCTTTTTCATCTTTTTTCTGGGGGGGCTGGAGCGAGAGGGGCCGTGTCGCCTGTGGGCCTCTTCGGGGGGATGGGCGCCAAGGACTCTCTCGCCGCCTCGGCAGCCGCGTTGGCGAGATCGAGGCCCTTTGCTGGATGGATGTTGCTCTTGTAAGGGGGGAGGGATGGAATGATTCGCTCCCCTAAAGACAGGCAAGGGTTATATTACGGCGAGACGGCGAATAGCGAGACCCGAGATGAAGGAGCGGGAATACCTTCACTGGGGAGCACTGGAGGAAGCGAGTCGAGGCCTCGCCGCAAGAAGTTGACCTCAAATTTCTTGCCAACGAGGTATTCACACAGCAGCTTCTCTAGGCCACTGACCTGTGGGGTGGCGTAGAATCTTTCTGGCGGAGACACCGGCGCGAGAGGGATTCCGCCAAAGTCAACTCGATCTCCCCGGATGAAGACAAACCGGGTGAGCCAGTGGTGGTTCATATTGGGTGTCTCGCACACTTTGAGCCCCTGCCCGGTGAAGTACGAGACGTCATCAGCGTTGGCATGGTAGATAAAGAGCTTGCGGAAGTCCGCCAAGCTGAATTCGATGCGCTCCCGGTGCATATAGCAGGCGAAAGCAATCAACACCGAGATGGCGTTAGGGTTGAATTGCGCCAGGACGACGCCAAAGTATTTGAAGACCTGTTTTACCTCAGGCCAAAGAGGCAACCTCAACCCTGCCTCAAAGTGCGAGATGGGGAAGGCGAGTTCTCCCGGGTAGTAAGTGTTGATGGACTCGCCAACATTGGGGGGACGGGACTCAACAACGTCCCCCAGGTACTCGCAGACGAATACATGGTAATCTTCTTGAGGGAGCGGGGCGAGCGTGAAGTCGTGGTCTGTGAACCACTTCCCGTAGCGACTGTGCCCCTCACCTTCCTCAACTCTGTTCTTGCCCATCTTTGGTGGTGAGACGGTCTTCGGCGAGATGAAGAAGAAAAAAGAGTTGGCGAGATAACCAAGAGAGAAGGGCGAAAGGGGCCGGCGAGACGAAAGAATCAAAGAAGCAAGAGCTTGGGTAGTGGCTGGAGTGAAGAGTGTGGTGTCTTTCTGATCCAGGGCCGGGTGTATTTATAGTGAATACAGAGCAATGATTGATGGGCGGGAAAAAGTATAGGGGAAGGGGGAGAGTCGGCGGCGGGATTTTCTCTCTCTCCTAAACCTCGATCGGCGCGATCCATCGCAATCACAGAAAATAAATTAAAAAAAGAGAGTTAAAAACGAAATAAAGAGAACCAGCAATAAAAATATATATTCAGAGATCGTCCCGCGTACGGCGGGCACCGAATTTCTTAATGTTTTTGGCGAGACGACGCTACAAGACTGCTATTATTACAACATTCAAATACAGAAGAAAAGAGAAAGGGCGAGACGGACGTCCTTCAATACGGGTGTCATTGCCACCGGCCACCGCGAGCTCCCGCACAGGGAGGTCTACTGTGCGTGTGGAAGGCGCGAATGGACTCAAGCCCACGGCACACGAGACGGAGCTGCATATCAGTCTCATTAATGATGGCATCAGGGTTGGTGCCATCAACATCTAGCTCAGCATTGGCCTCGGAGGATAAACGAGCATATTCATTCTCCAGCCATTCGATACGCCTCTCCGTAGCTTGCTTGTCCTGCGCCAAGGAATGGATGATGCGCGCATGCTTCCGAAATAGCTCAACTGTCTTGCGCTTCATTTCCGCTGGGTTCGAAGGGTCGCCCAAGTAATCTTCAATCCCATCTACAAGAGGAGGAGGCGAGACGAAGAGTCGACTTGGTTGCTCCTCAGCGGGCGAGTTGGCCCGAGAATCTGCACAAGGAGTGCAGAGGCATGGTGGAAGAGGCACTCGCAGAAGGGTGTGAGAATAGCAAAGAGGATTCAAAAGCGCGAGAGAAGGTCTTTTACCAGGAAGGCGAGAGGTCTCGGCAAACTGGGAGGGGTCGTCCCTCCTCTCGCTGGGAGTAGTTGGGGGAGTAGAAGATGGCTGTGAGTCGTATTCCTCGTGGTGGACAGCAGAATCATTTCGCGAGCTCTCCGGGTACTGCAAAACCACGAGAGCTCCCTGAAAAAACCAATCAACAATAGAGAAAAAACACACATTGCAGAAATGTCAGAGGCAGAAGCGGGTACCCACCTCTTTCTCCCTGGAATATGTATGTGGAGTGGGGTCGGTTTCCAGAACAGCGCGAGACAGATCCACGGCGACAGACGATGGACCACCTGCCTTCATCTTCTTTAAGCGAGACGATGGGGGTAGATGGCGAACTAATGTTGAATTAAAAGTAGCCACGTTGGCCTTGTGCTGCTCTCGCACCAGTGCAAGATGTTCAAGGAATCTCTGGTTGTGCATCATGACGAAGGATTCGAGCTGAGGAAGAAGGATGTGCAAAGTGGGGCATCCGGTGTGCGGAGTCGGAATCCTATATTTATAGGCCCCGGTGGGGGCCTCGTAAAAGATTCCTCATAAATACATTTTTAAATGCGCTTTAATAACGAGCCTCGGTTGGACATTCTTTTCGAGCTTAGGATAACCTCGGAAAGGGTGGGGATCGTGTACAACCTCGGGCTCGCGAGAGAGCCTCAAGATGCGGATACTCGGGGCAGGCGAGAAGGATAGATAGGTGAGTGGGACCATGGGGGGTCCACTCGCGTGTGGCGAGATGAGCGGTCCCTACAATAAGCGAGACTTCCCGCTTAGGGGCGCGAGAAGACCTCCCGCGGCGAGATGACCTCATGACAAAGGATTCCGGCGAGATGGGTAGAGGGGTCCGTCTCGCCAATAGGTGCTCTTCCACTCGCCAGGAAGAAAAGAAGTCGTTTTTATATTTCCATGTCAACAGGGGATTTTACTCTTCTACCCCGGGCTTTTTTACCCTTTTACCCTTAGTGGTCTGCATATAGGTCCTCAGAACAACAGAGTTTGGTTGTTGGCAGACCCATACAGGGGTACCCTGGTAATTTCAGACCAGTACAGTTTGGTTATTGGCAGCTCAGATTCAAAAATCTATAAATTGGGCCATAGGGGTTCTTCAGAAAGACACATTCTTCACTCCCGGGGATTTGTGGCATCATCTTCTGTGCTTTCTGAGGAGCTCCAAGCCCAGCTTTTGGCTTTGGAGGGGAAGCTCTCAGTGATCTTCCGGGTAAGCGGTGGGACCTCCCTGCTGCGGCTTTGGGCCAGTTTTCTAGTCCTTCACGACCAGTCGGAGGTCGGAGCTTGGGCCAAGTAGGTGTCGGCTACGCCCTTATTTTGCGAACATTTGTCGAAGTCAAATATTGGCTTCAACAACTGGCCTAGCTTGTTTAAAGACGCGCAAGGAACGGGTAATATTTCTAATAAAAATGAAATGTCGTAAAATTATTTCATTGAGTGCGAAGTTTTTGACCTCTGGGGAATTGATTTTGTTGGCCCTCTTCCTTCTAGCTTCGGGAATAAGTATATTTTTGTTGTCGTTGATATTGTTTCGCGATGGGCAGAAGCCCAAGCTCTTCCTACAAACGATGCCCGAGTGGTAGTTACGTTTTTAAAAAATTATTTTCTTGATTCGGTACGCCGCGCGCCATCGTTAGTTATCGGGGTTCCCATTTCTGTAACGCACAGTTTTCTAAAATCCTTACTAAATATGGCATTACTCATAAAATTTCAACTGCCTTCCACCCTCAAACTAACAAACAAGTCGAAGTAGTGAATAGAGAAATAAAATGAATTTTAGAAAAGACTATTTCCACCTCTAGAAAAGACTGGTCAAACAATTTAGACGATGCTCTACGAGCCTATCAAACAACATACAAAACTGTCATCGTATGTGCGGCGTATCGGTTGGTATATGGAAAATCATGTCACTTACCCGTAGAACTAGAACACCGCGCTTTTTGGGCCTTAAGATTCTTAAATTTTGATCCCCACACTGTCGGCGATTTTAGAAAGTTTTAACTTAATGAACTTGATGAGTGGCGCTCTTACGCGTATGAAAATAACAAATTTTATAAAGAGAGGATGAAATGTTTACACGACAAAAATTTAAGGCACCCAAAAACCTTCAAGACGGGCGACCAAGTCCTTTTATATAACTCACGATTACGTTTATTTCCGGGGAAGTTAAAATCACGATGGTCTGGGCCATTTATCGTTAAAGAAGTTTATTCGTATGGTACGATTTTAATTTCACACCCGGGTAAGTGTGGGTTCAAAGTAAATGGGCAGCGTCTTAAACTTTATTTTTGTGTTGATGTCAGTCCCGACTGTATTAATATTCTTCTGCATGAACTTTAAACTAACTGGATACCATTTATTTACATGCTATTTTGGACAAATAATCTTTTGGACAATATTATTTTGATGTGTCGAGCTCAAACGATGCTTTTAACAAAGGGCGCTCCTGGGAGGCAACCCAAACTATTTTTCTATTTTCTTTATTTTACACTTTTTGCCCCGGACGGCTCCACAAGTTGAAGCTTCTGCGATTACCATCGCCAATGCTACAAAATCCATCACAAAGTCCAAATAAGACATGCCAATAAGATCCAGAGCGCAAGCATGGGGGAGCAGCATCACTCAGCTTTCGCAGCAAATAAATCTGGGGAAGTACCCATTTTTCAATTTTTTTTATTCTGTACTTTAATTTTCTCTCTCTCCCTAACCTCCTTCTCCATTGAGGACAATGTCCATTTTAAGCTTGGGGGAGGACTTCCTCCTAAAAAATATATGCTTTTTGTTTTTTGTAGTTTAGATATTTTAGTATTTCCATAGTACCCCTTGTTTTTGTTTTGTTTTTTCTCAAAATCTGACATAAACTTCTTAATTAATTATAATTTTTCTAATCATTTTTTTAATTATATTTCACAAGTAAAATGTTGGACATGTTGTGTTTCTAATTCACGGTAGCATGTTAAGGTGAAATATTTTTCTAAAACTCGCATTTTTATTATGGTTTTTTGTTCTTTATTTTCTTTACTTTCTCAAAAATTCATCATCCACTATTTTTCTTTTCGTTTTTAGATAAATTTTGAAAGGACAACTTTTGAATGGCGTAGTAGATGTGAACGATCTAAGTAACCTATTATTTCTATTTTCAAGATAATTTCATCAATCTTCTTTTATTATCTAGGACTAGCTTTTTGAAATTTCTCAAATCTATATTTTAAATAAATTTAAAAGAGTGAAAATGATTTAGGCTGTTTTTTGGTTTCGTTTGAGCTTTCTTGCCAACCTAAAAACTTTCACCACTAGTTAGCCTCTTTTGAGCTTTTATTTCCAATTTCATTTGATAGCTCCTCTTTTCAAATCATTTTCACCAAAGTCAAAATTTCCAACTTATCTAATCACAATTGCCTTTTTGAGTTTCATAAAGAATTTTCATGATTATGAAAGGTTATTTTGTGATATTTTTGGAGAAGTTTTTGAAAAAAAAAGTATGCTCAAAAGAAATGTTTGTTTTTGTTTGGCCAATTCAAAATGAAAATAAAAATATTTATGGCCTTTGTTTTGAAAAAGAAAAAAAAGAGAAAAATATTTTATTTAAAATGAGAATTTTTGAAACTCTTTGTTTTATTTTAGTGCGATTTTAAGTCTCCTTGTTTATCTTTGAATTCCACTCCTAATCATAATCCTAAACTAAACGCTTTGGTCCTATTAAGTCCTTTTGATTCACGAATTTTGAATTTTATTTAATAACTAAGAAAAGAAGAAAAGTAAATCAGTATTAGTTTTGGATTTAAACTTAGAGTTTTGTTATTTAATTGATATAATTATAATGCGTTGCTTGGATCTAGTAACAACTCAATGCGTTTTTTTTATTTTTGTTGCCTTGCTTAAATATATTTAAAGAATTTCGTCAAAACTTTGCATGATTTATTTTCGTTAAGTAAAGTTTATAAAAGTTAAACCATACCTAAATAATTGTTTTAGATTTACGTTTCACATTCTCCCTACTTGGAATTTCGCATAGTACTTGTGTAAGCATGATTAAAACTTTTTGAACTAGTCACTTTTTATGATTAGCTAGTTTTTATATCTTTGCTTAGGGACAAGCAAAACTTAAGCTTGGGTGAATTTGATAGTACGTTTTTAGTCAACAATATTAGGGTATTTTCGGGTTTTAAAAGCACAAATCATGTCTTGCAAGTGCTTATATTGACCCCTTTTGTTAATATTATTGTCACTAATGTGTTTTCTGCTCTTTGTAGGTTTGTACGACTTTCAGCAAAATTTTGTTGTGACACACCCCAAGGTCACGCCCTACCAGGGCGTGTACCTAGGGCGTGTAGCCTAGAGGAATGAAGCAATAGTTCTGAAATTGCATTTCTTGAAAAATCAGTGTACACGCCCTCGGTCATGCCCGTGTCATCACTACACGGGCGTGTTCTAGAGGCGTGTCCCCAGGATCCGAGAAATCGACACAACAAGCTCTTTTTCCTGCTCTACCGTCGTACCGAAATGGTCACGCCCCGTGACACGCCCTGGACGGGCGTGACATATGGGCGTGTACTTCAATTACAACGCCCGTCACCTCCAGCAGTAAATTACAGCCAAAAAAGTCGCACCGAAATGGTCACTCCCCAGGGACATGCCCTGGTCGGGAGTGACATATGGGCGTGTACTTCAACTACGATGCCCGTCACCTCCAGCATTAAATTTCAGCCCAAAAAATCGCACCGAATGTGTCACGCACCAGGTACACGCCCTGCCCGGGCGTGTCAGGGTGCGTGACCCGACCCGAAGAAAATCTATAAATTGAGCCCATCTCCAAGGGTTCAGTGCCATCTTTGGATTGGGAGGGGAGGTTCTGCCCTTTAGTTTTCTTGTTGCTTTCTTGTATTTTTCCATGCTTCTTCTCTCCCTCCTCATTTTAAGCTTGTTAATCTGGCTTAGTTTTCTTTTTTTGTATTAGTTGTTGTAATTGCTCAGTAGCTGAATGTTAATGCTAGCATAGGTTTTCAATTCCAGCACTTGTAATCGTCTATTTCAATTTGTAGCTCTCTTTCAGTATAAATAAAAAGTCTGCTATTTTCTTTGTGTTCTAAATGCTTTTCTACTTCTCTCTCTACCTCCATTTCACTATGAGTAACTAATCCTCCTTGTACTTAATCTTGGTGATCCGAGGTTCGAGTTGATTAAGTTATGATGCTCTAGTTCACTCTTTCTTTGTAAGGTTTAGAATTTTGATTTACTCTTGGAAAAATCTTGTTTGGAGTTATATTAACGATCTATAATTTCCATATTTGTTTTCATTCTTAGCTAGACGAAAGGCTCATAGTTTGAAGTGAACACTCAAGAGTAAAAAGAGTTGCACGCACCACTCGAGAGAGGCAGACGTTAAATCTCCCGGATTGGAGTGAAATCCAATAGAGGGGTTCACAGCGTAAAGCGAGTTTTAGGTCTCCGATTTGGACGAGAGTTCGGTCGGACCTTCCTAAACTCAGGTAGGCACGGTTTTGAGAGAAGCGTGTTCATGCTTATGGAACCTCCACGATCAAGGTTTTCGCTTTATAAAGTTAGGGTTTATTAACGTATTTCTTAATCAACTTTACCCGAGGTGATTCTCGATCGAGTGCTCTTCTTTATCATCGTCTTAACCCCTCGTTGTAATCGTTTTAATAGTTCTCTATTTAACCGCAAGCTTTTCTCTTTTTAGTGTAATACTTCTCTTCTTAATCGCATTTTAGCATTCTCTTAAACCCAAAATCAATATTCGATAAGATAATAGTTTTCGTGTGAGTAAGATTATTCGACGGTTCCCGGATTTTTAATACGACACTTGTGTCCCCTAACTGCATTTCGATAGGTATACTTGCCTCGTTGGATAGCTAGTTCGGTTTATTTTCTCCTTGCGAATATAATCACACCAACACGATTAATCTCAAATCATGCGTGAACAAATTCGCACGACCGTGCGTTTTACACAAGACCTGAAAATGGAATCTGGGATGTCCTGACTACCTGCATAGCAATAAAATCAAGTTGGAGCAAAAGCTCCCAGCACCAGAATGCAAACAAAACCAAACAGAAAGAGCCATGGGGAGCACCATGAGCATACCCCCAACAACAGAATGCGCAATTGCACACCCTTGGGCCAGAATAGTGCACAATGTGGTCAATGACCGAAAGAAGAAAATATATCAAATTACCGGCTGAAATGCGGTGCACGAGTGATAAAACATGCCCAGATGAGTTCGAAAAACCCTATAAATATCGGACTCATCACACCACCAGACTTAAACATTTGCTCATCCCGAGCAAATCATTTCTCTGTGAACTAGAAAACAGCTAGCTGGCTTAGAAATTTCAAAAATAAAGTAAAGCGAGAAATCAAATACTTCATGGGAGTAGAAAATATAATGGGTAAAATTTTTAATTATACTATGGAGTTTATAACTTTCGACAGGCGTAAATAAATATTGTAACTACTCAAAAATAGAATTCTGGAGAATCATTCGGTCATACGTAGGAAGAAAGTGGACAGGACACTCAGTTGAGCATTTCCAAAGACCCGGGCTCGGGATCACCTCCAAAGAAATCCATTAATGTCGGGGACCATACGCTTGCCCATTCACACTCTCTCCACAGCGCTAGTTTTACTCAAGCATGAATCTGTAGGACTTTAGGAAAATAATGGGGCTTGGATATATACGTATGTAAGGATGAAAAAGGATAAAAACGATGGCTACGCACAACCCAAATGAGCTCATACAAATGAAATCCTCTCGCCAACAAAACATGCAGGTGCACCACACCACCAGACTTGAATTTGACAACACGGGTGTGTGCAACGCCTATGCCCACGACAATAACACAAATAGACTCTTCATTTTCAATTTCTTATTTTATATCAATCACCGCATATTTTTTTTCTTTTCTTTTTTCAGATTTTTATAATACACTTTCAGCCAAATTTTCAAGAAAACTTCACCGCACAACCACATAACAACTCCACAATAACAACACCAATGGAAGAATTAGCATACTAATACATCGAGATTGGGGTGTGCAACTGGGAAAAGCTCTTAGGCTCTGGTGATTGCGAAGTGAGGCTAAATCAACAGGAGGGGTAGGATCAAAATAGGATAACACGGATTATCGTTAGGACTGGAACAAGGCTCAACCAGGCCAAAAAAATGGCCTACATCATGCTCATGCTAGATTAACAATGCACCAATGCTTCGAGAGTAGCTTGGGGCAAGTTTTAGCCACCGTGAAAAATAATCCTTCCTCCCGACTCGAGCAATACGAGGCTAGTGACGCCTACACACAGTCCTACACCACCGTTCGATTACTCTAGATTCAACACTTTTGAGTAGTACAAACAATATTTACAAATGCAAAAAATTATAAATCTACGAGCATAAAGAAAATTAAATCAATACTATTTCTACACACCATGAGTACTCGATTAGGAGCACTGCATGAGTTTCGAACTACTCTATCCTAAAATCCTAAGGTAGCACAACTATTTTAAAGTTAACACAAAAGAAATAAATTTGACTTGAGTCGAGCGCGTGCTTAAGATCGTGCTCATGTGGGTGTGGGTGCACGATGCGGACAAGATATCAAGAAAATAGAAAATAAAAATGTGCTTTTGGTATGAAAGCGATAGTAGTGCTTGTGAACAAGTAACCCGCATAACGCTCCCCACCCAGACTCAAACTAAGCAACCTCTACAAGATTTGCAATAAAAATAGAGAAATAAAAGTTGGGGGAGAGGTTACCCCATGCTCAGTAAATGAGCATACCAGAAACACGCAATAAAGCATGAAGCCAAACCTGCAACAAATATACTCCTCTATCATACAAGGGAAAAGCACCCTACCGAATAGCTCTAGCAAAAAAAATTGTATACACAAAGCCGTAACAAATTTAATCCAAGAAATGCTTGCGAGTTCTTGCAAGCGTGCATTAAGTCAAAAACAAAATAAACAACACGCAAAACTATTTCTAAAACAGTAAAAATTAACTAATTAATCCTACTCCTAGATAAGTACAGGGGTTATTGTCATCCCAGCATGACTTATTTAAAAGACGAAAAGTCCTTGCTAATGGGCCTATGAAATGAAAAATGCACCGGTAACTGACCTAATATCCATTGCGGTATCAAGTACCGATACGGCTATAAAGCAGTTACCCCTCTACCTAAATAATAATACCTACACAACATAGGTAGAGGAAATAGGAAGTAAGAAGAGGAGGAGCACTGGTCCTCGCTCATCTCACTACAAAATAAATGCTTACCCAGTAAGATATCGTCTACGGGGAGATGGCAGGAGGAGAAAGTAATGAATGGAGCTTCCTCAATAGAGGAGGAATCAACCTCCTCACGAAAGAGGATGTTATCATCCATGACTCGAGCTGACAGCTCCAATTCCTCCTGAAGCACATGCGAAGACTCAACCCGCACAGGCTTAGATACAGAAAGGGGATCAAGAAATAAAGGAGATGAAGAACTAAAATAATCAAAAATAGGGGGAGTGGTCACTGTCTCAATCCCAGCAGGATCCAAGTATAGATCATCGTCGGTGTCATATGAGTCATTGATGAGTCCGATTTATATAGTGTTTTTCAGACTCATCTGGGCTAGTTTTCAAGCGTTTGCACTTCACTTTTAGTTCTATATCATTCATATTTCTTCTTATCTATATTTCCATAGGAAGTGCACACTTTGGCCCGTGTTGTGTATTTTGTACTTTTATTATTTGTAATTCTTATTGTGATTGCCTGGAATGTCTGCACATATCTGTGATTTGTTTTTCCTATTGGTACATGGGTCGTGTACGTGTTCCAGGAGTATTTGGAAACAGGAATATTGTGCACGATCATCGGATCTACTGCGCACGACCACTGGTCGTGCGTCGATGATTGTGCGCACTTGCCTTCCTTTTCCAAGTTCTGCCTGGGCATACGAACGACCACTGGACACAGTACGCACGACCACCGGTCATGCGCCACTGATCGTGTGCATTGATTCCTCTTTTCCTGGAGTTCCGTCTGGGGTAATCGCACGACCATTGGACATAGTGCGCATGACCAACGGACGTGCGCCATTGCTCATGCGCAGTACCCCAGTTCTTCTTCCTAATCTGCCATACCAGTGCGCACGATCACTGGACATAGTGCGCACGACCACCGGTCGTGTGCCCATGATCATGCGCATTGTTCAATTCTGTTTTCTATAAATATGCAGGTGCCGCCCAAATTCCGGGATAGAGCTCATTTTTCCTCTGCCGTTTTCGTCTCCGAGGAGGGATTCCGTCATCCTCCTTCAATCTCCACCCTAGGGAGGTGCTCAGTGCAATCTTTCACCGCCAAATCCAAGCCGGAGCTTCCTCTCGGCCTCCTCCATCATCCCTTGGGCTTATTTCAAGCTTCAACGCCATAGCCATGAAGCAAAGGGAAGCTTGCAACTTTTTTCCGCTATCGTGACACGAAGAAGACGGGCCATTGGAAGGTGGTGACATCCCTTCTCTACCCCGGACGCAGTTGAGGACTGAGCTTGGACGCGGATTGACAACCCGACGATTCCAACCGTGAATCCTCAGCAAGACTTCAGATTCGGTCGATCTCTTGCCTTGTTCTTCCTTTATTATTGTTTTTGTGTTGTTGTAAACTTTATTTATAGATGATGTGCGCTTAGTTGTAAAACACTTATATTAAATCATGTCCTTGTGATTTGTATTTTCGTTATATTTGCTTGAGGTGTGCCTTATTCCATCCACAACCATCCACCCTTGCCGCACTAGCAATTGCTAGTGGCGTGCGTAGCGAAGAGGTGCTCACGACCCTCATTTCGCCATTCTAACCACCGCATCTGCAAGCCTACTCGTCCATCCACCCAGCGATTCGGTGCATAGCGACCCGACTGGTCTTTCATCCCTCCTGGCGAAGCATCGCATAGCGGCGTTCCATAGGAGTAGTTTTTAGCCTTTTATTTTCTTTTTCCGCAAATATCAAAACCATCCTTAGTTAACTCCGACCTAAGGACTTTAATCTCAAGTCCTCCTCGAAATTAACTCCACCTTACTGTGTTCCTTAAGATATGAATACTTGGGAAAACTCACCCATTTTATATTACTTGTGCGACCGGTTCACTGCCGTGATCTTTATGATCAAGTTTTTAGCGCCGTTGTCGGGGAATGCAACTATAGAGCGACTCAGGATGACTGAAAATATTGTTATAAGAGTTAGTGTTTTTGACTGCTGTTTCCTTGTGTAGTTTGTCGTAGTGAATGAATGGTCGAGCCACAAGAGATCTAGTAGCCTACTAACTCCTCTTCATTCAAGCCACTTTCAATGACAACTATTCAGCAGCAGACTTATAAAGTAAGCCTTACCAACCTCACATACCGAGCACAAACGGGAAATAACAGTTTTGAGATCTCGCCTAACCTCAGTGAATACATCATCCAAAACTTCCAATTCAGCGGAGATGGAAATGTAGATGTATTATGTTACGTGCAGAGGTTCTTAGAAATTTACAACACTTGTACGTCAAACGCTGCCAAAAGCGAGCAGCAGAGGATCCGACTATTTTCCTTCTCCCTGAAAGATGAAGCAAAGCGATGGTATCAAGATAACTGAAAGGGAATATCCTCATCCTGGAAACATCTCGAAGGGAAATTCTTGGCCAAATTCCGACAACAAATGCTATCAATAGACAATTACAAGGCGCTCATCACCTTCACCCAAAGAAATGAAGAGACCTTGTTCGATACATGGTAGCGTTTCCAGTCCCTGTGAAGGGAATGCTGCAGAGTGGAAATGTCAGACATCCTCCTAATCAAAACTTTCTAGTTTGGCATCTCAGACAAATAACGGCCATTACTCGACGCTGCAGTCGGCAGAACTCTGTTTAAAAAATCCAGCGAGGACGTCTGGGAAGTAATAGACAACATTACCCAAACTAGTAGGCATTGGAACTCTCCGCCTTATGCCGACCTTCCGGTAGAGATAAATTCAGTAGTATCTGATGAAGCCACTGACCGCAATCCCTCGTCAAAGACATAGCAATTTTTCGCTTATGCGTGAAAAATGATGGAGATGTTCAACGACCAAGCCACCACCATTCAGCACCTACAAACCGCCATAGGAGTTCTCATGGAAACGTTATTATGTTCAGTCGATCAGAAACCGGAAACGGTACATACAATGAGATTGAGAAGCGGAAAAAGTCTAGAGAGGGCCTCGCCTCCTGATCCTCCCACACAATCACTCAGCGAGCCAATGCCGATTCGATAAAGTAATCTCCGTCCTCACCGACCGAGAAAGAACCCATGGTAGTACCACAACTTGTGAAGAACGCTGTGAAGCCGCCATTTCCCCACCGACTGCAAAACAAAAAGGCTGAAAAGCAATTCCATAAATTCCTCTAGATCATGAAAGGAGTCCAAATAAGCATACCTCTGACAGAAGCTATCACTCAGATCCCAGGATATTCCAAGTTCCTAAAGAACCTCATCTCGAGGCGTAAATCTTTAGAAGGACTGAAAACAATCAACCTCACCGAAGAATGCTCAACTCTCCTCGCCAACTATTCCCCAACCAAACGCAAAGATCCGGGCAGTTTCACAATCCCCTGCAGAATCGGCCTCCACAGATTCGGCCGCGCATTATGTGATTTGGGAGCTTCGATAAATCTAATGCCGCTCTCCATCTTCCATGAGCTAGGAGTTGGGATTCTACAGCCCACCCACCTGAGGTTGCAATTAGCTGACAGATTGATAAAATAACCGGCCGGGATAGTCGAAGACCTCACTATCATGGTCGACAACCTCGCCTTCCCAGTAGATTTCTTCATCCTCGACATGATGGCCGATCCCAAAGTACCAATAATCCTAGGACGGCCCATCCACGCAACAGCCCGTGCCATTATCAACTTCGACCAAGGAGAGCTAACCCTAAGCCTGGGGGAAGAATCGATTTCTTTCAACGTCCACAAACCTCCCCAACATCTCGGAATCACCAACTGCAAAGAAGCAGATTTGATAGACGAACCAGACATGCACAGCGAAATGATTCTTGACCAAGCCGAGCCAGCGTGGGAAGAGGAAGATGCACACGACACAACCGTCTGAACTAATGTCCTAAGAACCCCGCATCCGACCAAAGAACTTTTCATCGCATCTACCATCACACCCACTGCCGCAACTCTGAACCTGCTGCCCGAATACCTAAAATAGGCTTTCCTAGAGGAAGGCACAGCATGCCCGGTCATCATCTCCGCATCCCTCTCCGCCGACAACGAACTCGCCTTGGTCGATGTCTTAAAGAAATACAAAAATGTTTTTGGACGATCATTAGCCGACATAAAATGGATCAGCCCGGCATTTTGCATGCACAAGATTCTGCTTGAAGATCAATACAAACCGTCAGCACAACCTCAAAGGAGACTGAACCCCAAGATGCATGAAGTGGTATAGGTAGAAATAATAAAATTGCTTGACGTGGGCATCATTTACCCAATCAGCGACAGCAAATGGGTAAGCCCAGTACAAGTGGTGCCCAAAAAGGGTGGGATTACCGTGGTGGCCAAAGAAAAGAATGAATTATTACCCACCCGCGTGGTCACCGGGTGGCAAGTCTGCATAGACTACCGGAAACTAAATAGGCTACACGCAAAGATCACTTCCCGCTACCCTTCATCGACCAGATGCTGGAAAACTTGGCAGGTCAGGAATACTATTGTTTCCTCGATGGGTATTCAGGATACAATCAAATCACAGTTGACCCCGACGAGCAAGACAAAACGACGTTCACGCGCCCATCCGGTACCTTCGCGTTGAGAAGAATGCCATTCGGATTGTCCAATGGCCCAGCAACCTTCCAGCAATGTGTGCTCGCCATCTTCGACGACATGATCGGAGACTTTCTCAAAGTCTTCATGGATGACTTTTCCCTTTTCGGGAACAGCTTCGATTCCTGCCTCGCGAATCTAGTCAAAGCTCTGAAGCGGTACGAAGATGCAATCCTTGTCTTGAATTGGGAAAAATGTCATTTCATGGTTCTCGAGGGCATCATCTTAGGCCAAAAAGTCTCTCACAGGGGGCTCGAAGTCTACCAAGCGAAAGTCAGCATCATCAAAAATCTTCCTCCTCCGTCTTCCGCCAAGGGTATCCGTAGCTTCTTGGGACACGCCGGCTTCTACAAAAGATTCATCAAAAATTTCTCATCAATATCCAAGCCACTCACAAATCTGATGGCCAAGGACACCCAGTTTGACTTCGACAAAAACTGTCTGCAAGCCTTCGAGACTCGCAAAGACCGACACATCTCCGCTCCAATCTTGGTAGCAATAGATTGGACTTTGCCCTTCGAAGTCATGTGCGACGCAAGCGATGTTGCAGTCGGAGCGGTGCTCGGTCAAAGGAAAAACAAAATCTTTTATACTCTCTCCTACGCCAACCGGACCCTCAACGATGCCCAACTGAATTATACCACTACAGAAAAGGAGACTTTGGCAGTGATCTTTGCTTTCGAAAAATTCCATTCGTACTTAGTGTTATCTAAGGTCATTGTCTACACTGACCATACTGCACTAAGGTATTTATTCAAGAAGAAAGACGCCAAGCCACATCTAATCTGTTGGATTCTTCTACTACAAGAATATGACATCGAGATCCGAGACAAGAAATGGGTAGAGAACGTCATCGTCGATCACCTATCAATATTGGCGAGCGACACCGAAGGAGCTGCACCCATATGCGAACACAACGAGATTGTCGACTGCTTCCCGGACGAAAGATTATTCGCCATCTTTTCGCTCACTCCAACAATCCCGTGGTACGCAGATATGGCCAACTACCTCGCTTTCAAATCTGTCTCCCGTAACCTGTCATCGCAGCAAAATCGAAAACTACTGTATGACACCAAATACTATTTCTGGGAAGACTCGTTACTATTCCGTACTTGCAACGACGACATCATCAGGCGCTGCGTACCCGAGACCGAATTCAAATTCAACTTAACATACTGCCATGACCGGGAGGCCGGCAGTCATTTCAGCGCCACCAAAAAGGCACGCACGGTACTGCAATGTGGCCTATTTTGGCCAACCCTTTTTAGAGACACCCAAGCATACGTCGCAAAATGCAATAAATTCCAACGGACAGGTAATATCTCTAAGAGGGACGAAATGCCTCTCAACAACATGCTCGTCTGCGAACCATTCGACGTTTGGGGCATCGACTTCATGGGACCCTACCCAATGTCGCACAGAAAACTCTATAATATTGTCGCAGTCAACTATGTTTCTAAGTGGGTCGAAGACGAAGCTATCGCCGCAAATGATGCCCGCACCGTATTGAATTTCATACACAAGAACATTTTCTCCAGATTCGGCGCCTCGCGCACCATCATCAACGACGGCGGGAGCCATTTCTGCAACAAGTCGTTCTTGCAACTCATGAAGAAGTTCGTAGTCCACCACAAAATCTCTCTTGCCTACCATCCCCAAACATGTGGGCAAGTAGAGATCTCAAACCGCGAGCTCAAAAGAATCATCGAAAAATTAATCCATTCCAACAGAAAAGAGTGGTCCAAGAAGGTCGACGACGCCTTATGGGCGTATAGAACCGCCTTCAAAACCCCTATCGGTATGACCCCTTTTTAACTAATCTATGGAAAAGCTTGCCACTTACCGGTCGAGCTAGAACACAAAGCGCTATGGGCAACCAAATTACTAAACATGGACATCGAAGCCGTAGAAGATAAGCATCGCTCTCAACTGAACGAACTAGAGGAGCTCCGGCATTTCGCATACGAAAATACGCGGATATACAAAGAAAAAAATTCCAACCAGGAGACCAAGTCCTGATGTACAATTCCCGCCTCCTCTTATTTCCAGGAAAGCTAAAATCGCAGTGGAGCGGCACCTTCACAGTGATTGGAGTCTCCCCGGCAACGGCGCCAAAAACTTGATGCGTGGAAATCGGCAAGCGCACCGGTCGCACAAGTAATAAAATTTGGGAATAAATCCCCGAGTGTCAGTCTCTTGAGGAATGCAATTAGCATAGAGCGGCGACAGTTCAGAATATATCGTTATGAGGGTTATACATAGAAAAGAGTAAAAAGGGGCTTGTGAGATTGTGGTTTTGGTCTAATAAACTAATTAAGGCTGTGCGGGTCGAAGGCACCGCTTCGCAAGGTGAGGTGAGTGTATCGGCCGCGATGCCGAACTTTAGTTGGGCGAGTGGACGGAAAGCTAATGGATGCAAATGTTCTTGTGCGGAGTGCAATCTGGTGAAACAAGGGTGTGGAGTGGATGTGGAGTGGGCGAGGCGCATTCACGACACACAACTCAAAAGCAAATGAAAACTACAACATTCACTTAGATATAGAGTAGAAAATGTAGTTCATTACAACATTAATTCATTCCATACAACGGAGGAAGGGGAAGAGGAGTAAACCACTAGAGGGTGAAGGTCCACCGCAGGTCGTTGCCGGAATAGCGAGTTATCAATCCGCTTCCGGGCTCAGTCCGAGGAGGCTACCGGTACCAACAAGCTATCACCTCGAAGGCCTTTGAGTCTGTTCTCTAGGTCGTCTTCTTCACCAACTCCGTTGGAAAGCTTGGATTTGAGGTCATCAATGGTCGGGAGCTTCGCCGGAGGGTTTGGAAAGCTTTGGAATCACCGGCTACGGACTCCCAATGAAGTTGGAGGTGGATGGAGCAGCTGGAGAGGTAGAACTGCACTTCCCGTGCACTACCCGATCGCAGAAATGATCCATCGTGACCTAAATCGCGGAGCAGGCCCTTAAATACGGAGGCAGAATAAGCAGAGCGCACGATTAGTGGCGCACGACCAGTGGTCATGCGCACTGTCGGTCGATGATCGTGCACATTTTCCAATTAACCTACAACTTGGACAAAACATCAACAGATATGCGCACGATCAGTGGCGCACGACCGGTAGTCGTGCGCACTGAATCCACTGATCGTGCGATTGTCTAAGATAGAAAGGGGGAAAAGGAGAATGTAATGTGCACGATCAGTGGCGCACGACCAGTGCTCGTGCAAAGTGAGTCCAGTGATCGTGCGCAGTGTTCCTATATCGTCGGGGTCTCCTGAGCGGTTTCGGAGCACGCACACGACCCATGCACCAGCAGAAGAGGTAGATAGGCCACTAAAAGTGCACACCACATTCTCTAGACACGGCTAGAGAACAAGTAAAACAAACGGAAATACAAAAACATCTAAAGCACAAAGAAAACGGGCCTAAAGTGCACTTAATCATGAAATTGGCAAGTAAGCAAATATAAGCAGTTCTAGCTCTCAAGTGCAGTGCTAAGACGATAAAACTGGCCCAGATGAGTCCAAAAATCAGTGTAATATTTGGACTCATCACACCCCCAGACTTACCCATTTGCCCGTCCCGCGAAAATCATTACTCCGTGGACGGTAAAACAGCTAGCTGGCTTAGAAACTTCAAAATAAAGTAGGACGAGAAATCAAGTACATCATGCGCATAGAAAATAGAATAAAAAAACTTTTTAATTATACTACGGAGCTTAAATTATTCGACAGAGGTAAATAAATATTGTGTCTACTTAAAATTAGAATTCTGGAGAATTGTTCGGTCTAGCCAGGTAGCTTGATACTATGGAGAATAGAAAAACTTTTTAATTATACTACGGAGCTTAGATTGATACAGGACCACATGCTTGAGGCTTAAAGTCGGCAGGCAAAATACAATAATAAGAAACATCAGATGGTGGAATTTCAAGTGGGTGAGAAAGTATTCTTGAAGATCAGGTCGATGCATGGAGTGTCACAAGTGCGTGGTATGAAGAAGCTCAGGCCGAGATATGTTGGGCCCTATGCTATATTGGAAAGAATTGGCCCCGTGGCCTATCAGTTGGTGCTACTTCCAGAATTGGAAAATTCGCATGACGTCTTCCATGTGTCGTCGCATCGAAAGGCACTATTAATACCCGATAATTATGTTTCCACCACAGATGGAGCAGTGGCAACTAATAGATCTGTTCTACTAGAACCGGTGCAGATAGTCGATGCCGAGACGAGAAACTTGTGTCGGAAAAGTGTACCTTTGTTGAAGGTCATGTGGTCTAACCATGAGATTGAAGAATATACTTGGGAGCTGGTAGACTTGATGCGGAAGTGCAACCCAGACATTTTTCCCAAAGATAATATTTAAGCATATTTTATTTCCTTGCTTTATCTCCACTCATAGCCTTAGCCTGATTTCGGGGATGAAATCTTTTATTTTACTTGTAGGATTTGTAATGTCCCATATCATGCTAGACCCGTCGCGCATGTTTTGATTCAAGAAAACTGACTCAAGCTCGTGGTGCACTAGTAATAGTCGTCGAGTGATACTCGACTAATAAGTAAAATTTCACTTAGAAGAATTCTGGATCCACCAGGCATTGAGTTTGTAGAGTGGTCTCAACTCCATTCCAGTTTAAATTAGAAATTTTCTCTGGATCCACCATGCATTGAGTCTGTTAAGTAGTCTCAATTCCATTCCATTAGAACTTAGAAAATTGCTCTGGATTCACCAGGCGTTGAGTGCGTTGAGTGGTCTCAACACCATTCCAGTTTAACCTAGATAAGTGCTCCGGATGCACCGGGCGTTGAGTGCATTGAATGGTCTCAATACAATTTCAGTTTAAATTAGAATATTTTTAGACTCAAGAAGCGTCCAGAGAATTGAGTGGTCTCAATGCCATTCAACGAGGCATTGAGTGATTTAAGTTAGAATATTTCTGGACTCAAGAAGTGTCGAGAGCGTGGAGTGGTCTCAACACTGATGGCGACGGCCACCACGACAGCCAACTTGCTGATGAAGATGACGTCCATGGCGCAGTTGGTGATCATGGGGTAGTGGCGGAAGATGATGATGATGATCCTCCGGCCAAAGACTTGCGGCGCTGTAGCGGTCACGGCTACAATCTTCGCCCACGCAACAATATTTCTATTTAATTAATCTTGCTAGTTTATGGTCTGCATTTATCCATTTATGTGGTTTGTATTAAACTATTTTATTTATGTCATTTTGAACTTGTGTTGTGCGTTTAGCCACTAATTTGGGCTGCTAATAGCCCCTTGGATGTAAGCCATATATAAGGCCACAACTCTTTGTTGTCATGTAGACAAATATTGAAAAGCAAAGTTATTTCCAACCCTAATTTCCTCTCTCCCTCTCCCTCTCTCATTTCCGGCGCCCAAGGGGTGTCTCCCTCCTTCAAGTTCTAGCCCCCTCCCATTTCTCTCTCTCAACCTATTTCCTTCCTAACCTCTTTGCAATCCTTTCCTCTCATCCACGAATCTCTTCAACAAATCTCAAAGCTTTGTTGGCCAACCTTGGAGGAGAAGATTCAAGTGTAAGAAAGAAAGGCTTGGGTGAACTTCAACGGCATGAAGCGGGGAAGACGGACGAGTTCTTCATCTGTGGTGCGTTTCCCGTAGATTTTTTGAGGGAAGAGCGATTATTTCTTGTGGATTCAAAATCTCGGATCTATGTTTCCGAGAGGGGTAATGAAATTCCTACTCAAGAGATTTTCCCTCTTTGATAGTTCTTCTGGTGGACGATTTTTTGCGTGATTTTTGAAGCCTTAATTTTTGTGGTATTACTCATAATAGATTTGTGGTTTTTGTTTGTTTTAAGATAACTCCCGAGAGGATTGGCGATCCTCGCATTTTCTTTAGTTGGGATAGATCCTTCCACTTTCGAATCGTGATTTCTTTGGTGGATCTATTTTGGTACAACTGCAAGCTCGTCGGAACTAATATTGTTCCTTTTAGCCGGAGAGGATTTTGGCCTATAGCTAATCTCCGATCCACTTGTGGTTTGGCTACCCGTAAGTTAGCGCAAAGGATAAAAAAAAATGCATTGTATTGCTGCATTTCGTTTTTGTGCGGAAAAGAGGTCGTTGAACGTAGCGAGCGTCATAGATACGCCATCCATATACGATCGTTTAGGATGGTACTACATCAAACACCATTCGACATGACGTTGAGTGATTTGACTTAGAATATTTCTAGACTCAAGAAGCGTTGAGAGCGTTGAGTGGTCTCCACGCCATTCGACGAGGCGTTGAGTGTTTTTACTTAGAATTGTTCTGGATACTATAGGCATTGAGTGGACTCGATGCCACTGGACGAAGCGTCGAGTGCGTTGAGTAAACTCGACGCCATTCAACGAATTGTCAGGAATACTTGATGATTTTGACTGGACTTTATAGGCGTCGAGTGATCATGACGAATCTCGACCATTCGTCGAGTGTGTATGGTACAAACGGCGATTTTGACTTAGAACATTTTCGGGAAATTGTGTTGTGGGTTTATGTGTACGGGCTGAACCGAGTTTTCGAGAAATGCGCCAATTAACTTATTAGGACCCGATCTTTTCGACAAGACATAACTTAAATAATAAAGGGTGGTCTAGTAATAGGGTTACACGTGGCAGGCAGTTTACCCTAATTCTTCCTATAAAAGGAGGCTTACGAGAAACCCAAGCTGTAACTTCACTGCTTGTCGAATCGTTACCTATGCCAAAAGTATCGGAAGAGGGAAGGCCACCGGTGATGGATTTTGCTGGAGGAAAGACTGTTCTTTTCTGTGAAGAACAAAGCCAACGAGAAGAAGATGCTGTCACAACCCGCATTTTTCACCGACAATAAAGGTATATCAGAGTAAGGGAAAATGCGGATCATGATGCCACATCAGCAGGGGATTATTGCGGACGCTCAGGCAAAACTCCTACGTAACCATGATGAAAGATTCTTTAAGTTATTTAGAGGTAAAATCTATTTAAGTGTGGTAGTTAGCCTTATCCCTCGACTTAGTGGCTCATCTAGTCCACGAGGAAAGTAGTTATATGCTGCGGAAATTACACCATTTACAAATTAGACATCCTACATGAGTTTAGAGATTCCCAAAGGACACCTCAAGGTATGGAAGTTCTAAGTTTATAATAGCAATAGAAGTAAATTTTTAATGTCGTTAAATATAATGATTTCACATTTTAAAACGTGCAATGCATGAGGTAATAATAGTAGTTTTTATACTTGAAAAATAACTACTGTGCAATCCTAACATAAAACATCCCAGAGTGCAAGTAATCCAAATACACGAAAAGAAAACTAAGGAGCTAACAATCCTGTGGGCGTCAACAAACTGACATGAATCCACATAAAGCAAAGTTTGTTTGAACAAGTAAAGTACACAAAAACAACAATCTACCTCGCAACGGCAAGGCAAAAACCACAGTCAAACCCTACTGCACGAGAACTCCAAAATCAGCACCGTAATCAGCTACAACACTTAACATGAGGCATTCTAAAGACAGAACAGCTCAGCAAGAAAGTACAAGTGATGGGAGAAAGTAAGCCATAAGTAAACAAAACCAAACGGTACCAACCCAAGACGAAAGAAAAGATACTTAAATAAAGTATAACAGTAAGGTACAAAGATAAAAAGAGAATTCTTACATGAAGCATCACATATAACAAGAGTACACCAATCACACAAGACTAAAAGGGGAAAGGTCAAGATTAAACCATCAGGAATAGAAACAAACCCCTATTAACCACCTATGGTCAACACCACCAAAAAACAACACGGGCGAGGTGGTCAACTCATCTAGACACAACCCCAAAGATAATTTATCTGTCTAATTGCGGGGGAGATTGGATACTCCATTCACCGCAAATGCCGAAAAACTCGGTAGAGCCCCACAAAATACCAATAGGGAGAACAAACATTACGGCAGCGGATTCTTCCACTAAAAACACCCGCAACGAAGAAAATCATGAAGTCTTACCGCGTAATGACCCGGGTTTAGAGCTCAGGGGCCCACCACAACCCTTCCTGGGCCTGGCGGCTTATTTCGACCCACGGCATCGCCCCAAAGAAAACCATGATATAAATCTCAAGACAATAATGACACATTGGATTCTACTAGACAATACTAGATTTGAAACGGTTGATCAACCTTTAGGAAGAATTTACAATCCTAAATAAACTCTAACACGTTCTACATGAAAGCTGAGGAACGGTAATAAGAGTGAGAATTAACCACATCATCAACACCTATAACACTTAACAGGGCTAGATAGCAAAATCAAAAACATGAAAATCATGAATAGAATTAGACACAAGATCTAACAGCTGTAACACCCCTATCCGTCATATAGCATATAGCAGTAGGTCCGGCCGGGGCCTGACGCCATATACCATAGACAGACCGAAGGGCTACGCAATGAAATCATCCTTCCAATATCCAACATCCTACATAGAGTACGTTCTAGCAGAAGTAATTTATAAGTTGCAAATAAAGAACACAACCAAAAGAATGAATGTCCACTAAGATACCCAAATAGGAATGAACGTACAAATATACAAGTACTTGGCCTTATGGCCTTACAATAGTTTACTCAAATAAAAGTGTCTTCCAAACCTCGGCATGCAGGCCGGTCACACATGAGAAACAAAGTAAACACTCATAATTAGGCATTCGAGGGTCGGCTCAGCAACAAGGGCTTTTGCCTGCTATTTGCCACTAGGCTCCGCAACACCTGGAAGCAACAATCCTCTGAAGCGGTGGCAAACAAAAGCAACGGTCAGCTAAAGCTGACCAAATTATAACGACCCCGCCCCTAAACTCGGGGCGGCTATGCTCCATCCCTGCACTTTATTAGCATAGCCATATAATAGAGAATTTACACATCATCACAGTCATAGGCTCACACGGCCACACACCCCGTGCTCTCAGGGCACATTCTTGGTGAACCCGGTCAAAGTCTGCAGCCTCACCACTGCCCTTTGGACTGTAATTTCTCATGTGCATTTTGGTCTTTCTGTCCTAAGCCTAAGACCCGCCATCTATGCCAACGTCAAGTACCACGTAACATTAGTTCGCTTGTACCGAATGACAGAGAGCGGGTACGGTTCCGCCTAACCCGTTGCTTACATCGCAACGTCAACTTAAACCATATGTGCGAGACAAGCCTCCCCGAGTCCCAAATCGATCACACACATTACATAACCTAGTTATGTGCAAATTGGCTCCCAGGCCACCAAGATGGCAGAATGACACCTCTGCCCAGTTTTTCGGGTATACCTTGGGGTTAGTCCCCAAGGTTCCGTGTTGCAATCTACCACGTAGAAAACCCGAAAAACAACCATCGGCGCGTAGTCTTCTCCGGCCATTCATGCAATGCAACATCACCGATCCAGACCAGCTTGCCCGGGTAGGCTTCACACATCATGCCTATGTCCGTTTCCTCGATTATGGACTCTACATGCAAAACAACGGGGACTATTCATGTCCACCCGAAGGAACACCTCACACTAACCGCAAACTCGCGAGAGTGGGGTTCCTATGTAAGGGAAAAGAGGACTTAACATGTCCAAGATGAGAATCATTACCCTAGCATCTCTCTTTGGCGCCAAGAATATCTATGTGGATGAAAAGCACCGTATCGGCCTCGCCTTCACACATCTGGACTCGGATCGAGAATCGGAGCTCCGAAGCTCCACCGGCGGCCGGAGTTGACCTCCTTCTTCCTCCTAGCTCTCCCCTCTCTCTAAGCTTGTAGAAAGAGAATGGTTATGGGAAATGAGTGTCTAAAAACACTAATCCCATCCTTAAACCCTGTCAGGACAGCCCTCAGCCCTTGAATCCCAAAAGAGGGAAACGGACGGCCACGATTCGCTCTTAAAATCATATTTCTGGGCCAAACACGGCTTGTGACACGCCTGTATCCATTATAAAATGCCAGAGAAAGTTACAGCGTAAGCAAGTGCCTTAAGTATGGTCTGAACTAGTTGTGTGGCCTACTTATAAGCTAGGATTGTTTTAATAAGTTGTTCATTGCCTTTTAGAAATACCGCCAAAGCGTCCTGCGACGATGTCAACTCCCCAGTCGGAGGGTGAGTCGTCGGGTGCGCAGAGTGAGGCATTGATCGAGAGTTTGCGTCTGAGTAATGAAGCACTATCAAGGCAGTTAGTTGCGATGCAGTCGCAGATTCAGTCCTTGTTGTCTGTTGCTCCCATGCAGCAACCCTTAGCGCAAGATTTTACCGAGGGTCAAACTGTACCTGCTAGTCTTGCTCCTCTGGTGCCCCACGTGACATTACCACCAGAGATGATCCTTATATTGCATTTTCAGCGATTGAGACCTCCACTTATGACGGGAAAGCCGACTTCATGGTTTGGACGACTGGATCATCACTATTGACGAGATGTTCACGTATTCGGTGATTACTAAAGCCCAAAAGGTGATTATTGAGGCCTATCAGCTAAAAGGCCTGGCTAAGACTTGGTGGATTCAAGAAAAGGAAGGTTTGAAGGAAGGTTGCTCTTGGGGTCCTTCAACAAGATGCTGCTGAAGAAGTTCTTAGACTCGGTCGAGCATGACCGACTGATGAATAATTTCCTATATTTGAAGCAGAGACAACTCACGGTGAGAGAATATGAGATTGAGTTTAGTAAGCTTAGCAGATTTGCTTCTAATTTGGTAGCTTTAGAGGCATGAAGGGTGAAGCGCTTACTCAGAGGATTAAGAAGCGATGTCCAAAACTTGGCATGCGCTTATAGAGCCGAAAGCTATACGGAGGCAGTGGAAGCCGCTCTGAAGGTTGAGGCAATCGAGAACGCCAAGAATTGAGGTGCTACGGCAAGGAAGGAAAAGAGGAAAGGTGATGAGGATGGATACTCCAGGGCATCTGGCCCTTCTTCGAAGAAGAAAAACAAGGAAGTATGTAGCTTCTGTGGTCGATCTGGCCACCCTTACGAAAGGTGCCTCAAGATGACTGCCACCTTGAAGCAGCAGCAGGTGCTCGCCATCCAAGGTGCACCTAAAGGAGATCTGGTGTGCACGCACTGTGCTTGGAAGGGGCACGACGTGAGTTGTTGCTGTATGAAGGATAAGGTATGCTTCCAGTGCGGGCAGAAGGGGCACTTGAAGACTTCATGCCCCCAGGCTCAAACTCCACTGCAGCCTGGCCCACTTTGAGCTCTGCCGCCGCCACCAAACCAGGACAAAGGAAAAGGAAAGCTGAACGTGGTGACCAAGGAGGAATCTCAGACCTCTACACAAGTGATATCAGGTTAGACCTCAGTTTAAATTTTATTCTTTATTGTTGCCCTAGTTGTTGTTCGTTTAGTTATATATGTTACGGTTTTAGTGGAGTTTATGGTGCGGATTAGGTGGGCACGCGTTCTTTTTGATTCACCGTCAAGCTTCCCTCCGGCGATTCGGTGATATCAAATCAAGGAGTTCTGAGATGCCCTATTTGTCTATATGATTTCCTAGCCTTTGCAGATCTAATGATTCTGGATCTGGCGGACTTTGATGTGATTTTGGGCTTGGACTGGTTGTCCAAGTATGATGCGGTCATCCAGTGTAAGGCAAAGTGACTGGATTTCAGGATGGACAATGTCCAACCTATGCTCATCTATGGTTTTCAGGACAGGGTTTCCCCTACCATTTCTGCGGTATGTGCTTATCGTGCTATAGAGTCTGGTTGCAAGGCATTTTTGGTATTTATTTTTGCTTTGGAAATGGCTTTTGTAACACCACGTCTTGAGGATATCCTGGTAGTGCGAGAGTTTCCAAATATTTTTCCTGACTGTTTTCTAGGACTTCCGCCGTTGAGGGAGATAGAGTTTATGATAGACCTCGAGTCAGGTACTTATCCTATTGCCAAAGCACCGTACCATAGGGCTCCACGTGAGTTAGAACAGTTGCGCACTCAGCTTGATGAGTTGCTGCAATATGGTTTTATTAGACCAAGTTCTATTACGTGGGGTGCTCTCATTTTGTTTGTAAAGAAGAAAGATGGATCGATGAGTCTATGCATCGATTATAGAGAGTTGAACTAGGTAAACATTAAGAATAGGTACCCCTTGCCAAGGATTGATGATATGTTTGATCAGTTACGTGGTAGCTTGGCATTTTCAAAGATCGATCTTTGTTCAGGCTACCACCCGTTGAGAATTCGTGAGGGAGATATTCCTCGGACCGCCTTTCGTTCGCAGCAAGAACATTTTGAGTTTTTGGTGACGTCCTTTTGTTTGACCAATGCACCCTCTGCTTTCATGGATTTGATGAATAGAGTGTTTAAGGAATTCTTGGACCGATTTGTTATTGTGTTCATAGATGACGTCTTGGTGTATTCCCGCGGTGTTAAGGAGCATACTCAGCATTTGCGTTTGATTTTGTCGACCCTGAGGGAGCATAAGTTATATTTGAAGTTGAGCAAGTGTGAGTTCTAGCCACCTCAGATGTCCTTTTTGGGTCATGTTGTAAGCAAGGATTGTATTTCCGCGGACCCGACCAAGATTTCTGTTGTGATGGAATGGGAGATACCTTCTACACCTAAAAAGATTAGGAGCTTCTTAGGCCTATATGGCTATTATAGAAGATTCGTGGAAGGGTTTTCAGTGTTGTAAGTCCCTCTAACCTGACTTACTCAGAAGAATACTGCATTCATTTGGAGTGACATGTGTGACGAAGCTTTCCAAGAGTTGAAGAAGAGATTATGTACTGCTCCAGTTTTAACGTTACATACTGAAGGAGTTGAGTATGTTGTGTATATGGATGCATCACACATTGGACTCAGCTGTGTTTTGATGCAAGATGGTAAGGTGATCCTGTATGGATCAAGGCAATTGAAGAATTATGAAAGAAACTATCCTACGCATGATTTGGAGTTTGCCGCCATAATTTATGCATTGAAGCTTTGAAGACACTTATTGTATGGCTCATTGTGCAAGATCTATACAGACCATAAGAGTTTGAAGTATGTCTTCACTTAGAAGGAATTAAATCTCCGCCAGCGTAGGTGGTTAGAATATGTGGCTAATTATGAAGTGGAAATACATTATCATCCGAGAAAGGCTACCGTAGTAGCCGATGCTTTGAGTAGAAAGACCGCCAAAATTTTTAATCTGACTGTACAGTCCTTGGTGGAAGAATTCTTGTTGATGTACATTGAGGTTGGGAGTAGTTCCATGCCTGCTAGTTTAGAAGCAGAAGAGCCTTCTAGGATTTCTCTTACTAGAGCACATCAAAAGGATGATCCGGATTTGTTACACCTTTGGATTAGAACTGAGAAGGGAGAGTTACCTGATTTCTACTTGGATGAGTTGGATACCTTGAAGTATCGGGGTAGATTTTGCGTCCCCACCTTTGGCGACATTCGGGCTAAGATTTGCGCTGAAGCTCATGGTTCCAGTGTAGCCTACCATCCTGGTTCCACTAAAATGTATAAAGATCTAAAGAAAATTGTTTGGTGGTTAGGGATGAAGAATGATATCACAAAGTTTGTATCGGAATGTTTTACGTGTCAGCGTGTTAAAGCTGACCATAGAAGGCCTGAAGGTAAATTTACACCGCTTGATATTCCCAGTTGGAAATGTGAGAGTATTTTGACGGATTTTATCACTGGTTTAACAAGATCACCCCGTGGGCACGACTCTGTTTGGGTGATCGATGAAAGATTGACTAAATGTGCTCACTTTGTACCTTTTAAGATTGGTTATTCTATGAAGAAGATAGTTGAATTGTACCTTGATGAGGTTATCAGATTGCATGGAGTGCCTGTCAGTATCGTATCAGATCGAGACTCTAGGTTTACGTCTCATTTTTGGAAGAGTTCACATGATGGGTTGGGTACCAACTTGAGGTATTCCACCGCCTATCATCCGAAGATGAATGGTCAGATGGAATGAGAAAATCAGATCATAGAAGATATGATTAGGTGTTATATTTTGGATCACGGTGGTTCTTGGGATGAACGTCTTAGAGTCATGGAGTTTGCGTATAACAATAGTTATCAAGAGAGTCTGTAGATGGCCCCATTTGAGGCCTTATATGGGAGGCGTTGTAGGACTCCTATGTTTTTGCTGAGGTTGGTGAGAGACCATTACTAGCTCCAGAAGCCCTTGAAGAGCTGCATTGTGCCATGATGCATATTCGAGAAAAGATCCGTGTAGTATAAGAATGCTACGCGAAATATGCGAATCAACGAAGGGTTGATTTGGAGTTTACTGTTAGTGACTTGGTTTTTCTGAAAGTTTCTCCGATGTCTGGTGTTAAATGGTTTGGAAGGAACCACAAGTTGGACCCCAGATATGTGTGACCTTTTCAGATTCTCGAACGCATCGGAGTATCAGCTTATAGGCTGGAGTTACCTGCTAGCTTCCCTGGTGTCCATGATGTGTTCCATGTGAGCTAGTTGCGGAAGTGTATTCGTAGTGATCGTCAAGTCCTCGACTCGGTGCCCAAGATTCAGCCCAACCTTACGTTTGTGGAAGAACCTGTCCGTATTCTGGATTCTCAAGATCGAGTGTTGTGGAGAAAGACCATACTCATGGTTAAAGTTCTCCGGCGAAATAAAGACGTCGAGAGCGCGACGTGGGAATTGGAGTCGGCGATGAGAGAATCTCATCCTCATCTTTTCCTTAGTTCAGGTATATCTTCAGGAATTTGATAATAATTGGGTTTTATTTGGGTTTGGTTTTAAAGTTGTGTTAAGTTTCAGGACGAAACTTCTTTTTAGGGGGTATGACTATAACGCCCCCGATTTTTCTGATGTAATTATTTGGTTTGTCGACGTCATAATTATGACGTCAAGACGTTACCATTTTTCATTTTAATGCCGGCGCTGCACCGTTTGTGTGTTTTCGCATCTGTAGGGTCTGTTTGACCAGATTATGGGAATTCTGATGGGATTGAATGTTTTTCCTTGATTTAAGGATGAGGTCTTTGAGACTTTGGTCTTCTCCAAATTTGTTGCGATCCGAGCATTTTGGACTCTCGGTGCGTGTTTGGACCCTTTTGGTGATTTCATTAGCTTGTGAGAGCAGTTGATGATTGAGTCTCAAGAATGGTACGTCGGATTCTAGGGTTGTCGTCATTGTTGAATTCGTCTAAATTCAACACGCGTTTGGACCTCTGTTTGAGCTCACATTTCTCTGTTCAAATGCTTGATTATGAGTATTTACTGTTGATATCATGCAAGCTTTATGCCTTGTTCTACTTCTTGGCTTTCCCTCCTATTGATTCTCGTGAAACCCCTGTAGGATTAATTCTTTGTCAACCTTAGGCGTTCGACGAAAAGATTCTGGGCGCTGTTTGGAGCTCGACAATCGTTGAGTGGAGCTCGACGAGGCATCGAGCTGAGCTCATCAAAGCGTCGAGCGGTTCTGGGTTTTGTGCTCGACGAACTTCGAGCAGAATTCGCTGATCGGGCTTGCATTCGATGAATTTCAAACTGAATTTGTCGATTGGACTTTTCCTTTATGTTCGACGAACTTCAAGCCGAGCTCGACGTTATGTCAAATGAATTTGTCTTCCTTGCCTGTTTTTTGAGAAGTTCATTCTGTACTCGAGTTCTGCCCCTTTGTTCTCGAGAATTTCTTTCTGCTTGTTCTCGGGAACATCTTCTTTCGTTCTCGAGTTGTGTTTCCTTCTTCGCGGGATTTTGCTGCCTTGTTCTCGAGAGCAACCCCTTTGTTCTCGAGATGAGCCTTCTTATTCTCGAGAACAGTTTATTCGTTCTCGAGAACAGTCTATTAGTTCTCGAGAACAATCCTCTTGTTCTCGATAATAGCTTCTTTCTTCTCGAGGACAGCCTATTCTTTCTCGAGAACAGTCTTCTTGTTCTCGAGAACAGCTTCTTTCTTCTCGAGAACAGCCTATTTCTTCTTGAGAACAGCCTATCTCTTCTCGAGAATGGTCTTCCTATTCTCGAGAATAGCTTCATTCTTCAAGAGAACAGCTTCCTTGTTCTCGAGAGAAGCTTCCTTGTTCTCGAGAACTGCTTCCTAGTTCTCGAGATTTGTTTGGTTTGATCTCGAGAAAATCCTTCTTTCTTCACGAAAAGTCCGGTTCAGCCGACCCCGGATCTTTTCTTAAGTGCGGTTATCCAGATTTTACCCTAGGTATATAAATACATACTTGTTATTTCCACATTCATTTTGACTGAACCTTCTGTTCATCTCCCGAACCAGCGGCGTGAGCAAGAGAGAGAGTTTTTCGTGATTCTTCTGGTGGCCGCCGACGGTGCTCCGGTGCTCAAATTCTTCAACCAAATGTAGATCTGGAATGCTCTCAACGAGAGCTATGCCATCGTGGTAATATCTTCCCCATTCCTATAGAATTTCTCGCTAGGGTTTTTGGCCTTAACACCTGTTTTTGGCTGTTCTTGTTAGATTTCGACTTCTATCGTCTTCTTTATCCCCAATCTACATCAAGGAGTGATTCAGAGAATTTTTTCGGTAAAATCAAGGCAAGTGATGTTTTCCTTTTTCACTTCCCTTCTATACCCTAATGTTACAGAAATTTCTAACTACTTGTTATTCTGATTATTAAATATTTTTGTTGAATATAGCACTGTTGAGATCTCATACCTAATCCTATTCATGATTTTCATGTTCTTGATTATTATTATCTAACCATGTAAATTCTTTATGTTTTTGATGAAATGATGAATATCACTTTTATTACCGTTCCGTAACTTTCTTGTAGAATGCGTTAGAGTTTAATTAGGATTATAAATTCTTCTTAAAGGTTGATCAACCGTTTAAATCTAGAACTATCTAGTAGAATCCGACGTGCCATTGTTGAGTTGAGATTTTTATCATGGTTTTTCTTCGTGGCAATGTCGTGGGGCAAGACAAGCCGCCAGGCCCCGATGGGGTTGTTGTGTGCCTCTGAGCTCTAAACCTGGATCGTTACGGGGTTTTCCTTCCGGTTTTTCTTCGTTACAGGCGTGATTAGTGGATGAATCCACTGCCGTAACGTTTGGTCTCCCTATTAGTACTTTGTGCGGCTCTACCGAGATTTTGGTCATTTGCGGTGAATGGTGGAGTATCTAGTCTCCCCCGTGTTTAGACAAATAAATTGTCTTCGGGGTTGTGTCCAGTTGAGTTGACCACCTCGCCCGTATTTGTTTCGGTGTAGTTGACCACAGGTGACTAATATGGGTTTGTTTCTCATCCTGATGGTTTAGTCTTGACCTTTTTCCCCTAATAACCTTGTGCGTTTGGGGTATTCTTATTGTATGTGATGCTTCACATAAGTATTCTCTTTTTACTTTTGTATCTTACTGTTGTACTTGTTTATGTATCTTTCCTTTGGTCCTGGGTTGGTACCCCTTGACTTATTTACTTGTGGCTTATTTCTTTTACCATCACTTTTACTTTCTTACTGAGGTGTTCTGTCTTTGGAATACCTCAGGTTCAGAGCTGTAGCTGAGAAAGGTGCTGGTTTTTGGAGTGCTTAAGTGGCAGTGTTGGTCGTGGTTGTTGCCTCGCCTTAACGAGGTAGATTGTTGTTTATTTTGGTTTTACTGGTTCAGACATACTTTACTGTATGCGGGTTTGTGTCAGTTTGTTGACGCCCACAGGATTGTTATTTTTGGATACTTGCTAGCTGCTTAGTTTTCTTTCTGTGGATGTGGATTACTTGCTCTCTGGGATGTTTTATGTTAGGATTGCATGGTAGTTATTTTTCAAGTATAAAAATTACTATTATTACGGCATGCATTGCAAAATTTAAAATGTTAAATCACTATATTTAACGATCGTAAAAATCTACTTTTATTTCTACTATAAACTCAGAACTTGCATACCTTGATGTGTCCTTTGGGAACCTCTAAGCTCTTGAAGGATGCCTAATCTAATAAAAGAAGTACTTTCCATCACGTTTAACTACTTTTCTTGTGGACTGGATGAGCCACTAAGCCGAGGGATACAACTAACTATTATACTTAAAGTGATTTTACCTCTAATTAACTTAAAAAATCTTTCTTCATGGTTAAGTAGGAGTTTTGCCTTAGCATCCGTAGTTATCCCCTGCTGATGTGGCATCATGACGCACATTTTTCCTTACTCTGATATACCTTTAATGGTGGAGAAAAATACGGGTTGTGACATATACAGCCAATTCATACAGTCAGGTAGTATACAGAAGAGACAAACATTTAAATAGCTAGAGCCAGAGGCCAATCTATTACTGAAGAAGCGTAAAAGATCTGGCTCAGCTAGAAGAGACTTTGTAGGGTGCAAGGAAGATAGGAAAAGCAAGGATGGAACTTGTCTATTCCAAGGGAAAAGGCTGATTTCATGAAGTGGCAAGAAGCAGACCAGTATAAATATATCCACTGATGTGTTATAATATATATATGCAGGGAGTTGTTGTACACAGTTGTTGTAGATCCAACATCAGCACAAAGATTACAACATCAAGATAAGTAACACTGCCACGCACTGTGATTCAACTAGTGCAATCTCTATTGCAAGGAATCCTATATCTCATAGCAGGACTAAGCATATTGAGAATAGGTATCATTTCAATAGGGAGCATGTGAAGAATGAAGATATTAGTCTTGAGTTTGTCCCTACATACAAGCAAGTGGCTGACATCTTCACTAAGCCACTAGATGAAGTCAAGTTAAACACCTTCAAATTTGAGTTGGGTATGTTGAACTTGGTATAACTTCAGTTTCTCCTTATATTTCTTTTATTACAGGAATTACTTTTCTTGCAGGTTGTTAAGTCTCTCAAGTGGTATCAAGAATTAAATGGACTAAAGTGTCTATTAAAGTGGATGATAAAAGATGCTCCTGCTGAGGGGGAGCAAGTCAAGATGCTACTATTGAGGGGGAGCAAGTCCAGCACTTGCAGGAACATGTTCAGCTTCCTGTTGAGAAAGAGCAAGCAGCTGCAATAGTTCTCAGATCAACAATGTTATTCTGTATGTCAGAAGGACAATGCACAGACTAAAGGGGAGATCAACTCTTAACTCCCTACTCTAGACATTTGTTATGACATAGTCATAAACTAATATGAGTCTGATATGGATGTTGCTGCTGAGAAGACAAAGCTGTTACATAAGAAGATGAAAGCTGGAAGGCCAGTTCCACTCTGACTACAGTTGCTTCTGCGGAAGTCATAAAGGGGGAGGAGTGGCATTAGCTTAAGTGGATCATGGATGGAACACTCAAGATTCAAGTGGTTGCATTGGAGTGTTGTGTCAGTGGTATTAACTCAAGAGGTACGATCTCTAGTAAAGTAGTATGATCACTATTAGAGTGACATCAGGCTAGGACCAAGAGAAAAGTTCTCCCATGATCCTTTCTCCTCCCGCATTAGATTAATGCCTATTGAAGAAGCCAGAAAGGCGGAGGAGTATGAGAGAAATACTTGACATGACCAAGTCATGTTGAGTCAGTGCAAAGATTTAGAGGAGTGGGAGAGCAATGACAACATGTTAAGTCAGTTCATATTACTTGGAAACAATCAAGTAGTATGTGTAGAGCAATGACTTGACATGTTGAGTCACTGCATTAAATTGGAGAACTTTGAACAAGCTATATCTGCTAGCTTACATTTGCTTGTTTAATATATTTTTTGTATTAATGTATCTTAGTATTGCTATGTGTTCTGCCTACTTCAAATAGGGGGAGATTGTTTGGAATATTGCCCCTCAATGTTCCATGGATTTGAAGAGGCATCACCATCAATACTTAGAGCATAATTGTTTTTGATGTATGTTCAAGTTCAATGTATGCAAGATGTTCTTTAAAACAAGACAAGACATGTTTTCTTAGTGATAGTGATAGGTGGACACAAGGAAGAATGCTTGAAAGACAGAAATTTGTCTAAGTTCACAGACGTTGAGTGAAGCTAGTTCACTCAACGCCATATGTCAAAGAAGAATGTTGGGAAGATAGAAATTTGTCTAAGTCAACAGGCATTGAGTAATACCAGTTCACTCAACGCAAGATATTAAGGAAGAATCTTGGAAAGATAGAAATTCATCTAAGTCCACAGGCGTTGAGTGAAGCCAGTTCAATCAACACTTGATGTCAAAATGCTCTGAGTAAAGCATGGATAGTCAAAGCCCAACAATTTACAAAGCAAATATGTGGATAAGTCCACAGGCATTGAGTGAAGCCGGTTCACTCAATGCCAGATGTCAAGAAGCATTGAGTAAAGATAAGACTATCAAAGCTTCAGCATTGGGAAGGAAGAAATCGGCTAAGTGCACAGGCATTGAGTGAGGGCAGCTCACTCAACGCCATACAACAATAAGCAATGTGTAAAGTCAAGACATGATGGTTATTTTTTGCATCGGGTCCGAAAACTTGATGCGGTTAAAACTCCGAAAATTGGTGAGTATTCTCGCGGTGCCCCGGGCAGTTTATTTAAGGACAAAGGCGGATGTGGTTTTATTTAGAAAACGGGGCACGCGGATATATTTATTTGGATATAAAATGGTTTAGATCGAGTTTTAACGAAAGGAGGCAAGTGCACCTATCGCGCGTAGTACATGATATTCCGGTGTGGAATGTCGAGGTCGTATTGTTCTCGGGGTCGGTTCGATTATTTTTAGTCTTCCCTGGAGGGGACTATTATTTTATCGATAATTACTTGTCTGGTTTTTTTATTTATATAATAAAAATGACAGAAAATGAAAGCATAAAAGGGAAAGCAATAAAGGTGGAGCCGATGAAAAGCTTAGCGCAACGGCATCGAATAGAATTTAAACTAAAACAAACTTTTAATAAAAAGAGATCCTAAGTTTCAAATTAATTAAGGCGTAGACTTGGCCATGGAGGTTCCACTAGAATGAGCTCACTTATCTCTAGGACTATCGCTCAACTGAATGCTAAGAATATTCAACCGAACGTTAGTCCGACGAAGGATTCCTCTTAACGCCCGCATTAAGCTAAGAACCCTGTTATTGTGTGGGGAACTCAATTCGGTAGAGTTGGCGTGCCTCCTCACTCGAGGGTTAGTGCGGAACTCTCTTTACCAAGGGGTGATTGGTCCATACGCACGGCCTCTTGGCAATCTAGCGTATGGACTACGGAAATAGAGACCACACATCGATTATGTGGTTCTACGCGTCGTAAACCCATGGTAAACCTTAAGTAATTTTAATTATTTAAAAAATAAGGACCTTTAATTATTTATAGATATTTTTTCTATCCCAATGCTCTTCGATACTGAGGGATAAGAACGGTTAGCCACTCATCGGAATGGGGACAGCAGGCGGTGAAAGCAGTAAAGAAAGCAATAAATGAAAGCAGGAAAAGAAAGCTGTAATGGAAAGCAGTAAATAAAGCAGTAAATTGCAAATCCTACTCAAACGAGTAGGACTGAAATGAAAGCAGTAAAGTGCGAGTCCCGGCGTAAATGCGTGGGCGGGAGAAATGAAAGCGAGTCCTACTCAAACGAGTAGGACAAAATAAATGCAACGCACGCACACTCTCGACAGAAAGTAAAACACACGCACACAAGTCCTACTCAAATGAGTAGGAGAAAATAAATATGGGTCCTACTCAAACGAGTAGGACTAAATAAATGCAACCACACTACATAAAGTAAAACACACTCACTCGACAGAAAATTAAACACACTCCACACACTCTACTTGAAGAAAGTAAAACAATGCGTCATTTAACTCTTAACGAGTAGGCGGAAATAAATGTGCACACTTACAAAAATGTGAAAAACTAAGTTATCTAAAAATTAAAACAACTACATTTCTACCGCTAAAATGCGGTAGAAATGCATAAAAAGCTAAAATAAAAATTAAACGTGCGAAAAGTTTTGCAAATAAACGCAAAATGGAACTGCTCGAAAAATTAAAATGAATACATTTCTACTGCTATAATGCGGTTGAAATGATTAAAATGAAGACAGAAAAATAAAAGGAGCAAAAGTTTAAACCAAAAATTGAAGTGCACGGAAAATTAAAATGACTAAATATTCATTCCTATAACTCCGTAAAAGTTGTTAAAAAGTGAAAATAAAGTGAAAATAACGAAAAGTTTTACTACCTAAAAATGAAAATCCAGCTTAAAAAAAATAAAAATCACTTTGAAAGTGCTTTTACGGGTTTATAGGGATGCATAAAAAGCTATAAAAATCCTAGTCGAAACAAAACTAAGTAGAAAAAAATAACTAAAACATAAAACATAAAAAGCTATATTCAAACAAACATCCACGCATTTTAAAAGACGAAAACTAAGTTAAAACAAGAATAAATAAGATTGTATAAAGAAGGGCGTTCAGATACATTCCAAATCCATGTAAAGAGAAGAAAAACGACATATTTTATTACATAAAAGAACGAGTTACAAGGATACGAAAATAAAAGCTAAGGAGAGGGGGAGAAAATATCCCTTACATAACATTTGGAATGCATTAGAACAGCACCTCCCCTATACAAAATGGATCCAAAAGTGGAAAAGGAATACATCCAGCAAGCTCGTTTAAATAGGCAAAATTTTTCATGGGACACGCCCTCTGACACGGGCATGTCCGGGGGCGTGTCAGCATTATTCATCAATTCGATCTGGTGCTCTGATGGCTTAGTTGACTTCGGGGTGGACACATGTCAGTCACGTGGCGGCAATGCCCCAGGTCACAGGCGTGACAATGGGCGTGTCGGGGAGGAAGGACTGGGTGCGGGTTGCGTCGAATTATCGCCGCGCGGGTCTTGTCAGATAGTTGGAGAAGTACATGCCCGTGTCGCATCTTGACACGGGCGTGTCAGGGAGGTGTCGACGAATGTCGAGCGGAAAATGTCGAGCGGAAATTGTCTTGCGCGGTTACACGGGCGTGTCGGGTTGGCTGACACGGGCGTGTCAGGCTGCTCAATGAATGTCGAGTGCGTTTCCATCGAGTGGGAGTGACACGGGCTGGGGTCACGGGGCGTGTCATTGGACACTGGCGTGACGTCGGGCGTGTTCATCAATTTCTTCATTTTGCGGCCGATTTCACGGGATTTGAGTTGTCACGCCCTGGTCATAGGCGTGACCCAATGAATACGGGCGTGTACTTGACTTTTTTTGCAATTTTTCCTGAAAATTTCAGGAACAAAAATAACTTATGTTAGAATAATTTTTACAAAAAAGAAGCAATTTATTAAAAAAAATATACAAAAATAACAAAAATAAACTAAAACAACTTACTTATTGTACATAAATATAGGTATATTTACGATTCATCAAATACCCCCATACTTAAGCTTTTGCTACTCTAGAGAAAAAGTTGGAGATGAACTTATAAGGAATTAAAGAAATCCTAAGTTTATCTATCGCTTGAATTAATTAAAAGTAAGATCAAAATAAACATCCGGGGTTAAAGAATTAAATCGTAAATTATGAAAATGTTATAAAATAGAGGAAGAGTTTCAGAAAGACTTCTGGATAAAACAAATAGAAAGCAAAAATTAATTTTTTTTAGTTTAATAAAGATAGATTGATATTATATAAAAAACTTTAGCTTAAAAGAAGTTAAAGAAAATAATGCAATTTAAAAATTATGCTCTCAAAAAAATTTTAAATTAATTCTAGAATCATTTAAATAGGATAAGTGGTTTGGTGGTTTATGAAGAGGGCTAGGATTTAGAGACGAGGTAATTTTTACTCAAACCTCTATATATTTTTTCTTTTGAATAATTAGGAAAATGAAATCTTATTTTTCTAATATGATTTTTTTAATTCTTCATAAATAATAAATAACCCAATGTATATGTATAGGAGTAATGAATTTTATCCTCTTACTCCGTAACATATAATCTTTTTAAATATTGGGTGCCTATGTTTACGGAATGAAATCTTATTCTCATTAACATAAGATCTTTTTAAGGGATAAAATATGGGTAAGCATGTCAAGTGAGACATGAAAAAAATGGAGGTGGGTTTATTTTTTCTAAAAAAAACTAGATTTTAATAAAAAAGTTTTGAGAGCAACCTTTTAAAAATTAATTTTCCTATGTTTCTAAAAGCATGAAGTAGAAATAATTGAAATCCATGATTGTTATTTTATAACATAAAGACGAACTTCTATTTATAAAAATTAGAAGTGGTGGTTAAAAACAAGTTCTCTATTATAAGGAAAGGACATAAAACATTCTTTAAAACTTAACCCCATACACTTAAATCTATCAGACTTTAATTAATAAATGAATAGTAAACAAAGAATAAGTAAAATTCGCATATAAATTAACTCGAAACTAGATTTTTGGAAAGCAAAAAGGGTTAAGATATGGTATATTTGATTTATTCGTTACATAATTAACAAAATGTTTTTTTGAATTTTGTGGTTTTTATCATTTTTTTGGAATTTAGATTATCGTCTTTTTTTTTTAATTTTTGTTTATCATCTTTTTAGGATTTTTAATTTTTATCTTTTTAGGGTTTTTGGATTTTCAAATTTTTTGATTTTTTAGTTTTTTATCAAATTATTTACAAGAAAGGGGAGAGAAAGAAGTGTTATTTATAAAGAAGAGGGGGAAAGAGAAAAATTTTCACAAAAATGTATAACGTAAAAACTCGATGGCCCGCGAACAGACTCTTATATAGGTGATTGGTTTGATGAGTCGAACACCGCGGGTATGGTAAAAAGCGAGCTTTTACAAAAAAAGAAGAGAGAGGGGAGTGTGGAAAGAGAAAGATTTTGTTTTGTTCTATAAAAAGAAGAAGAAGAGAGGGGTGAAAGAGAAAATTTTTAACAAAAATTATTTTACAAATTAAAGTAAATAAAATTTTTTGTGATTTTTCTATTTTATGGTTTTTTTTGAAGTTTTTGATTGTTATAAAAACAATGAAAATTTTTTCTTTGAGTTTTTTATTTTTGTAATTTTTTTGTAATTTTTGGTAAGTACAGAATATAAAAAGTGCAGAATAGGAAAACACTCAAATACTTAAACCCAATATTGTCCCCAATATTGCAATCTAATTATGCGGAACGATAATATACAAAGTAGAATATGTACAAAAATAAAACGAGAGGGTAGAAGCTTCCCTAAGACGAGTTCGGGGGAGGCTCGGGTTGAAACCGTGCATTATTAATAACAAAATAAAGAATAATAATTGAAAAAAAGGAAAAGATAAATTCGGCGAAAGGTTGCGGGCGGTAGGGGGTGGCAAGTGCGTGTGTGACACGATTAACTAACGTCTTAGCTATACGAGTGTGATAAAAATGTGATCCCCTAGCGCGCACAAAAGTGAAGTGCACCGAAGCGAAACAAAATAAAATAAAATAAAATAAGTCAAAATAAATTAAGTTAAAAAAACATATATATTTTAATAACAAATTAATATATTATTTTTTGTGTTTTTTAAGTAGGTTTTTCTATTATTATTTTTTTTGGTGATTTTTAGGTAGGTTTTGTGGGTTTTTTTTTATTTTTGTGGTTTTTTAGATTTTTTTAGATTTTTACAGTTTGGAGTTTTATGTTTTTTTTAGTTTTTAGGATTTTAGTGTTTTTAAGTTTTTAGGATTTTTAGTTTGTTGGATTTTTTTTTGTTGAAAAATAATATGATAATAATTTTTTAGTTTTTTTTTTCCGAAACGACGTCATTTCAATTTTTGTGTTTTTATAGATAAGAATAATATAATAATACTTTTTGTTAAGTTTTTGTTTTTTTGGTTTTTTTTAAAGTAGTTTATTATTATTAGGTTTTTTTGTTAGCCATTTTTAATTTTTTTTTAATATATATGTATATAGGTAAAAGTAATAGATTTTCAGGGTTTAAAATAACGACCCGAAAAAAATCCCCGGCAACGACGCCAAAAACTAGATGGTTATTTTTCGCATCGGGTCCAAAAACTTGATGCGGTTAAAACTCAAAAAATTGATGAGTATTCCTGCGGCGCCCCGGGCGGTTTATTTAGAAAAAAGGCGGATGTGGTTTTATTTAGAAAACGGGGCGCACAGATTTGTTTATTTGGATATAAAACAGTTTAGATCGAGTTTTAACAAAAGGAGGCAAGTGCACCTATCGCGTGTAGAACATGATATTTCGATGTGCAATATCGAGGTCGTATTGTTCTCGGGGTCAGTTCGATTATTGTTACTCTTCCCTGGAGGGGTCTATTATTTTACCGATAATTACTTGTCGAGTTTTTTTATATATATAATAAAAATGACAGAAAATGAAAGCATAAAAGGGAAAGCAATAAAGGTGGAGCCGATGAAAAGCTTAGCGCAACGGCATCGAATAGAATGTGAACTAAAATAAGCTTTTAATAAAAAGAGATCCTAAGTTTCAAATTAATTAAGGCGGAGACTTGGCCGTGGAGGTTCCACTAGAATGAGCTCACTTATCTCTAGCACTATCGCTCACCTGAACGCTAAGACTATTCGACCGAATGTTAGTTCGACAAAGGATTCCTCTTAACGCCCGCATTATGATAAGAACTCCACTATTGGGTGGGGAACCCAATCCGGTAGAGTTGGCGCGCCTCCTCTCTCGAGGGTTAGTGTGGAACTCTCTTTACCAAGGGTTGATCGGTCCATATGCACGGCCTCTCGGCTAGCTAGCGTATGGACTACGGAAATAGAGACCACACATCGATTATGTGGTTCTACGCATTGTAATCCCCGGGAAAACCTTAAGTAATTTTAATTAATTAGAAAATAAGGACCTTTAATTATTTAATGCTATTTTGTCTATCCCAATGCTCTTCGATACTGAGGGCTAAGAACGGTTAGCCACTCATCGGAATGGTGACGGCAGACGGTGAAACCAATAAAGAAAGCAATAAATGAAAGCAGGAAAAGAAAGCAGTAAAGGAAAGAAGTAAATAAAGCAGTCAATTGCAAGTCCTACTCAAACGAGTAGGACTGAAATGAAAGCAGTAAAGTGCGAGTCCCGGCGCAAATGCGTGGGCGGGATAAATGAAAGCAAGTGCTACTCAAACGAGTAGGAAAAAATAAATGCAACGCATGCACACTCTCGATAGAAAGTAAAACACATGCACACAAGTCCTACTCAAATGAGTAGGAGAAAATAAATGCGGGTCCTACTCAAACGAGTAGGATTAAATAAATGCACTCACTCTACAGAAAGTAAAACACACTCACTCGACAGAAAATTAAACACACTCCACACACTCTACTTGAAGAAAGTAAAACAATGCGCCATTTTACTCTTAACGAGTAGGTGAAAATAAATACGCACACTTACAAAAATGTGAAAACTAAGTTATCTAAAAATTAAAACAACTACATTTCTAACGCTAGAATGCGGTAGAAATGCATAAAAAGCTAAAATAAAAATTAAACGAGCCAAAAGTTTTGCAAATAAACGCAAAATGGAAGTGCTCGAAAAATTAAAATGAATACATTTCTACCGCTAGAAAGCGGTAGAAGTGATTAAAATGAAGACAGAAAAATAAAAGGAGCAAAAGTTTAAACCAAAAATTGAAGTGCACGGAAAATTAAAACGACTAAATATTCATTCCTATAACTCCGTAAAAGTTGTTAAAAAAGTGAAAATAACGAAAAGTTTTACAACCTAAAAATGAAAATCTAGCTTAAAGAAAAATAAAAATCACTTTGAAAGTGCTTTTACGGGTTTATAGCGATGCATAAAAAGCTATAAAAATCATAGTCTAAACAAAACTAAGTAGAAAAAAATAACTAAAACATAAAAAGTTATACTCAAACACACACGCACGCATTTTTAAAGACGAAAACTAAGTTAAAATAAGAATAAATAAGATTGTATAAAGAAGGGCGTTCAGATATATTCCAAATCCATGTAAAGAGAAGAAAAATGATATATTTTATTACATAAAAGAACGAGTTACAAGGATACGAAAATAAAAGCTAAGGAGAGGGGGAGAAAATATCCCTTACATAACATTTGGAATGCATTAGAACAGCACCTCCCCTATTGTTAACCCCAAAATCGGCGATCCTTCCCAAGGCAGCCAGCTCGCTCGTCGCGGCCTGTCCCGGGTTCCTCCTGGAGGCCATGATGCCCTAGGGAGGGCGGATAGAATTTTCTGTCCACTTAGGCCGCGGGGCTTGCACGGTCTCAGCGGTCTGACCGCACAGGCCACGCGCCTTCTCTTTGTCGGCAGGGGCCGCGGACTGCTTCCGCAGTCCACCTCTGCAGGCCGCGCCCTTTTTCAGCTTAACCGCAAGGTTGTTTCCGCAGGACTCTCTTTGCCGGACTCAACTACCTATCCGCCCAGGCCGGCAATAGGTCGCATATCCCTTGTCACCCAACAACACGGGCAGCCGACTCCTCCAGCCCGCCTACAGAGCGCGGATTCCAGTGCCGACTACCCGCCAAGACCAGCAGCAACGTCCCGTTCATCGCGAGCTCGACAGACTCAAAGTACGGTCGAGACTTCCAGTTCTCCTTCACCGCTGAACCCCAACAGCAACAGCCAGGCTCCATCTCCAACGCAAGCGGACTCAGCCTCGTAGCAGTCGCGGATTTGGCGGACTCTCTTTGCAGTCTGCCTTTCCTTGGCCAGCCCCGGCCTCTCGACAACAGCAGGGTCAATTCCTCTTCAGTCCGCGGCCTTGGCGCGGACTCAGTCAGCAGTAGCGGACTCCTTCCAGCCCACCGTGCATCAGATCCTCCAGAAGACAGTCCCAGTCTGCATAACCTCGTGCGGATTCGGCGGACTCCGCGGGCACTCTCCTGCTAGCCCCTTTAAAGCTCGCTCAGTGCAGTAGCGGCGGACTCAACGGATTCTCCTTGCATTCCGCCGCTTGGCCTCCAGCATCTGCAATCCCAGCAGTAGGCAGACAGCCCCAGCTCGGCAGTGATGGACTCCACTAACCCAGATCGCAGTCCGCTAGTAAGTCTCCCATTCTGCCGTCAACAGCACCGACTTCAGTACCAAGCCCCAGTCCGCGCGGCCTATTGCGGACTCGGTGGACTCCGTCTCCATCTCGCTCAAGTTACCGTCTCACCAGGGGTAACGTCTGTAAGACTCCCCCTCCCCGGATCCCAAAACACGGCATGAAGAGGGAGTCTTATGCCCGGAACAGCCGCCTTGCGGTAGCATTAGCACACGGGCTAACCTGTACCACAAGACGCCTATTCCGCCGGCTACAACAATATCAATAATTCATGCCAACCCAACCAAATAGATAAGCAAGAGAAGTCAAATCCACATTAAGTTATATAAAGTCCAAATACATCAATAAAGAGAAGCTAAACATGTTTCTACAAAATATCAGAGTACAGCTAATCATTGCCCAAACGGGCTACATCAGAGTAAGCAAAACACTAACATCAGTAACAGACGGTATCGACGGCACCGTCACATCAGGCCCTGTCGTCCTGGCCTGGCTGTCCTGCTGCGTAGTCTGCGGCTGCTCTACCTGCGGCGTGACCTCCTAAAAAGGAAGACGTAGCAACCGTTAGTCGAAACGACTAAGTGGTTTCACATCCACTCCCCCGGCGACTCCTCGGCACCGGGCGGAGAAAGAGAAACAAGGGCACAATATATATCAGTAAGTATAAAAGTACAATCAGGTGACAAGGTACATGAGTATCAATGTATAACTAGCAGTTCTACAAAAGCTATCAATATGTAAACTAACAATTCTACAAGAGCCATCAAGGTATAATAACAAGTGTAAGAAAGCTTCAGCAGGAAAGTAACTTAACTTATAAGAATGCCCATACAAACTTATAAGTTAAGGATCGGGTTACATAAAGTAACTCATCGTATAAGAATGCCCATACAAACTTATACGATGAGGATCTTGTTGTGCAATGATATGAAATGCTATGAATGCTATGCAATGACTCACCCATGCACACCCATGCAATTGCTATGTCGACACAGACTGTAGTTCCCACTTTTCGAGCAGGTAGCTAACCTCTCAGGCATCAGCCGCCGTGGCCAGGCGGTGACAGTAGAACGGGCACTTCTACTACTAGGCGGGTATCACACTACTTCACCTAGGCCTCCGTACGCCTCAACGCTAAGAACACAACAGCGGAGCCCATGCGTACTATGGCCCAGCGGGGTCTTGGGTAGATGTGCACCAAGAACACAGCCCGAACTGGCCTTGCGTGACCCGGAAGGGGCCTCGGAAGAAAGCACGAGGACACAGCCCAACCGTTCACATGGCCGGAGGGGCCTCGGGACGTGAACACCGAGGACACAGCCCAAACCGACCAAGTCTAACTGTCAACTCCCGTCGGTGTGACGACTGGCGAGCCCGTAGACCTGCCACACTATCCTTAACCCGGGATTACGACACCGCGTGTCGACTCACACCACATGCAAACACCATATCAACACAACATGGAAGGAGCCTCGGAAGTAAACACGAGGGCACAGCCCAACCATCCATCCGCACCCTATCTCAACACAACCAAAACAAGTGGCGGTCAACACCGCACTTACGAACTTACACAATACTACCCGTAGGGAGACAACGCTCTAAGTATTGGTCCACTAGACTCATTTCATTAGTCAAACATATTCATGACCATGGTCTATTCATCTATATGACTTCCCAAATGATGACAATGTAAAGTAACGTAATGCGCATATAAGATCTATCACATCATCCTTTTTAGTAATATCATAACTTAAACATGAAGTGTACCATATTCAATCTTTCAATTCCTACCAGTTCAATTCTTTTAAACAAGTTTGTTTCACAATTTGGTAATATGAAATATGATTAATAAGATACTTCAATCACACAACAAATGATTAATCATAAGGGTTCATCCAAGGCAAGTATCTTGCATTAATAATTTCATCGAAACAAAATCCATTTTTCCATTAAGCCCAGAATTTAGGCGCAGGTTGAATCTGGTCAGCAACTTCGACCGGAGATTCCCGAGGCTACAGGAATCCGGTGAAGTCGTGTAACCCCTCGATGGAAAGGTATTTCCATGGACTACATCTTTCATATTCAGAGCTCAACCCAGATTTGACATTATCCTACTTGAAATCGGACTTGAAGTCCGCTGCGTACAGAACACAGTTTCTGCATGCAGGATTTGTAAAACCCCATTTTCGTTTAGACTTTCCCGTGGCTACAGACATCACCTGAAGTCGTGCAACCACTCGTTGGAAAGGTATTTCCAAGGGCTTCAACTTTCGTGTTTAGCCGAAAGCCCAGATCTGGCCTTATCCATAGGGAAAATGGCCTAGACGATCGCTGCGCGCAGAATACAGATTCTGCGCGCATCTTAAAGGAAAATGAACGGCATAGGTTCGTCTTCCTCCTCAAGCGATCGTTTCTAAATTTTCCAGAAATATTCTCCTCCCTTATTCAACCTCAAAGGCCATAAACTCCTCACGAGACCATCCACCCATCGTCATATTGAAGATAAGGGGAAGGGTTGAAGAGATCTAAAGTCTAGAACACGAGTTCTAACATGGCCTAACCTAGAGATCTTCTCCTCTCCATCAAGACTCTCTTGAGTCGATGTCTCTCCTAAGGCATAACTATAGATCTAGCACCAAGGGAGAGGGTAGGAAACTCACGTTGGCTCCAGCGGTACCACCATTTCTCGCCATGGATCGCGTAGTTCTCCTCGGCGGCATCTTCTCTTTCACGGCGATGGCGGATCTCCTTCGGTAGGACTTGCTCCTGCAGTTTTCCCTCTCACAGGGGTTCTCACTGGAAATAGGGGATGAAAAGAGCATGAAAACGGCTAGGGTTTTCTGTCCCTTATATAAATAAAATATGACACGGGTAGGGACAACGGCCGTGTCCGTACCCGTGTCCCGCTTCCGCGAAACGGCCGTGGCGGTTTCCATGTCGATTCAATGCTTGACACGGGTAGGGACACGCCCGTGTCCCAACCCGTGTTCACATGACACGGCCGTGTGCCTGGCCGTGTCATTGGCCGTGTACTTCTCGGGTTGCATCTCGACACTTCTCGTCGAGCTCAACTCGACGCACACGGGTAGGGACACGGCCGTGTCACTACCCGTGTCCCTTGGTGTCGACATAGCTCGACGATCTCGACACGGGCGTCGAGCTCAACTCGACGCACACGGGTAGGGACACGGCCGTGTCACTACCCGTGTCCCTAGGTGTCGACACAGCTCGACGATCTCGACACGGGTCGTCGAGCTCAACTCGACGCACACGGGTAGGCACACGGCCGTGTCCCTACCCGTGTCCCTAGGTGTCGACACAGCTCGACGATCTCGACACGGGTCGTCGAGCTCAACTCGACGCACACGGGTAGGGACACGCCCGTGTCACTACCCGTGTCACGCACACGGGTAGGGACACGGCCGTGTCACTACCCGTGTCACCATCTCGACGACTCTCGACGATTCAACACGGCTCGTCGAGATCATCTCGACGCACACGGGTAGGGACACGGCCGTGTCACTACCCGTGTCACTTCTCTCTACACTGATTTCTCCACTTCTCCACAAGTGCAGCCCAACTCCCTGCACTTCTCAGAACTTGAGTCAACCCTCCTGACTCAAAAACTCACACACTAGGGCCTAGAGCGATTCGGGTCGTTACAAATCCTATAAACAAAATAAAAGATTTCGTCCCCGAAATCAGGCTTAAGCTGTGTGGAGAAAACTTAACAGGAAGTTTATCTCATGTTTTTAAATAAGGTTACCTTGGGCAAACAGCTTCGGGTAGCGTTGCTGCATCAAATCCATTGGCTCCCAAGTGTACTCCTCCTTCCCATGATTCAACCATAGCACCTTTACTAAGGGAACACTTTTGCGGCGTAATGTCCTTGTCTCGCTATCAACAATCCGCACCGGCTCTAGTCGCACAGACCTATCTGATGCTACTGCACCATCAGTAGTGGGAATATACTGGTCGGGCCGCAACAGTGCTTTTCGAAGCGACGACACATGGAACACGTCGTGGAGATTTTCTAGTTCTGGTGGTAACTCCAACCGATAAGCCAACGGGCCGATCCTTTCTAGTATAGTATAAGGCCCAACATACCTTGGGCTGAGCTTTTTCACTCCACGCACCCGCGACACTCCATGCATCGGCCGAATCTTAAGGAACACTTTTTCGCCCACCTGGAACTCCACCATCCGGTGCTTTTTATTATAATATTTCGCCTGTCGACTTTGAGCCTCCAACATGCGATCCCGTATCAATCTGACCGCCGCATCAGTATCATCTATGTATTCGTTTCCCAATGCCTTCGGATCTTCATCTTGCACCCAAGACAAGGGAGTCCTGCACCTTCTTCCATAAAGGGCTTCATGGGGCGCATACCGATGCTTGCTTGATGACTATTGTTGTAGGAGAATTCCACCAGGGGCAAGAGTCTTTCCCATGGCTCTCCTCTGTCCAACACACATAGCCTCAACAAATCCTCCAGCGTTCTGATTGTCCGCTCTGACTGTCCGTCAGTCTGAGGATGAAAAGCGGTACTAAAGGTTAGGCGTGAGCCCAAATACGCCTGCACCGCCTTCCACTCATTTGATGTAAACCGACCATCCCTATCCGAAACAATCGTCTTGGGCACGCCATGATACCGTACAAATTGCTCCACAAAAAGGCGTACCAAAACACCCACGTGTGCTTCCTTCTTCATTGGAATGAACCGGGCCACCTTTGTTAGTCGATCCACAATAACCCACACCGAATCATTCCCGGAGCGGGAACGAGGTAACCCATGAACAAAGTCCATGGAGATATCCTCGAACTTCCATTCGGGGATGGGCAGCGACTGCAACAAACCACCGGGACTCCTGCATTCAGCCTTCACTCTTTGGCAAGCTTCGCAATGTGTAACATAGTAGCGAACATCCTTCTTCATTCCCGGCCAACACATGGTCTTCCGCAGTCCGGCATACATCTTAGCAATACCCGGATGCACTGAATATTGAGAGGAATGCGCCTCTCTCAATATATCTTCCCGAATTTTGCCGCCCTTGGGAATATAAAGTCGGCCACGAAAATAAACGAGGCCGTCTTTGAGTGTGTACTCATCGGTGGTCCTATCTTCAATTGCCTTGATTGCCGGGGCCAAGGACGCATCCATTCCTTGCTCCACCCGTATCCGGTCTCGGATATCACAAACTATGCTCATGTTGGCCAAATACTCCGCATACTCTGTCGAAGGATCCTTGAATACTAGAGTAATTTCCATCTGCTCGATCATCCGAGCCAACTCCATGCTCATCAGCCGAGACTCTGGGCTAGAGCCTGGCACTTTTCTACTCAAGGCATCGGCTACCGAGTTCGCTTTCCCGGGGTGGTAGTTCATGGTGAACTCATAGTCGCATAGAAATTCCAACCACCGCCGTTGTCTCAGGTTCAACTCCTTCTGAGTGTGAACATACTTCAAGTTTTTGTGATCGGAAAAGATCTCGCAGTGGACGCCATATAAATAATGCCTCCAGACCTTCAAAGCGAACACCACTGCTCCCAACTCCAAATCATGAACCGGGTAATTGCTTTCATGTTTCTTTAACTGCCTTGAAGCATAAGCGATCACATGCCCGTGCTGCATCAGCACCGCTCCCATCCCTTGATATGATGCGTCTGTGTAAACTTGAAATCCTTCCTTCCCAGACGGAAGTGCAAGGATGGGGGCGGAGGTAAGCCTATCCTTCAACTCTTGAAATGCTGCTTCACATTTAGGTGTCCACTCAAATGGCACACCCTTCTTCGTCAAGGAGGTAAGAGGAAGGGCAATCTTGGAGAATCCTTTCACGAACTTGCGGTAGTAGCCAGCAAGTCCAAGAAAGCTTCGTACATCGGCCGCCGACTTCAAGGGCGACCACTCCTTCACGGCCCGCACCTTAGCTGGATCCACAGCTAATCCTGCTCCACTGATCACATGTCCCAAGAAGGCAACCTCCTTAAGCCAGAATTCACACTTGCTAAACTTGGCATACAAGGCGTGCTCCTTCAATTTCTTCAAAACCAAGGTCAGGTGCTCGACATGCTCCTCCTCCGTCTTTGAGTAGACCAAGATGTCGTCGATGAAAACAATAACGAAGATGTCCAGATATGGTTCAAACACCTTGTTCATCAGGCTCATGAAGGCCGAAGGTGCATTTGTGAGCCCAAACGGCATCACTGTGAACTCATACAAACCATATCTCGAACTGAAGGCTGTTTTCTGAATATCCCCCTCTTGTATCCTCAACTGATAGTATCCAGAGCGCAAGTCTAGTTTAGAGAACCAGTGTGCTCCCACTAATTGATCGAACAACTCGTCGATCCGAGGTAGCGGATAAGTGTTCCGCACCGTTAGTCGATTGAGTTCCCGATAATCTATGCACAATCGCAGGGTTCCATCCTTCTTCTTTACGAACAACACAGGGGCACCCCATGGTGATGAACTGGGGCGAACGAACCCTGAATCTACTAGTTCCTGCAATTGAACTCTAAATTCTGCTAGTTCTTTCGGGGCCATTCTGTACGGGGCCTTGGATACAGGCTTGGCACCTGGTACTAGATTGATCTGGAAGTCAACCTCTCTATGCGGAGGTAATCCTGGTAGCTTCTCAGGAAATACCTCGGGAAAATCCCGCACAACCCGTACATCCTTTAATTCCAACGCTTCCTCCTTCAACTCGAACCAGATCATGAAGACCTCGTCCCCCCTTCATATGAGCTTTTACAACCTGGACGGAAGATAACATCATGCGAGGAGCGAAGCCAATACCTTGGAAGATGACGTCAGAGTCTCCATGTCTCAAATAGATCCGCTTCTCTGCGCAGTCGATCCTTGCGAAGTGCCAGTCCAGCCATGCCATGCCCAAAATGATGTCAAACTCCGGCATTCTCAGAACCGTGGCCGGTGTATCAAAGGCTTTCCCATCAATAAATAACTCCAACTCGCACTTGGCGGTCGCAATCATCTCCGAGCCGTCCGGAAGGCGTACACGTCGGGCTATTCCCGTGAAGTACTGAACATCCCCCACGTCTTTTATGAAATCCCAGACACAAAAGAGTGTGAGGCACCGGTATCGAATAGAGTGTAGGCTGGTTTCTCACTAACCATTACTCCTTAGTATCAAGATTGTGAATGCTCAAGCCAGATTCCTAGAAAAACTTAGGCAGACTAAGGACGAATGCTTAATTTCATCCTCGTAGTCCTCGTCTTTGAGCTGGGTCCCGCTTCAATCACTCCTTCAGCGAGTCTCTTAACGCTTTTCTGAACACCCAAAAGACCCGCTCCCAACCACTTTACCATATCCATTATCTCCACCAAGCACAAATCTCCTATAAACAAAAGTGGTTGCCCTAGGAAATTTGTCATGTCTATTTTCTCCGTTAGATTCAAACTCCGCTATAAACAAAAGTGCTTGCCCTAGGGGATCTCGCAAGACTTTATACCATAGTTTTACATACTTGGGGTCGTCCAAACTTGGAAGATCGACGTATAACGGTATGTACCTAAGGTCAGGTTGGCTAATCGTAGGGTCAAAGTTGGACAAACTTAATGTGAATTACATATGGGCACACCACTGCTTCCGCTAAGTCAGTTTGTCCCCAAACTGACTAACCAAACGGGGGTGGCACCATTGTTGAATGACTTCTTAGTTGAGGATCGTGGCAATCTGATACCATTTGTAAGACTCCCCCTCCCCGGATCCCAAAACACGGCACGAAGAGGGAGTCTTATGCCCGGAACAGCCGCCTTGCGGTAGCATTAGCACACGGGCTAACCTGTACCACAAGACGCCTATTCCGCCGGCTACAACAATATCAATAATTCAGCCAACCCAACCAAATAGATAAGCCAAAGAGAAGTCAAATCCACATTAAGTTATATAAAGTCCAAATACATCAATAAAGAGAAGCTAAACATGCTTCTACAAAATATCAGAGTACAGCTAATCATTGCCCAAACGGGCTACATCAGAGTAAGCAAAACACTAACATCAGTAACAGACGGTATCGACGGCACCGTCACATCAGGCCCTGTCGTCCTGGCCTGGCTGTCCTGCTGCGTAGTCTGCGGCTGCTCTACCTGCGGCGTGACCTCCTAAAAAGGAAGACGTAGCAACCGTTAGTCGAAACGACTAAGTGGTTTCACATCCACTCCCCCGGCGACTCCTCGGCACCGGGCGGAGAAAGAGAAACAAGGGCACAATATATATCAGTAAGTATAAAAGTACAATCAGGTGACAAGGTACATGAGTATCAATGTATAACTAGCAGTTCTACAAAAGCTATCAATATGTAAACTAACAATTCTACAAGAGCCATCAAGGTATAATAACAAGTGTAAGAAAGCTTCAGCAGGAAAGTAACTTAACTTATAAGAATGCCCATACAAACTTATAAGTTAAGGATCGGGTTACATAAAGTAACTCATCGTATAAGAATGCCCATACAAACTTATACGATGAGGATCTTGTTGTGCAATGATATGAAATGCTATGAATGCTATGCAATGACTCACCCATGCACACCCATGCAATTGCTATGTCGACACAGACTGTAGTTCCCACTTTTCGAGCAGGTAGCTAACCTCTCAGGCATCAGCCGCCGTGGCCAGGCGGTGACAGTAGAACGGGCACTTCTACTACTAGGCGGGTATCACACTACTTCACCTAGGCCTCCGTACGCCTCAACGCTAAGAACACAACAGCGGAGCCCATGCGTACTATGGCCCAGCGGGGTCTTGGGTAGATGTGCACCAAGAACACAGCCCGAACTGGCCTTGCGTGACCCGGAAGGGGCCTCGGAAGAAAGCACGAGGACACAGCCCAACCGTTCACATGGCCGGAGGGGCCTCGGACGTGAACACCGAGGACACAGCCCAAACCGACCAAGTCTAACTGTCAACTCCCGTCGGTGTGACGACTGGCGAGCCTGTAGACCTGCCACACTATCCTTAACCCGGGATTACGACACCGCGTGTCGACTCACACCACATGCAAACACCATATCAACACAACATGGAAGGAGCCTCGGAAGTAAACACGAGGGCACAGCCCAACCATCCATCCGCACCCTATCTCAACACAACCAAAACAAGTGGCGGTCAACACCGCACTTACGAACTTACACAATACTACCCGTAGGGAGACAACGCTCTAAGTATTGGTCCACTAGACTCATTTCATTAGTCAAACATATCCATGACCATGGTCTATTCATCTATATGACTTCCCAAATGATGACAATGTAAAGTAACGTAATGCGCATATAAGATCTATCACATCATCCTTTTTAGTAATATCATAACTTAAACATGAAGTGTACCATATTCAATCTTTCAATTCCTACCAGTTCAATTCTTTTAAACAAGTTTGTTTCACAATTTGGTAATATGAAATATGATTAATAAGATACTTCAATCACACAACAAATGATTAATCATAAGGGTTCATCCAAGGCAAGTATCTTGCATTAATAATTTCACCGAAACCAAATCCATTTTTCCATTAAGCCCAGAATTTAGGCGCAGGTTGAATCTGGTCAGCAACTTCGACCGGAGATTCCCGAGGCTACAGGAATCCGGTGAAGTCGTGTAACCCCTCGATGGAAAGGTATTTCCATGGACTACATCTTTCATATTCAGAGCTCAACCCAGATTTGACATTATCCTACTTGAAATCGGACTTGAAGTCCGCTGCGTACAGAACACAGTTTCTGCATGCAGGATTTGTAAAACCCCATTTTCGTTTAGACTTTCCCGTGGCTACAGACATCACCTGAAGTCGTGCAACCACTTGTTGGAAAGGTATTTCCAAGGGCTTCAACTTTCGTGTTTAGCCGAAAGCCCAGATCTGGCCTTATCCATAGGGAAAATGGCCTAGAAGATCGCTGCGCGCAGAATACAGATTCTGCGCGCATCTTAAAGGAAAATGAACGGCATAGGTTCGTCTTCCTCCTCAAGCGATCGTTTCTAAATTTTCCAGAAATATTCTCCTCCCTTATTCAACCTCAAAGGCCATAAACTCCTCACGAGACCATCCACCCATCGTCATATTGAAGATAAGGGGAAGGGTTGAAGAGATCTAAAGTCTAGAACACGAGTTCTAACATGGCCTAACCTAGAGATCTTCTCCTCTCCATCAAGACTCTCTTGAGTCGATGTCTCTCCTAAGGCATAACTATAGATCTAGCACCAAGGGAGAGGGTAGGAAACTCACGTTGGCTCCAGCGGTACCACCATTTCTCGCCATGGATCGCGTAGTTCTCCTCGGCGGCATCTTCTCTTTCACGGCGATGGCGGATCTCCTTCGGTAGGACTTGCTCCTGCAGTTTTCCCTCTCACAGGGGTTCTCACTGGAAATAGGGGATGAAAAGAGCATGAAAACGGCTAGGGTTTTCTGTCCCTTATATAAATAAAATATGACACGGGTAGGGACACGGCCGTGTCCGTACCCGTGTCCCGCTTCCGCGAAACGGCCGTGGCGGTTTCCATGTCGATTCAATGCTTGACACGGGTAGGGACACGCCCGTGTCCCAACCCGTGTTCACATGACACGGCCGTGTGCCTGGCCGTGTCATTGGCCGTGTACTTCTCGGGTTGCATCTCGACACTTCTCGTCGAGCTCAACTCGACGCACACGGGTAGGGACACGGCCGTGTCACTACCCGTGTCCCTTGGTGTCGACACAGCTCGACGATCTCGACACGGGCGTCGAGCTCAACTCGACGCACACGGGTAGGGACACGGCCATGTCACTACCCGTGTCCCTAGGTGTCGACACAGCTCGACGATCTCGACACGGGTCGTCGAGCTCAACTCGACGCACACGGGTAGGCACACGGCCGTGTCCCTACCCGTGTCCCTAGGTGTCGACACAGCTCGACGATCTCGACACGGGTCGTCGAGCTCAACTCGACGCACACGGGTAGGGACACGCCCGTGTCACTGCCCGTGTCACGCACACGGGTAGGGACACGGCCGTGTCACTACCCGTGTCACCATCTCGACGACTCTCGACGATTCAACACGGCTCGTCGAGATCATCTCGACGCACACGGGTAGGGACACGGCCGTGTCACTACCCGTGTCACTTCTCTCTACACTGATTTCTCCACTTCTCCACAAGTGCAGCCCAACTCCCTGCACTTCTCAGAACTTGAGTCAACCCTCCTGACTCAAAAACTCACACACTAGGGGCCTAGAGCGATTCGGGTCGTTACAACGTCACCGCAAGCCGTTACCTCCTCGGGCCTATAAATAGACCCACATGCCTCTCATGAGGGGGGATTGCCAAGGTGCTCACGCCCGAAGTCTGCCAGCCAGCCCTCCTCCTGCGGACTCTGTTTCTTAGTCTGCATCCCTCTCTGCGCCATTAGTCGCGCGGCCTGCCGGCCTCTGGTTCTGCAGTCCGCGCGGTCTCCCGTTGGCCTTAATCGCGTGGCCTGTCGGCTATGCTCTTCAGTCCGCGCGGCCTCTTCTGGCACTTCTTCCTTAGCCGCCAGCTTCCTTCTTGTACCTTTTATTGCTTTCTTGTAAAGGTGTATTAGCAAGTTGTAACTCTCGCTATTAATCAAAGAAAAGCCCGTCGCAAGAGCGACATTTAAGCCGCGGCGGGCGAAGTCTGTTGTTGTCGCTGCTACCAGCCCTTCTCCCTTTTTCTCAGCTCAGCTCATCATCCTCTCGGCATTAACCTGCAAGCACAACCGTCCAAGTACACGTCTGCTTGGCAGCTCCTGATCAACCTCCTTCTCTAATCAGCCTTCCCGGCTGCTCTCGGCAATCCTCTCCTTTATCCCGCAACCCCTTTGACAAGCATTTGCTCCACTCTCGAGCACTCAGAAGCTTCTTTCTTTCCTCTTCCCCCGCAACCTTCCTCCTCTTCCTCTCCTAGCTTGTGAGATCGAACACTCCCTCCGTATTAGCTTCCCGGTGCCATTTTCGCGCATCAATAGTTAACACGCGACCTTCAGATCTGAACAGAAAGTGAAAACTGACAGTTAACCATGTCAGATCGTCAACCAGCCGAGAACCTTACTCCAAGTCTTAGAGATGATCCTCTCTGGGAGGCCTTTAAACAATCGCGTCGTGAGAATGCTCAGCAGTTCCAAGCAATCAACAAAATGCTCGCTAAGATCACGTAGCGACTAGACCCTCAACCAGCAACAACCCTAGCTACTCCAGCTGCTCCGATCAATCCAGCACAAACTTTGGAGCACCTGCAAGCTTGTCCTCCAGCTTGCCTGCCAATCTATCCTCCTTACATATCATCCTTCCCGCAAGGGCCTGCAGCTCCTCTGCGACCTCAAGATGAAGAGTTTGCTGCTCGCCAAAACGTCTTCTAGGAAGCAGTTCGGGGAAGCCCTGCTAGGTTTCTCAACTTTCAGGGAAGTCACCCTTACCCTGCAGCTCCTGCATTTGCTCCTCCTGCAGTAACTTTTCCCTTTTACCCTCATGCTCCTTTTGCACCTGCATCTTATGCTCCTTTTTATCCTTATGCTGTAGGAGAGCAAGAAGAGCCTTCGCCATTTGCAGATAATGTTTGTCATGAACCAACTCCAGCAAATTTTAGAGAACCCCGGTTACCAATTTACAGCAGAGAGTCTGATCCAGTGAAGCACCTCTAAGCCTTCGAATCAGTCGTTTCTCTCAAAACCCTTTCAGATGCAACTAAGTGCAACCTCCTTGTCACTACTTTTGATGGGCAAGTGAGGGACTGGTTCTATGGTCTTCGCCCTCACTCCATCACTTCCTTTGTTGATCTGTGAAGGGAGTTCTTACTCAGATTCTCTACCTCAACCAAGAGAAAGGGAGGTCCTAAAGCCCTCTTTGATATAAAGCAGCGCAGCAATGAAACTTGGTCTCAGTTCGTTGATCGTTTCCAAAGAGAGATTTTGGACATCGAGATTGTCAGCCAAGAAATGTACAGAGTGGCTCTTATCCACGGTCTCCGTGAAGGGCCTCTCAAGTTTGAAGTCAATGTCCGTGCACCAAGAATGTATCAAGAGTTGATTGCCTTAGCCAACTCATAAATTCGAGGCGAAAAAAGCAACCCAGGCTTCATCTCCAAGCTCATATCAGAGAAAGATCCTTTTCACATGTAACATCCCATTTCCAACTAGACCCCTAAGAGTGGTTTTGGTCATGACTAGGTCATGACAAAACCCTAGGAAGCCAGAAATGGGCCAAGAGATAGAAGGCCAAGGTGAGAATCACCATGGTCTGCCTATGGCACAACCTCATCACCCAACCTAGGGTTTGACCTTAGGACTTCACCATGACTCCATGACCCCACCACAACATCACTAACCCATTAGAGTGTCCACTAGAGCCTTAAGGGTCCATTGGAGTCAACCACAGGTGGCCAATTTGACCTAGGACCACTTTAGGCCTAAATTGGGCAATGTGCCCTAACTAAGGGTAGGAGCCCTAGTAAAGCCCAACTAACCCTACCAGGGACTTCCTAGACCTAAAGTGAGGTCAATGGCTCTCTAAGGTCCCAAGAAGGGCAGTCCAAGAGGTTAAGTTGACCAAAGTCAACTCGGACCCTAAATAGGTCAAACTGGTTTATATATGGTCAACTGACCTTCCCCAAGCCAAGTGGACCCCACACTTACCTTCATAACCCTAGTGAGAGGCCAATGGGTCACCAAGGACCCATTGGGACCAATCAAAAAGGCTAAGTTGACCAAAGTCAACTCTAGCCCTAAAATGGTCAAGTGCCCTACCTAAGGGTCAAGTGACCTCCAAGGGGCCAAGACAACCCTACCTAGGCCTTAGGGGAGTCCAATGGGTCACCAAGGACCCATTAGGGGCAAGCTCAAAGACCAAATTTACCAAGTTCAACCCCAGCCTAAGTTTGGGTCAAGCTAGCCCAAATGGGCTAACTCAAGCTCATGCCCAATTCTCTTGGGCTAACCTTGCTTGGATTGGTGAAATAAACATGCGGGCTTCCTTAGGGTTAGGTAGGAGTCAAAAATTCAGATTGGTGAATGGGAGAGAGAAAGTGCTTCAAAGGGAAGAGAGAGAAAGAGAAGAGAAGAAATGGAGGAAGACTTGGGCTCATCCTTCCCCTTCCCCAACCCTCCCCAACCTCCCATTCAATTCCCTAAGACCAGAGGAGTGCAACCAGCTACCCATTGACTGGTTTGAGCCACGTTTTTCCCCCTACCTACCATGGCCGCCAAGCTTGACCAAGAGCCAATAATGGCAAATGCATTTCCAGCCACCTAACACCCCTTCTCTTCATTTAAAAAGCTTCACTAGACTCCAAGGAGTCAGTCCCACCCCTTACCCGAAGGAGCCAAGGTGATTCATAGTGTTGTTGTAGAAATCCGACCACCACCACCACCAAAAATGGCATCCCGGCGATCGGCAAGGATTCAAGCCACCAAAAAGGTCCTCCTCCACTTCTTCATCCATGGATAGATCATAGAAATGCTTAGGTCCAAGGTTCGGGCTCAATTGAGCCCGATCCAAGTTAAAAATTTCATGGTTTTTCCGAAATTTTTCACCTCTCGGGTTCGCCGGAATAGTGCTCTCCGGCAGCCGTGCCGCCGCCCGGCGATAGCCCCCACCTCAACGAAGGTGGTGGTGGCGGTGGCCGGCCGGGGAGGTGGCCGGATCGCCGGCGGTGGCGTTTGGAAATTGCTCCAGGCGGGAGGAATCCGAACCGTTGGCTGAATGGAGAAGACAAACGAATGCCATCCACAGCTGCTTCAAGATTCGTGCTTTAATAACTTTAAACTTTAGGTTTAATTAATTTGGTTAATTCAAAATCTGTCACAATGTTACTATTTAATGTTTTAATTGTTTAAAAATAGATAGAGGCACTGTATGAGAAATTGGTCAACATATGAATTGTAGCCCTTTGAGTCTAATGTATTGTAAAATTGGTTTGAACCACTTTGGGTGCTTGGTTTGACCAAGGCACCCATTTTGGTGGGGCCTACACATAGGGCTAGACAGAAATTCAATTGAGTGCCCACACTTTATCTTTGATCCAAATGAGCTGTTATTTTGGAAGGGAGTCAATCTAGACCATATCTAGGAGTACACCAAAAATGGGAATTTTTGGGGACAATGTTTCTATAGTTTTGGAAATTATTTAAGTTCTCTATGATAATTTAATTAGGTGGTCTAATGACCTCCAAACCCTCCCAAATTTTGGTGAGTGGTCCCTGGGCTCATGGTATGTATCTGTATAGAGTTTCACCTAATTTGGATGTGTTTTGAATAGGTATTGACCCAACCCTAACTTTACCTTAATAAGGGTATTTTGGTCAAAAGTGCACTTTTGATTTTGAGTGACCAAATAACCTCAACAGAGGCTGAACTTTGGGCCACTGACTTGGTATGGCACTTAGCACCTCCCCATGGAATGTGGGGTAGAGTGGAATTGATTTGCCCTAAGTTCCTAGGCCAAACCCTAAGGAAGGACCTTTGTTCCTTGTGAAGGACATGAGTCATAAACACCTTGGATGAACTTCAAATTTTGTATGGAGGGTCCTAGGGTATATAAAACCCTCTGGTAAAAATCCTAAAGGCTTTTGAAAAGGGTAGGGTCCACAAAACCCTAACCCTAGTTTAGGTCATAAAACTTGTAGTGCTAGTTTAGGTTAGCTAAACTCCTTGAAATATAATACAATTTGGGTAGTGTGGGAATAAGGATATATTGAGCCTCTGGTAATTTATTTGGGAATTTTCGATCAATTTTTGTAGCACTTCATTTGTAACCAATAGGATTTCCATAATTAATAATTTGACTATTGTGATCTCACTGCCCATTGAAAGCTCATACAAATTTGGCAGAAGTAGTTTTAGACCATATGGATCATATATGATTTTTAATAGAATTTTTGGATACATAATTATGACATCTACTTCACAAGTGCATTACTTTGGTTACCTACTAAATAATTCTTACAAGAGCTCAATACTTGTTAAACAATTCTGAAACTTGATACATAGTGTTCCTAGTTCATCATTATCATGTGGGAATTTATTTGGAAATTTTGGATGGATAATTAGTATACTTTGTTCATTAACCCATAAACTTGGAATTTCATGAGAAAATCAAGTATATCCTTATTATTAAATTATAAATTATGAAACTTGATCTAGAGTATTTATATGACATCATAACAATCCTTGAATTTTCTCTGAATGTTTGGAGGTATTATTGCTGTAAAATCTTTTAAAATGACTTATTATGAGATATATTTGAAATTAATATTAAGGGCCTAAACCTTGCTGAAAAATTGTAAGACTTAGGCTTTAGAGTTGATTATTAATTTTGTAATTAACATAAATTTAGTGGATTATTATCTTGTCTGAAATTGATACTTCATGTTCAAACTTCGGCTTTTTGGATACTAGAATAAATAAATAAATTATCAGACAAATTAGGAAAATTATGAATTTCTGGATTTATGCTAAAAATGTAATTATAGCCCTCTAATAATTATCATAGGGATACTGGATGATTATTTGATGTACCTCCCATTTTACGAGTCATATAGTTTAAGTGGTCTGCATATAGTAAAAACTGCAGAAATCATGTTGGAGTATAATTGGATGCATGTCTTGGGATTAGTGGTATGCCGGTTTGGATGGATAAAAAAAATAAGTTCATTATTGGTAGTAGGAGGAGTAGAGGGATGGATTGGCTAGAGTTAGGCGGTGCCCGGGATCGACGAAAGATCGTCTTCCCCGAGATGAGGTAGAGTCAAATCACCATAGGATTAGCCTATTGTAACATGAGAAGGTAATGGGTAAGGGAATGAACCAATAATAATAATAATAAGCACCTTTCGAAAGGGAACGCTGGGCGTAATCCCAACATAGTTCCTAGTGCCCCTTGAGAGCCCTTCATAGGGAATACCAGGGGCAGTCCTGGGTTAACGTAAACTGTATTAACAAGCTGAAAAGAGTAACTTAGTAATTAGGGTTGCACATTTCACGAACAAAGATATCACTGGAGGATAGTTGGAAGCTTCAGCTTGGATGGTTAAGAGACGGACGTTTGGGTTCGGGGAGCTTCGGCTCGATTGTTTGAGACGGACATTTTGGTCCGGGGAGCTTCGGCTCGGTTTTTGGATACGTTAAATTTGCATGTGCATAAAAGGAAAGGAAATTAAGGTGGTGGGTCTTCGGTATTGGAGGGTCGATGCACCGACGCCAATACGCTGACTCGGCAAGTGTGGTTAGCACTTCGCCAACAGAAGTCCGGTGCGCCAGCCGACAATAGTACGCAGGAGTCCGCTTCGTGCACCAAGCGTTGAGGCGTATGATAGGTCTAACTGGTAGTGCTTTACTGGTTTAGAGATGGGCGAGGCCCAACCCACCGCTTCCGTCTGCCACTACGGAGGTATCCTGGGAGGTTACGGCTCCAGAAAGGGGGAACTAAAGGTCTGTGTGCACAGAGTCTGGTGTGTGTGTTGCACTTGCCTGTTCCATCATACCCACTTGCATGTCATAGCATAATCGATTCATTTAACCCTGACACCTAAAGTATAAGTGGAATGTGACGCTTATACATTAGGACCTGCAAAACGATCCCTTAGTCTATAAGCTTGTGTGAGCAAGTTTATAAATTAAAGGTTAAATTCTTTATATATATAATGTTGTTATTAACCGACACCCCAACGTATAAATTGGTATGGGACTTTTTATACGATGGGAGCCCTATAAAAGATCCCTTTCTTATACGTTCCGTATAAGTTAAGGTTATTTTTCATACTATGCTTTACTGCCACATGTACTATAAAAATTGCTAGTATAGGTCCGCTGCCATCTGATTCTTGATTACTCTCCACCTTCAAGTCCTCCCCTTTCTTCCTCTCCTCTCGGTGCCTAGGGGCCATGGGGGAAGGGGCGGAGGATGATAGGACTTAGTCTTTTAGACTAATGGTTTTCGAACCACATCATTTTAGGGGACTGTGGAGCCCAGCATGGAGGAGCAGCCCCAGAGGTCGGCACGCTTGGAGATCGGGCAGTCTAGTTCCGGAGTTCAGACGGCAAGGACTGTTAGTACTGATTGCTACTAGTAGTTATATTAGTTTGCTTCCGCGTTGAGAGATTTGTAGTGAGGACATGATGTACTGGGCATGAGCCCTTGATCTTAGCATTTTGTATATCTGTGGACACTCCCTTCGTGGAGAATATTTACATATATATGTGATTTTTGTGCACCTGCTTTATTATTTTGCTACAGTTGCGATCCATTTGGCCGGCAGGATCGGCGTTTTGTAGTGATGACCTTCCCGGGTGCGAAGGTGTCACTGCAAAGCGTCGGTTCTGGGCCTAAGACCCCGGTGTTTAAAAAAGAAAAAAAAAAGGGGGGGGGGTCTTACAAGTGGTATCAAAGCAAACCTCGATCGAAAAGTAGCTGTCCACAACCCCTGGGTCACCCCCGCACGAGTTTAGTTTGCGGACAAACTAAGCAGCGGAAGCAGTGGTGTGCCCATATGGGGGAAATCACATGTAAAAGTCCACTTTATCTCTTCCATTCATTCCATTTGTACGTTAGATAACAATTGGAATTCTTCTTTGTAGCCTGCGGCAAACCCTGCCTCCAGTAGGGAGCACTTTAGGCTGCGAAGATCTCATCTTATAATTCTTTAGTCAATGAGTTAGACTCAACCCACTAGGAGACATGACTAATAACGATAACTTATAGTATGCCCTAGACTGAAATAGACCTCTGGTATGATCTTGGTTAAAGTAAGGAGATACCCAAAGAGAATAACGGAGGGATTTAACACGAGAATGACTACCTAAGACATAAACTCAGGTGTCCCTACGGACCCAATCAAGGATTACTCAAACCGGTAGGTCTGCCTTATGGAGAATTGAGGCCAATAATTTATTAGCAGACACCTTTTCTCAACCCTCGTACAAGTAACAAGATTACCTGGAGACAACCACCATGACAAACACCGAGGGTCGGATAGGAATTCAAGTTCAGAAGAGACCCAATGGGGATTGAGAACATTTTGACCCAGATAAGGTTGTCGTAAATGGTGACTTAGAGGGTTTAAAGTATGGAGTATATCAACAGGTTGCAGGTTGGAACCCCAAGTCGAAGATTGATGCCCTCGAGATTGTGCACCCAGCTAGGACGGATATAACATGGTAATATCAAAGATACTTAGCCCAAGGTAGGTAGGGGCTTATCTTTTGTTTATTGGGGGCTTATCTTTTGTTTATTGGGGGCTTATTTTTGTTTATTGGGGGCTGATCTTTTGTTTATTGGGCAAGTAGTTATTAACTTAGGTTTCCCATAGACCTCATTAAGAAAACTTTGCGTCGTGAATATAGTGGAATGGAGTAAACCGTATTTGTTGCTACTCTGGCGTTTTCATAAGGATAAGAATCTGATTGTGAAGTAGAGAATTTATAGAGTCATTGTCTACCCATACAGACGAGAAATTTAATCACCAGAAGTTTGGTGTATCTGGGAAAGTGATTCTCCCTGGAGTGAAGAAGGGTGTCATGGATTTGGTGACGTACGGTGAGGTCTGTCGGCCGATGAAGGTTAAGTGCAAGAATAATTGGGAAAACTATTACAGCCTCTGCCCGAGTCAGAGTGGAAGTTCGGGGATATAATTAGAGGTTTTCACACATAGGATATCACTCAGTTTGTAACCCACTGTGAAGCGTGCCAGCTAGTGAATGCGGAGTGCAAAAACCCCGCAGGATTGTTGCAACCACTCCCGGTACCGGAGTGGAAGTTTGAAGACATTGCAATGGACTTTATCCATGGACTTCCCCGATCACGGACGGGAAACGACTCGATTTGGTTCATCGTCGATCGGTTGACGAAGGTGGCCAGATTCATTCCGATCAGGAAGGACGACTCTGTGGGAGTATTAGTGCGGAGATTTGTGGAGCAGTTCGTTCGATATCACGGGGTGCCCAAGACGATCGTGTCAGATCGGGATGGTCGGTTCACTTCCACGGAGTGGAGATCCGTGCAGACTTACTTAGGCACGCGTTTGACCTTCAGCACCGCATTCCATCCCCAGACGGATGGGCAGACGGAGCGCACCAATCGGATGCTGGAAGATCTTTTGAGGCTGTGCATTTTGGACCGCGGGGAACCATGGGAGAAGCTCTTACCCCTGGTCAAATTCTCCTATAACAACAGCTACCAGTCCAGCATCAGGATGGCGCCTTACGAAGCCTTGTATGGAAGGAAATGCGGGACCCCACTTTCTTGGATTCAGGACGAGGATCCGAAGTTATTGGGATCAGATTTTGTTGAAGACACCGATGCTCAGGTGAGGCTGATCAGAGACAGGATGCTAGAGGAGAAGAGCAGACAGGCTAAGTACTATGACGCCTGGCATCGTCAGGTAGAGTTTCAGGTGGGGGACCAAGTGTTTTTGAAGATCCGGCCTATGCATGGAGTTTCACGAGTGCGTGGTCGGAAGAATAAGCTCAGCCCTAGGTATATGGGCCCTTAAAGGATCCGGGAGCGGATCAGACCCCTAGCTTACAGGATGGAGTTGACACCAGAGCTGGAAGCCTTGCATGATGTGTTCCATATTTCCTCGCTCAGGAGGGCTCTATTACGCCCGGAGCAGCACATTTCGACCACAGATGGACTGGTAGCCTTAGACCGGTCAGTCCGCTTAGAGCCGGTACGGATCGACGACAAAGGAGTACGGATCTTGCGCCGCAAGAAGATACCCTTAGTCAAGGTCTTGTGGAGGAACCATGGCCAGGAAGAGCATACCTGGGAACCGCAAGACCTGATGCGTCAAAAGTACCCAGAGCTGTTCAGTCAGGTATACCTCACAACCCCTCAAGATGTTTAATTTGTTTTCCTTCTTTAAACTAGTAAGGCTGCTCGAGGAAGAGTAGAGGCTAATCTTTTATTTATTGGGATCTTGGTTTGCCAATTAGGCGAATTGGTCATCGATTTAGGTTTCCCTTTAAACCTAATTTATCAAACATGGCGTCGTGATGGGATGTTACAAGTTTATTTTCTTTGGTAGAAATTCCCGTAGGCTTAACCTTGATTTCGGGGACGAAATATTTGTTTTGTTTATTGGGATTTGTAACATCCCATTTCCAACTAGACCCCTAAGAGTGGTTTTGGTCATGACTAGGTCATGATAAAACCCTAGGAAGCCAGAAATTGGCCAAGAGATAGAAGGCCAAGGTGAGAATCACCATGGTCTGCCTATGGCACAACCTCATCACCCAACCTAGGGTTTGACCTTAGAACTTCACCATGACTCCATGACCCCACCACAACATCACTAACCCATTAGAGGGTCCACTAGAGCCTTAAGGGTCCATTGGAGTCAACCACAGGTGGCCAATTTGACCTAGGACCACTTTAGGCCTAAATTGGGCAATGTGCCCTAACTAAGGGTAGGAGGCCTAGTAAAGCCCAACTAACCCTACCAGGGACTTCCTAGACCTAACGTGAGGTCAATGGGTCTCTAAGGACCCAAGAAGGGCAGTCCAAGAGGTTAAGTTGACCAAAGTCAACTCTGACCCTAAATAGGTCAAACTGGTCTATATATGGTCAACTGACCTTCCCCAAGCCAAGTGGACCCCACAATTACCTTCATAACTCTAGTGAGAGGCCAATGGGTCACCAAGGACCCATTGGGACCAATCAAAAAGGCTAAGTTGACCAAAGTCAACTCTAGCCCTAAAATGGTCAAGTGCCCTACCTAAGGGTCAAGTGACCTCCAAGGGGCCAAGACAACCCTACCTAGGCCTTAGGGGAGTCCAATGGGTCACCAAGGACCCATTAGGGGAAAGCTCAAAGACCAAATTTACCAAGTTCAACCCCAGCCTAAGTTTGGGTCAAGCTAGCCCAAATGGGCTAACTCAAGCTCATGCCCAATTCTCTTGGGCTAACCTTGCTTGGATTGGTGAAATAAACATGTGCGCTGCCTTAGGGTTAGGTAGGAGTCAAAAATTCAGATTGGTGAATGGGAGAGAGAAAGTGCTTCAAAGGGAAGAGAGAGAAAGAGAAGAGAAGAAATGGAGGAAGACTTGGGCTCATCCTTCCCCTTCCCCAACCTTCCCCAACCTCCCATTCAATTCCCTAAGACTAGAGGAGTGCAACCAACTACCCATTGACTGGTTTGAGCCACATTTTTCCCCCTACCTACCATGGCCGCCAAGCTTGACCAAGAGCCAATAATGGCAAATGCATTTCCAGCCACCTAACACCCCTTCTCTTCATTTTAAAAGCTTCATTGGACTCCAAGGAGTCAGTCCCACCCCTTACCCGAAGGATCCAAGGTGTTTCATAGTGTTGTTGTAGAAATCCGACCACCACCACCACCAAAAATTGCATCCCGGAGATCGGCAAGGATTCAAGCCACCAAAAAGGTCCTCCTCCACTTCTTCATCCATGGATAGATCATAGAAATGCTTAGGTCCAAGGTTCGGGCTCAATTGAGCCCGATCCAAGTTAAAAATTTCATGTTTTTTCCGAAATTTTTCACCTCTCGGTTCGCCGGAATAGTGCTCTCCGGCGGCCGTGCCGCCGCCCGGCGATAGCCCCCCCCCTCAACGAAGGTGGTGGTGGCGGTGGCCCGCCGGGGAGGTGGTCGGATCGCCGGCGGTGGCGTTTGGAATTGCTCCAGGAGGGAGGAATCCGGACCGTTGGCTGAATGGAGAAGACAAACGGATGCCATCCACAGCTGCTTCAAGATTCGTGCTTTAATAACTTTAAACTTCAGGTTTAATTAATTTGGTTAATTCAAAATCTGTCACAATGTACTATTTAATGTTTTAATTGTTTAAAATAATAGAGGCACTGTATGAGAAATTGGTCAACATATGATTGTAGCCCTTTGAGTCTAATTTTTTTGTAAATTTCGTTTGAACCACTTTGGGTGCTTGGTTTGACCAGGGCACCCATTTTGGTGGGCCTACACATAGGGCTAGACAGAAATTCAATTGAGTGCCCACACTTTATCTTTGATCCAAATGAGCTGTAATTTTGGAGGGAGTCAATCTAGACCATATCTAGGAGTACACCAAAAATGGAATTTTTGGGGACAATGTTTCTATAGTTTTGGAAATTATTTAATTTCCCTAATGATAATTTAATTAGGTGGTCTAATGACCTCCAAACTTCCCAATGTGGTGAGTGGTCCCTGGGCTCATGTTATGTATCTGTATAGATTTTCACCTAATTTAGATGTGTTTTGAATAGGTATTGACCCACCCTAACTTTACCATAATAAGGGTATTTTGGTCAAAAGTGCACTTTTGATTTTGAGTGACCAAATCACCTCAACAGAGGCTGAACTTTGGGCCACTGACTTGGTATGGCACTTAGCACCTCCCCATGGAATGTGGGGTAGAGTGGAATTTATTTGCCCTAAGTTCCTAGGCCAAACCCTAAGGAAGGACCTTTGTGCCTTGTGAAGGGCATGAGTCCTAAACACCTTGGATGAACTTCAAATTTTGTATGGAGGGTCCTAGGGTATATAAAACCCTCTGGTAAAAATCCTAAAGGATTATGAAAAGGGTAGGGTCCACAAAACCCTAACCCTAGTTTAGGTCATAAAACTTGTAGTGCTAGTTTAGGTTAGCTAAACTCCTTGAAATATAATAAAATTTGGGTAGTGTGGGAATAAGGATATGTTGAGCCGCTGGTAATTTATTTGGGAATGTATGATCAATATTTGTAGCACTTCATTTGTAACCAATAGGATTGCCTTAATTAATAATTTGACTATTGTGATCTCACTGCCCATTGAAAGGTCATAAAAATTTAGCAGAAGTCGTTTTAGACCATATGGATCATATATGATTTTTAATAGAATTTTTGGATACATAATTATGGCATCTACTTCACAAGGCATTACTTTGGATTACCTACTAAATAATTATTACAAGAGCTCAATACTTGTTAAACAATTATGAAACTTGATACTAGTGTTCCTAGTCATCATTATCATGTGGGAATTATTTGAAATTTTGGATGGATAATTCGTATACTTTGCATTAACCATAAATTGGAATTTCATGAGAAAATCAAGTATAGCTTATTATTAA